>JNFU01000001.1:593574-910893 GCA_010994365.1 Saccharomycopsis schoenii | reverse complement strand
GTTGAGATTATTGAAGTATATCATCTACTAATCGGTTTCGTTAAATTGCTAGGGGGAAATTTCAAGTCATATTTATATTAATTAGATTTCTGAAATACTTTATTTTTTTGAAAATATCTGTAGATCTTAAAGATCTGAAGAACTCTTATTTTTGCTCATTTAACTCCAACAAACACCAATACCCATTTCAAGAAGGTATTCCCCTTTCCCAAAACTTAACAAAAAAGGAGCTGCTAGACAAAAGATAGAAAACATTATAATTGCAAATGCAGATGAATCTAGAAGTATAAATATGGTCATTTTATTATCTTCAAGATGTTAATAAAGTTTATTGTGCAAGATTAGGGGAGAATATCGAAAACCAGAATTAAGTATTCAGCGGTCATTAAAAATTTTATAACGGTTTTGAAGTATACAAGAGTATGTATGTAAAACGAATCAAAAAAAAAAAAAAAAAAAAAAAAAACCCAACTAGGAATATTGTGGGCCCCTTCTTGTTGCTCTTGCAGGCTCTCTCCTTTATTTTTAATTGTAATTTCTATCTTGAGACGTATCTAGAAAGATGTATGGACGCATGTTGAAAACCACTGATCTGCAGATGACTTAATCGATACATTAAGATACATGAGGTAGAATCTAGAAACGATTTTGCTGCATGCAAAACATTAACAAAAAAAGAAAGATTTCAGTATTCATTTCTTTAGGAGACACATACCTTTATCCGCGCAAAGCAGTAAATTGCACCCATTTCCTTTGACGATCTAACAATTTTAGCCTTTCTCTATCACAGGTCCCATTAAGACACTTGCTAACAACAATTTTAATGGTAGATTATAACTAAGCACCTGCTAAAAAACTTCATTCGTGTTAGTTAAGTATGAATGCTTTTTTATTGTTATTTTTATGAGTAAGGTTATCCAAGCGTTGTCAGGTTTATTCTTGCACGCAAATAATTGCATTTGTAGACAGCTCATCATCGATTCTAATAAACAATCATTGGTAGCGACTAAGCTGAAATTTTTGACACTTATGTAAAACTTTCACCCTTCTATTGTTCAAAAATAAAAATAGTTAGCAAAGTGCTATTTATCAAAAATTTTCTTACTTGTAGAATATAAATCATAAATTATTATTTAATTACTAGTAATACTCCTTGAATCAAGCAGTAAGTTTCAAAAATTTGTTATTATTTTAGAATTTTTTTATTTTTTTGAAATGAAAGCGGTTTCATCTGTAAAGTTTTGAGCACTAAGTGCTTTGGTAATTTGTGTGCATCCATAAATTTTCTTCAGGTCTCAAGATGCATCAATGCTAACAATGATTCATAGCATTGAAGACATCAGACATTTAGAGAGGCCCATTTCCCTAATTAAGTCCTAATGGCTCCTCAAGTAGTAAGATTTAGATTAATTTACCTGAAGTTCAATTTTTATAATTTCGTACAATTTTTTCGTCTTCCATTTTAAAGATGCAATGAATATATACTTTTCTCTTTGTTTTATAGGTAATCAATACTATCTGCATATTCAATAAAATTTGTATTCTAAGAAGAGTTTGATTATTCTATGAAAATTGAAACTAATGTATACATAAGGTAATAAGTATTAAAAAGAAAAAACCATCTTATCATCATTGAAAACTCAATCTGCAATCAATTGTTTCCTCTTCTTCGTTTTGACCCATTATTTCGCTTACTGCTTCCGTTGCTTCCATTAGGGGTAGGAATCAGTTCCTCACTGCCACCAGAAGATGACAGAAGTCTTTTGTTATTATTGATATTATTCTTGTTTGCAGCTTTTAACAACTTTGAGTAATTTTCAAGAAATTCCTTCTGCTTTGCGTAATTGGAATAACGGATTTGTTCAAAATTTGATAAATTGAATAATTTCAGTAAGTCCGAAGTACTTTTATTAATGGCATCATTATGATTATTATCGAATGCTACTTTTTTAAGATCGAAAAATATTGGCTTTCTCTTCAAAATTTGTTGGATTGCAGATATTTTAGTATCCAAATCTTTAATGGTTTCGATTTGCACCGCTACCATAGATGAAATTTCTTGATATTTCACTCTTGAAGATTCAATCGTATCTGTGATTGACCTGTTATCATCTTGTAGTTTGGAAATTTCCTTTTCAAGATGCTTAATGATTAATAGCTGGTTATTTTTGATTTGAGAAGATGTCGAGGAAGCTTGTATATTTGATGGTATTGATTCAATGCTTAAGCTATTAGTATACTCATTAAAATTAATTTTTTCATGATTCAATGAGAAATAATACTCCCTTTCTTTAATTATATCAGATTCGTTTTCATCATTACTTTTCCCAGAATTATTTATTTTTTGCTTTTCTTCTTCTTTGATTTTTAAACTATCAAAAATCTTCTGCTTCTCTCCCTGATATTTATTCATATATTCCATCAATTCTTTCTCCAACAAAGAATCTTCTTCTTTATTTTCTTGAATTTCAACATCATTTCTTGAAATTTCATTTCGTAATAAACTTTTATTAAAATAATTAATTTTAAGCTTAATTAGTTTTTCATCATTTTTAATCTTTAAATAATCCGAATATAACCGCTCCATGAATTTTTCTGATTTTGCAATACCTTTAACAATCTTCAATTGCTGATCAAATAAAATTTTGGAGAAATAATTATTTTTCTCCATCTGAATTTGTAAATAATTTCCAATTGTATTCTCTTCTATTAGTTTTAAATTGTAAAAAATTTCGTTGATTGAATTCAAACTTCTAGATCTATTTTTAATAAATTTAGTAAGATTCTTCTTATATTGTTCAACATTAATATGTTCTTTATCATTCTCACTACTGACTAATCTTTCTGCATATGTTTCTTGATCCTGTTGAATCTGTTTATACTTCAAAACTATGTTTTCCAAGTTATCCAATTCTGCTTCTATAGATTCTATATCAATAGTCAAAAATGACTTAGAAGTTAAATCCGAAGAATTGTCAAAGAAATCTTTTCTAAGATGTGCAAGATATTCTTCGGAATTGAATATTTTCAACGTAGTAGAGTACTTCGAATGAATAGATTTACATTGTTTTAATAATTCAACACAATTAATTAATGAACGATCAACAGCTTCAAAAATTGGATATTTCAACTTGAATGTATTTATTTTATCCATCAACAAGTTATTATCATGATTTGAAGTAATAGTTGAATTGACCAAACTTACCAACTTTTCAAATTTTTCTTTAAAATCCATCGGTATCATATTATTGCTGTTATTCTTTAGTAACTTTTTCAGTTTCTTTTTATTCGAAATAAGCACATTTGCTGAAAACTGTTTCATCAAAGATTCAAATATCTCATTACTGAGATTGTTTGGAAGTTGACAATTAGAATATAGCTTGTTCAAATTTTGTAAATCCCCTTCATACCACCAGTCATGAACATTATTAAATTTGAAATCTGTCACATTATCACTTTTTGGTAATGAATTTCTAGAAATTATATAAATCATCAAAATTAATGACATGATCATAAGATAATTTTCACTATCAAAGTCATTTTTATTGATAAAACATTCATATTTTGATATTCTTTCATCTATGGAAACAGGAACCGCATTTGAAATTTTTCTCTTAGAATTATTTGATGAATAATCAGAATTGTTGCCAATATTTGTATTTATCAATTTATGATAAATCAACCAATCGTGAACTTTAATTGATACATTTTCAATAGAATTTTCTGGAACTAAAAATAACACAGGAGTTGAAATTTTAATTTTTTTCAATTTTCCAGAAGCTGGATCGATTATTCCATTTCTTAATTTTTTCAAATGATACTGATTTAAGTTTAAATAACTATTAAATGAAATGATATAATTGAAAGGAATGGTATTTTGTAGATCTAAGAAATTATAATTTACGTTAGCACTTTCTTTATTATTACTTGTAATATTATTTTTAAAGAATTGAAATTTAAGTTGATCAATAGTGATTAGATGTATAGTTAAACAATATCCTTTATTAAAAGAATTATTTTTCAAATAATTCATGGTTCGTTTATGTTTTTTCTTTAATCTTTTCAATAAATAAGGATCATCCTTGGAATTAGGATTATTACTATTACTTTCTGGATCAAGCAGAGTTGAAGAATCTGCAGATGATGGGAATCTAAAAGGATTAGCTTTTGGAGCATTAGATTCAAATAATTTTGTACCAGTATATCTTTGATAATTAATGAATCTTCCTACTAATAAGCTTTCAATAAAATCCAATTCTTTGGAACTGTCGGCCAATAATAAGACATTATAATTTTTATTAGGTTTCTGGTAATTCAAAGATTCATATTGTAAAATAATATTATTCAAGGCTTCAAACTTACCAGAAATATTAATCAAGGAGAATTTCGTATTCATGAGAAGCATTTTCTTGGGTATATAATGATCAACTAGCAAGTATGGGTTATTTGACGTCGAGTTCAAATTTGAATATAAAAGATTCAACATTTCATAATCCGAAAGAGTATCAAAGTTAATGGTTTTTTTATTATTATTGAACGACAATAAGGTCTCATTTGCAAAAAAGAGTTTTTTCAAGTGGGAAGAGTGAAGTTTCAATAGAATTTCACAGAGATCAAGTTGGGGATCAGTAAGGCTAGCCGGAAGATAATAAGTGTTGTCATTGTTTGCATCAATGAGCTGAGATAAGTTCATTGCTATGGATATATTTTGATATGATATAAATGGCCATAAAAAGACTTCAGACAGAGTATAGTAGATGAAAGTAGTTTATATTTCTATAATTACTGAAGTGGCTAAGATTGAGAATAATTTTAATGATTGTTGATTTTTGATTTTTGGAGGGAATATTGACGTTCTATTTTTTTTTATTTTTTCTTCAAGATTTACTTGGTGCGTCTAGATATTAATAATAATCTACCATCCATCAAGTATTTTAATCGCTGAGATATGAGGTACTGATCCTGATCCAAGTACGAATATATCTTTTGTAAATTATTTCTATGGTAAAGATTCTTCAAAAAAGAAAAGATAGCTATCAATATATCTATAAAAGGCTATATATAGCGGTTGAAAAGGAAATTAAGAGTATCAGAAAAAATAATGTTTAATCAATGCATTTTGTGGAATGTAGTTATATTTTATTTTATTGTCTCATTGAGAGATTTACTTTTTATTAAAAATAGCATTAACTTGATATACTTGTAATCAAGTGGAAGAACATTCTTCTATATTCAAGATATAAATTAATGACAAACAATATGTCTTTCTTAGAAAACAATATATATATAAGCATTTTTTTTTCTAAAAATACATTCAAAAGTATATTATTTAATAACTTTTAAAAATGAGAAGTTACAAAAAAAATTCTAAAAACTAAAGATCTCATATTATTAAAACTCTTAAGATTAAATAATAATTTTTTTTTGAACTAATTCAGAGTGATTATCCTCCGTTTGAAATCACAATATGTCGAGGCAGGATATACCGAAGGTATATCCCTTGCAAAATAAAGATCATCTTAATTAATTAAGATCACTGAAGATCATCTAAATTAACAGATATCACTGAAGATCATCTTAATTAATGAAGATCACTTAAATATTGCATGACTATACATAATACAAGTTTACTGGCAATAAACAATATGTATATAAGAAGCTCACATTTCCCTAAGTATTCTTAGATTGTATCTCAAGAAGAAATAGAAAATACATAGAAAAATATATAGAAATATACAGATAAAAACCTATCTCTCTTAATACTATGAGTAATAATATTAGTCAGGAGAGAAACAATGACTCAGAGTTAAACCAAAGAAACTTGGCTCAACACAATACAATATGTCTATAGTATAACAGGTAATTCTTTTCCTATGTATAATGTGAATCCTGCGAAAGCAGAAAATAAACAAAAAAAATTAATAATAATAAAGAACTTCACGGCTAATATTAGATAAAAAGAAATAATTAGCTTGCTGTTCTGTAAATTTTTCAAACTAAAATATAATAAACCACTACATTCTAATCATGAACATAAGAGAACAATAATTCTATCTTCAGTAAGATTAACAATGAATTAAGTAAATTCTATTCCTTATTTTCTTTTTCTAAATAATAATATATGATTATTAATACATCTTTTAATCTTCTTCATAGTCAGGGAATTTTAATTACAGCTAACGCGTGTTGGCATAATAAAATAATTAAAAACCAAACTAGAAAAATAATATTAACCCCTTCTATTGCTTACTTTCGTATTCTCGTATATATATTATAAAGTAATGTTTTTAAATCTAATATGGAAAAGTTGATATTTATCAACTTGATTAATAACGATTATTCTCGATTGTATATGTGATTGGTTGATTTGGGTGCATAAATTAGTGAATTAACGGACGCGACGCGATCTGAAAATAGTTGTGTGCCCTGATTGCAAAAGGGTAAAATAGGAGTTCCGCAAAAAAAATAGGTCGGTTGAATAATATAAATGACGAACAGCTATTGTTCAATGTGAGTCGCTTATTTTTATAATCTCTTTAATTTGTTCCTTTCCGCCGTTTTTCACATCCGGGGAGGGTAAATAAGAAGTAAGAAAGGTCTATGATAATATAGCTTTTTAATTCGCTCAAAATAAGCGCACTCCGGGCATAATGTTTTGCAGATTAAAGTTACAAAAAATTATTGTGTGATTGATTTCGAAGAAAAATAAGAGTAATGATAATTTAAAATTTCCGCATCATAAAAAAAAACGAGAAATCTCAGTTTATTTATTCTAAGCATTTGAAAGTAATATAGTGTAAATCATAGATGATATTTATATCAAATCATTTCCGACAAAAAAGAATATCTATTCGAGTAGTATTACTACTTATACCCATAATATATATAAATAGATAATAAGAAGCAACTGGCTTAAGCTAACTAAATCATTATCAGTTAATTCATATTCATTCGTTCACTCATTTCTTTGCTATTATTTTATTACTCTCCGAAACAGGCTATCGAAAAACAAAGATGTCAGACGAAAGACGTAAGTATTCAATTCATATCATCATCATGATTGATAGTAGCTATCCTATATAATACTAACATGATTCCTTTTAATAAAATAATAATAATAATGACATATTCATCGTTGTTATTAGTATTATTAAGCTAGTGGTAATGCGTTGACAAAGAAGGATATATTTGGTCCATGATTTACTGTCGTGTTTCAATCTAAATCCCTATTTATCTCTTCGTTTTATCACTTATTATATTTTACATATATCCAGCTCTTCCATTCATATACCAATTTCTTGCAGGTGCCGTTGCAGGTATCTCTGAAATCTTGATCATGTATCCATTAGATGTTGTCAAAACAAGAATCCAACTTCAAACATCTGCTGCTAATTCTACAAAATACACAGGTGTAATTGATTGCTTTACACAAATCATTAAATCTGAAGGCCCAACTAGATTATATCGCGGTATTAGTGCCCCAATAATGATGGAAGCTCCAAAAAGAGCTTTAAAATTCGCTTCGAATGATGAATTTTCCAAAATTTATAAAAAATTATTCAATAAAGATAAAGTTGATCAAAAATTGGCTATTTTGAATGGTGCCTCTGCAGGTGCAGTAGAATCCTTTGTTGTTGTTCCTTTTGAGTTGGTTAAAATCAGATTGCAAGATAAACATTCTAAATATAAAAATTCGATGGATGTTATCACTAAAACTGTCAAAAATGAGGGTCTTTTAGCAATGTATAATGGGCTAGAAGCAACACTTTGGAGACATATCACATGGAATGCTGCCTATTTTGGATCGATTTTCCAAATTAGACACCTCATGCCAAAACCAGAAGATAAAAATTCGAAAATGTTAATTGATTTAATTAGTGGGTTTGTAGGTGGTACTTTAGGTACTTGTATGAATATTCCGTTTGATGTTGTTAAAACTAGAATTCAAAATCAACCAAAAGAAGCCCAACCTGGACAAAAATTAAAGTATAGATGGACTTGGCCAAGTTTGTTCTTAATTGCTAAAGAAGAAGGAGCAGGTGCTTTGACTAAGGGTTTATTACCTAAAGTGTTGAGATTAGGTCCAGGTGGTGGTGTTTTATTGGTAGTTTTTACTAAAACTATGGAATTCTTTAGAAGTTCCTATTATAAAGATATTGATTCCAAAAATAAATTGGAAGATGATTCTCAAAAAAGATTGAAATGAGGACGATACTTAAAATAAACTGGTTTTAGTTATACATTTTCAATACATAGAACAAACCAATATAAAACAAACAAACGAACAATATACATAATTTTTTCAGAATGTGTACAGATTTTAAAGATCTTCAAAATGTGTGAATATTTTAAAGATCTAAGTAATATTGGTAAGGAAGAAACAGTATAGATTTTTTTGTATGTTATATAGTGTATTATTATTTGTAATTATAATTCGTTTGAAATTCTTGATAATACTACTTTAGTGAATTGATTGGTAGAAATGCATGTTGAAGCTTGAAGGAACTTGTCATTAATTGTGATTCCGCATCAATTAAACTACTCAAAAATTCACCAATATAGAACCATTGTTTCCCCATATAATTGCGATGTGAAAAGAGGCAGTAAAAAAATAAATGATAAGAATATTCAACTTATTGTTCGCGTAGCTTAATGGGAAAATGAATTGAAATTCATCTCTATACATTTGAAAAGTTTACATCTCGAGTTATTCATTATCGTTGTGTGGAATTGTGGGGTCAGTGAAAAATATTTGTTATGTAGCACTGACCGATACTTGTATATTATTAGTAATTCATGCTTATAAATAACCTCTGTGATCGCATGCAACAGAAAATATTACTAATTCCAACTTGCCGCACTCTTAGTACATGAAAAGAAAAAAAAAAGAAAAAAAAGAAAGAACTACCTCACTGACTAACTGAAAAGAAGATGTTGGATATACTAGTAAATTATGGCGCTATATTATGTTCAAAATTCTGGTTATCATATATAAGGAGAATACTTGGCATACTACTGCTGTTCTACTTTTATAGTTAAGTACCCCTTTAGAGTTTTAAACCAATCTATTATTATCAAAGATTATTATATTATATTTCAAATAAGCTGGTTGTATATTTATTCTTTTCAGCAATCATAATATCAGTTTACTAGTTATATTTTCATTGATAACGTGAAAAAAAAGAAAGCAAAAGAAAAGTCCACTTTCACTGTTTTTTTTCCATAGTTCGATATCCATAGAATATTTTTGCGTTGATATCATATAATTCATTTTTTTTGAATTACACAGTGTATAAAACTCCCCAATAAGTCGATTTAAAATGACGAATTCCGATGCACCTATTCCTGCTTTGAATTCTGCTGTTACCCCACCACCGCCTTCTCACATAACCGATAGTGCTGGTCCTCATTCACTACTACACACTTCGTCTCCTCCACTTCTAGACACAGAAGCATCCCCCACTAATGTTGCTGCATTACCAATAGTGAAATGTATAGCTCGTGCACGAATCCCGACCACTACAAATCATGATATTTTTCTTCACCTTTATGCTAACAATATCGATAATAAAGAGCATCTCGCCATAGTTTTTTCAGAAAAGATTCGTTCTCGTTCCTTATTCCATAAATATCAAAATGAGACTCAATCGGATAGAATGACGAGAGGGGCATACATTGGTAAACTTACACCTGGCCGTATCTCTGCTGATGTAGATCCCCTCACTGGTGAAACTCTCAATTTTGATCCTAGCACTGGCGACCTTATCTATGAAGATGATCACAGCAAAGCGATTTCTCCTTGCCTTGTTCCTACTGTTGAAGATCCAGTTATGGTGCGTGTGCATTCAGAATGTTACACAGGTGAAACCGCATGGTCTGCTCGTTGTGACTGCGGAGAACAATTTGATGAAGCTGGCCGTTTAATGGCACAAGAAGGTAAAGGATGCATAGTTTATTTAAGACAAGAAGGACGCGGGATTGGCCTTGGAGAAAAATTGAAGGCTTATAATTTACAAGATCTCGGTGCTGATACCGTACAGGCAAATTTATTACTTAGACATCCTGCAGATTCTAGAAGTTTTAGTCTTGCCACTTCAATCTTACTTGATTTGAATCTTTGTAATGTGAAATTATTGACAAATAATCCAGATAAGATCGCCGCTATTGAAGGAAAGCAATTAGTTGGAGATAAAGAAAAAAATGTTCAAAAAGTTATCAATGTTGTGGAGCGAGTTCCTATGATACCTATTGCATGGCAGCGAGAACATTTGAATGATGATGAAGGTATCAAATCGAAAGAAGTAGATGGTTATTTGAGAACGAAGATTGAAAAGATGGGCCATTTGTTACAGCAACCTTTAAATATTGGCCATTAAAATAATAGATTATTTGTACCTGTCCTGTCTTGTAGACTCATAAAATTTCTTAGTATCTGCAGCTAATATA
The DNA here is from genome assembly GCA_010994365.1 of Saccharomycopsis schoenii. NCBI lineage: Eukaryota > Fungi > Ascomycota > Saccharomycetes > Ascoideales > Saccharomycopsidaceae > Saccharomycopsis > Saccharomycopsis schoenii. Next base: position 900,447 of record JNFU01000001.1, on the reverse strand, counting down.
TATTAATTTTATACTTAGTAGTATATATGTAATTGTTTTGCTAATACAGGAGATACTTATTTTTTAAACCTTTGCTTCACTTTCTTCAAAAGAAGCAAAAAAAAAGATTTCTCTCGGGGGCGATTCGAACGCCCGATCTCAAGATAAATGTTAACATTACAGTCTTGCGCCTTAAACCAACTTGGCTACCGAGAGAAGGTTATTTAGTTTTTTTTTCAAAAAATTAAAGATATCCTTTCTTGTGGAGTCTCATTTCTGCTTCGAAAGTTTGAACACATCGCTCGTGATTCTTCCAATTCATACTAACAGTAAAATTTTTTTTTGTGAATTGTTTATTCTTGGAGAGCCGGTTAATAATCAAAATGAAAATCAACATCATTTAGATTCGTCCTTAAGCCAGCTACTTAGAAGCTTTGTATGTTTCTTCGGGGTTTGGCTTAATTATAGATAAAGTAAATAAACAAAGGAAAAGATAGATACCAAGATGGAGTTAAATGTCCCTGTTGAAAAGAGTAACGAGCATACTATTAATGATATAATTAAGAACTTACAAGCAGCGAGACAGATATTAGTGAATCAGCAAGAATACAATGAAGAAGCACACGATACACTAGTTGAAAAATATTTCAATTATTTTACACAATTAACTAATGCATTAGTAGAGATGTCATCAAATATTGAAAATAGCAATAGTAATAATGTTAATAATATTTCCGAAGCTACGAAGATAATTAAATATATTTTGACTGAAATTAATTCAATATTTGATGGTACTTTGAATACTGCTATTTTAAAAGATCACGAATTCAGAGATGAAATCTTGAAGAAATCTAATAATTCATGTTTAAATCTCTTAAAATGTTTTATGTTTATATTTAATCAATTTCTAAATTTGAGGATTTTTGAAATCGTATCAATTGTAATTCTTAGTTTGAATAATCTATCTAAAAGCATTTTCAATCTTTTAATACAAGCTAATGAAAATGATGAAGATATTCAGTCACAAGAAGTCTATTTTGCATTTCAAAGTTTACAGTCTTTGATAATAGATTCTTTAAAATGGGAGAAAAATCATCCAGTAGTTTTAAAGTTGAATAGTATAAAATTCATAACAAATTTAATTCAAATTCAATTACCATTACCCCCAAGAGATCCCAGAAGAAGAAATAGACAAAACAATAATAATTCTTCTAATAATATACCGGATTTTTCAGTCTCTTTATCTTCTGACGTTCAAAATGGTATTCATCCTTTCTTACAAGAAAGTAAGCTTCGTGCTGATGCTTTGAATATGCTAGATGTTATCATGTCCCTTATTTTAGAAATTAACCTTGATGATGATACTTTAAATAATGGAAGAACAACAATTTCTTTGGAAGATAATAACAACAACAACAATGATGATGATGATAATTACTTTTATGATCAGAACGGAAAGATTTTTGTATTGAACAGTCAAGTTATGTCATGTGTATGCTTTTGTCTAATTCAATTATTAAAGAAAAGACCATTGATTCTAAAAGATCTAATATTGGAGAGAATGGTGAAATATAATTCAAACAGTGTTTTGATATTCCAGTCTTTGCAAGATAAGGTTTTTTTTGAAGGTAAAGATTTTGAAAAATTGACCAAATTACAAAACAAGCTAATTAGAAGATTCAGTGATAGATCGATGAAATTATTCTTGAATCATTTATTCAAAAATGGTACATTAAAGAAAGAGAATAATGATGATTATTTAAAGATGATTAATAGTATTATTCAATCTCAAGATAGGCAAAGAAAATTAAAAAATTTGACTAAGGTAGATAGTAATTCGGAAGACATTAAATATTTTAAAAATTTAAAGGCCAAAAAATTGGAATTAAAAAAATTGATAAAAGCAAAAAAATACTTGCTAGAAAATAATAATAACTTTTTAACTTCTGAAAGAGATGTTTTAGATATCATGAACAAATACCCTAAACGATTTGAACAATTGCAAAATAATAGTGATGGTTATAAAAAGCTAACCAATGCTCAAGTGTTTAATTTGATAAATGATACAAATAATGAATTGGCAAATTTTGACTCAAGTTTATTAAATAATGCAATCTCTAAACAATTGATCACTATAGCTTTGAATAAAGCCTCAGTTAAAGACTTAACAATAGCTTCGAATTTAATTTTATTAGAAGTTAATAAAAAGTTGAATGCATCTAACAAAAAAAATATTTCTCAGCAGATAAATATTGATGCAAATGGTGATTTAGATATGGGCCAGCCCCAACTGAAAAAGATTAAGTTAGATATTGTAGACAGTAACTATTCATTACCACTTCCTGATGAATTGTCATTTGAAGAAAAGAAAAGTAATTTGAACTTAATCATTAATAATTTCTTTGAAGTAGCGCAGCTGAAAGAATTTGCAAACTTGATTAAGAATTCTGAAAGTTTAATAGCAACGAATAATAATGCTAAATCTCAGAATAACAGCAGTAACACTAGAATATCAAATTTGAATAAAATTGCAATTTCTAAGTGGGAGAAAAATTCATGGGCTATTCTCTTGATTAGAATGGCAACAAGAGGGTTTCAAGATGAAAGATTGAGTGATGTTATAAGAGATTCGTTATTCAAGTATTTCTTGGAGTCTATCAATTCAAGAATGGATATTGTAATTGATTGGTTGAATGAAGAATGGTATTCGGAGTACATAAAACAAGAAGCAAAATTATTAACTGAATCGAAGTTATTGGAGGAAACCGAAATAAATTATCAAAAAATAGAAACACCAAAGTATGTTAGATTAACTATTAAATTATTAGATTCTATAATTCCTTTTTTGGAAAATAAGGACCGTAAAATCTTCATTAGATTGCTATCAGATCTTCCATATTTGAATAAAGAAATTATAATGAAGTTGAAAAGTTTGTGCATAGATAAAATTAGATTTGCTATAGGTCTTCAATCTTTGCAATACTTAATTATGGTGAGACCTCCAGTGAAACAAACCTGTATAGATATTTTGCAAGATTTGCAAGTTGAGTTTTCTAATAATAAAGAAGAATTTGGTGAAATGTTGCCTTCTGTTGAAAAACTATTAACGAAATATAAGCCAAGTATTATTGCATCAAAATAAAAATAATTATATATTTTAAAGATATATTACTTTTTTAACTTTTAATTTATCTCTTTTTTCTTTTCAATTTTAACTAGAATTTCTGTTTTAGTAAAGTGATGTTGGTCTTTTTTTCTGAGACGGTTGGGCTTATTTCTGTCGTATACGATTTCATGCGGGAAGAAAGAAACTTGTATAACAAAAAAGTGAAAAAAAAAAAAAAACCAAAAAAAAACAACAACCATATCCACCAATTGACAATAGGAGCTACCAGATCTTGCCTGGTTGGCATTAAATATATTCTTGCTTTGTAAGTTTGTAAGTAATCCATAATAGTAATATTTATAAAGCATCTTACAAATATGACTGACGAGCAAATTGTTTATACTGCATCAATCACCGCTCCAGTTAATATTGCAACTTTGAAATACTGGGGGAAAAGAGATACTAAATTGAATTTACCAACCAATTCATCCATTTCAGTTACCTTGGACCAAAAACATCTAAGAACCTTAACAACTGTTGCAACTTCTCCTAAGTATGTTGTCAGCAAATTATTTTTAAACGGCAAGGAAGATTCGTTGAACAAGCCACGCTTGATTGCTGTTCTATTAACTTTGAAAAATTTAAGAAAAGAACTAGAATTGAAGGACGCTTCATTACCTAGGTTCAGTGAGTGGAATTTGTTAATCAATTCTAGTAATAATTTCCCAACCGCTGCAGGCTTAGCTTCATCTGCTGCAGGCTTAGCTGCTTTCGTTTGTGCAATTGCTAAATTATATCAGTTACCACAATCTTCATCTGAAATTTCAAAGATTGCTAGGCAAGGCTCAGGATCTGCATGCAGATCTCTCTTTGGTGGATTTGTTGCTTGGGAAATGGGTGACTTAGAAGATGGAGCAGACTCAAAAGCTGTAGAAATCGCAAGCAGACAACACTGGCCAGGAATAAAAGCTGCTATTTTAGTTGTAAGTGATGTCAAGAAAGATACTTCAAGTACTGCGGGTATGCAGATCACTGTTAATACTTCCGATTTATTCCAATACAGAATTAAAGAAGTTGTTCCTAAAAGATTTTTCCAGATGAAAGAAGCAATTCTTAAAAAGGATTTTGCTAAATTTGCCGAATTAACTATAAAAGATTCAAACTCTTTTCATTCGGTTTGTTTAGATTCTTATCCACCTATTTTTTACTTAAATGATACGTCAAAAAAAATTATAAAATTAGTCAATATCATCAATGAAAATGCAGGCACTTTAATTGCCGCATACACCTTCGATGCAGGCCCAAATGCTGTTATTTACTATGAAGAGGAAAATGAAGAAAAAATCTTATCAGTATTAAATACCTTCTTTGGCGATTTACCTGGTTGGAGTGATGATTTAAAGAAATCTTTGAAGGAATCAACTTTGGGTACTGATGTTTTCGAAAAATCAGACTTCAATGTATCTGGGCTTATTTTAACAAACATTGGAGATGGTCCACAAGATACTTCCGAATCATTGATTGACGAAAAAGGTGAACCCGTATTCATCAATTAAAACAGATTGGGCAAGCAAGTTTTTATATACATTTATTTAAAGGTTAAAGTTTTTATATAGTAGCTAAAAATGCACACTGTTTATCGAAGTCTTCATAGTGTTTAACTTAAATGTTGTTTTAAGCGTCCACAATTTTGAATTGGAGTATAAATGTAAATTGGAAATCAAAAATAAACTAAAATGGAATTAAATAAGAGCGAAGAGAAAAAATATATAAAAGTGCAAATAGATAATGTTTATCATAAAAATTAAAAAGAAACCAGCTTCATCTTAAGAGTATTCAAAATAGAATACAAAATGTATTTTTTAATAAAGTTTAGAAGTCTTGTAATAATATCAAAAGTATTATGCATGCTCGACTGGTTCTCCAAGTTGATGTTAAGACGGTATTTCAAATAGATTATATAATTGGTCATACAACAAACCATTTCAAATAATTTTTTTAATCCAATGAAATCATGAAGAAATGAATCGCAACTAACTAGTTTTTCTTTAATTTGTCTCATTTTTTGATCAACTCTCACAATGTCCAACGAGTGGTCATCCACTAAATTCAATATTACTTCATCATTTAAAAAGTTATTGAGTCTGGTTAGTGGGTCACATTGCTCGGATGTGCTATCCCAGGCCTCTTTTTTAATAAAAACTTCACTAGTAAGAAAATCCCCATAAATAGTTCTTGAGTTAGATGTTAAATTATATTTATTATGTTTACTATTAACAATCTTAAATAATAGATATTTGCAAACTAATAATTTATCGGTGGGTACACAATTGTTCTTGAATAGATTATATTCTTTCTCCGTTAATAAATTTTTAGAATCAAAATGATGATATTGATCATAGATTGCGGAATAGTCAATATGAGAATCCAGGAAAAATTTTTTGTATTGTATAAGTTTTAAACCTATCATATCATATGAACCACCGATACTTGAACTTTTGTGTTCATCAATATTTATAAATAATTCATCTACTGTGTAATACCTCTGATCTACCGAAGGAACATTTTGATTTTCCATGAATGAACGATTATCCGCATCATCAGTTCCCTTATAATCATCATCCTCATAGACTTTTAAAACTGTGAATTTTGAGTTCCAGCATTCTTCATCAAAATCATCATCATCGCTTTGATCATGAAAATATCCTATACTGTTTCTTAATGACTAAATCAAATGCAAAAAAAGTTAATAATATTGTTCGATAAGTATAGATCCAAATATTAAAAATATAATCGAAGAAAGATACTTACCATTTTAGGATTTTAGGGAATGCATACAATATTAGTTAAGAATCCTTTAATTAAATATCGGACCGGAAAGATCTTTATTAAACTTCGATAAGAATCCTTTTATTGAAGAAGCAAACTAATTTGATAAACTTGCTATGTTTAATATTCTTCCAATATGTTTGAGAAAACAGAACCAAATTAAAATGAAGGAATTTGTAACTCACAAATAACATGTTTTAACTTGTATTTTATTTTGACAAACGGACAGAAATAAAAAATGCTATCTGTAGGGTGTTTTGTAAACTGTTCCAAGTAAAAGGATGCTTTCCTTTCTCTGCCATTACATTGAAATGTTTGTATGCGATCATGTTTCAACATGCATAAAACTTGTTTCATAGTATCTTCCATGAAATTGCACAATTCCTAAATGTAAGTACCATATATATTGGACTTTTAAATAAATATCACACAATTTCCTTTCCTTTTTTTATCTATTTTTTTGTTCGTACTTTTTTTTAATAGAATCTCATCATTCTTTGTTTGAATATATTTAGCTTTTTAATTTGTTATTGTATATTGAAATACCAATTAAATCTAAGTTGCCATAGATTGATAGATATATAAACTGATAGAACATGGATTTCGATAATAGATTTCTCGCAAGAGATAATGATATAAATTTTAACGTTGAATCTAGATTTCTGCAAAAGCAACTTCCAAATAGAAAATCTGCTTTCTTGCAACATCAACAGCGTCAATCTCAGTTGCATCCACAACAACAATATTATCAGCAACAACAATATTATCCACAGCAACAATTTACTATGCAATCTAGTAACAGCAAAATCAGGCAACCCCAACCAAAGAGATATACAGAACAACAGCAATATTCTAATTTCATCCTTCAAGATCCTCCTACACAAAGACCTAATACAATTGGAATGAGGCCAGCATCACCAATTAGAAATATGAATATGCAAAAATCAGCATCACCACTTAGAAACGAATCTCCGATATATCGTCATCACCAACCTAACTGGAGAGCAGGCTCTCCAGTTAGAGAAAATTCACCATCAAAAGCGTCTGCAAATGTGACGCCAACAAAAGCCATAAACCTATCAAATCCTGATTTTTCAACACCAGAAAGTATGGATTCTAATAGATCTTCAATCACCGAGTTGAAAGAAGCAAATCTCATGTTACAGGCCAATAACTCTGATACAGACATCAGTGAAGATGATGATGAATTAGCCAGAGAAATTAAGGTTGCAGAAGAGCTAGCCAAAAAAGCAGAAATGATTGCAGCAAGGGCCAGAGAAAAGGCAATGAAAAAGAAGCTAGAACAACAGAAAAAAGCATTGCTGCAAATTTCGGTAAGTAAAGTCGAGAAGAGTAAGCCTACAGATTCTCTAAAGAATCAAGTAGCTACTGTACAGAATTCCACCACAACCGCCAAACCTATTAATGCTTTCTTTGAAGATGCTGGTCTCTATGACAGCGGAAATGTTCTTCCAACGCTTAAACCTAAACCGGAAGTAAGATCAACTAGCGAAGAGTTTAAGCCAAAGAAAATCAGGGTTACTAGGGAAGAAGTCTCACTACTTATCAACAATGATGGTGAAGAAGATATAGTGCATGTTTTTGAGAAACCTGAGCTTAGTAAACAAGAGCTTAAACAAATCAAGAAGGAGGAAGAGCAAGAAATGAAAAGATTCAAAAAGTTTCAAGAACTTGAAGCCAAAAGAGTTCGCAAGGAAAAAGAACGTATTCAGAAAGAAAAAGAACGTTCGGCAAAGAAAAAGGAGAAAGAAATGTTGAAAGCAAAGAAAGAAGAGTACAGAAAATCCAGAATCGAATTGATTAAGAAAGAAAAAGAAGATATAGCTGCTGAGAAAAAGTTGAAATCAGAAAGAGAAGCTGCTCTTTTTGTGGAAAAGAAAGCTGTATTAGATAAGGAAGTTACTAAAAGCAAGCCTCAAAAGAAGAAATTGACCAAGAAAGAGAGAAGAGAAGAAGCTGAAAGAGTGAGACGTCAATTTGAAGAACAACAAAGAAAAGAAAAGCTTGCCATAAGAGAATATAGAAAATCTGTTAGCGAACACAATAGAAAATCTGTCTTACAAGCTTTTGCTTCAACTGCTGTCATTACCAGTGAAAATACCGTTCCTTTTGATGCTTCTTTTGTTTCCTCTTGCAAGAATTCCGATGCATCTGGTAAGAAATCCTTTCAACCTCTGCTAAAGACTAGCAATATGTCTAATGAAGTTGATTTAGAGTTTCACTCACCAACTGATATGTTGGTAAATGGTGAAGAAGATTCATCCTGGGAAGATTATGAAAGCGAACCAGAAGAATATGAAAAGAAAAAGCAAGACAGAAAGAGCATAAAAAGCTTTATGAAATTGCTACATCATCAAAGCAGCTCTGGGGATGTTACACCTACAAGTAATGCTTCTAAATCAGCTCATATTGAAGCTATTGTACCACCAACATATTGTGATGCTCCTAAAAAGCATTCTGAGCCAAAGATAAGTACCAACTGTGCTGCTGCTGGTCAGCATAATCAAAACAGAAAATCTGTTAACAAGTTCTTGTTTTTCAGCAAGAAGAATCCTTCTGAAGAAAGAACTATCAAAGATATAACTCCTCAATTGCAAGCCTGTGCCACTGGTGAATTTGACTCTTGCTTCGATGAAGATGAAGATGACGAATTTACTTTTGAGAACTCCGATTTTACCATTAGAACCAATAATAAGCAAGATGAGGTCAGCTTGAAACAGAGAAACACAAGAGTAAGAACAAGTATGAACAGAAGATCTTTAATTAAAACAGTTCAAAGAACCCCTGTGACTCCATATATAGATTTCAATGAAATGGGATACTTGCAAGATATCATTGAAGTTTCAGATGAGCAAAACATAATGGTCTCTACTAAGAAATTGACAGCATTCAAAGACATGGAAGAAGATAATTGCTCCATTTCAAGTAATGATCAAAACTCAATGAAACAAGAAACAAATGGAACTTTTAATGTGTCACCCTTAACCAACTGCTCATCAGTCAAATCACCAAAGCTGATTTTGAAAAGCAATAATTCAACTCCAAAAAACCAAACCATTTCTGGATTCAACACTGTTTCTTTCTGCGACAAAGTATATGTTAAGAGAACCTATTCCAAAGAACTGTATGATAGACAGTCTGATGAACACAATACGTGCACGTCTTTAGATGCTGATATCATTGACTCAATCAAATCAGAACTAAATCAATTCAAAAGGCAAGAGATGCCTGTTCACAGACAAAGCTTACAAAATACACATTTCTTTGAACTCTAGAGGAGGATAAACCTCATTTACATAGTGTATATTATATAAGAAACAATTTTAAATTAATCGTTTTATTTCAGTTCGACTTATTTTTCTTTTTTTTTACTAGATTTTAAAGTTGTCATTACCAAACTTATTACAATCATTTGTTATTATTTTTAAAGGTTTTATATTATTTTATGCCATAAATGTATCATTTATAAAGAAACAATAGTTATTGTAGTCGCACAAAATCAGGTTTATGTTCTATACTAACTGTCAACCTTGGGTTAAAAATTTCCATAAACTCCAAATCAGCTTCACCCTTCCCACCGGCAAATTTTACATATTCATCAAAAATACCACTTAGGCTCCATCCTTGTAAAAACTTTCGCATTATTCCCACTAGTACACCAACGCGATGCTTCCCTTTATTCGAATGTATCAATAAAGGGAAGTTTCTAGTATCTAATATCAATTGTAGTGCCGATAAGTATGACTTTGGATTATTCATTACAAACGGTTCTTTGGATGACTTTGTTTTTATATAATAAAATTTTATCTCAGAATTATAAATCCATTTATAATAATCAATTTGATCTTCTTTATCACCTAAATATATTATTGTTTTCAAATTTAATTTCTGAAGGAAATCGTAATTTGTTGGAATCGGATGTCCTGATCGGTATAAACCATCTTCTACCACAGAAAAATTCAACGGCGGCACATAAATCTTTCTCTTGTAGAGAAGCTGATAGTTGTATAGAATCTGATCATCTTGAGAATAGTTCGATAGCACATCATATATCTCTTGATTATTTTGAGCTGCTACACTTTTATATGAATCATCCTGCTTTATTAGAGATGACTCATAATTCGCTACATCTGTAAAATTTTTCAAGTTTCCGCAATTGTAGGAAGATTCATTATTATTATCAGTACTAATAATGCTTGCGTAAAACTTAGCATCACATGGTTTATTAGCTAGAACATCGTAATCTAGTTCTTCTTGAAACTCCAAATCATCTAACAAATCATCCACAGGCTCGCCATCTTCCATGAGGGGATGCATGTCTTGATTCATTATCTTATCTTATGTATGATTTTCAGCTTTGTAATTTTTATAAGATCAGTAGTATTATTATTACTAAGTTGTTCTTTATTTGTTTGGCTAAATATAGGAACTCCTGAAGATAATTAAGTCACTCTCTTTTAAATAAGACAAGTAGAAACATAATTTCTTTCAATTATTTGCTACTCACACGTGAGTACATTTACTTCTTAATGGTACTTTTACGGTGATAATTTATATCTAGTATCTGTTCCACTACAATTGCAGTTTACATTAATATTATTATATTTATGGTTCATAGTATACAATATCTGAATTACATTCTATCAACATCAATTGTAATTTCAAAATTTATGTTTCCATTTTCCTGTTCAGCCTTGATGATAGAAGATTTGATGATTTTCTTCAAAGTAGTACGCACATTATACTCATCTTGATCCGAGCCACCTTTCATATTTAATTTAACCAATATAATAAACAGAGAGTAATTTATTTTTGTAATCAAAATTCTGTCAAGCCTATAATGAGACTTAAAACCTTCACTTTGAAAGATTTTATTTTCTATATCCGTTGATATTCTATTGTAGACTTTGGAATTATAAGGAAACGCCAACAAAATCACGACAAATATTTTTTTCATCATAAGAAAGGCAAAATAAAGGATTAAAATAGCAATCACAAATGTCTGGATTTCATTAAAACTCAATATAATGCTAGTAAAATATTGATAAAAGATAAGCAAGTACATTATAAAGATAACCGTTAACAATTTGATTGGATTAGTGACAATATTATTCTTTGTGATTATTATTCTGATGCCAGTAACAAGCTTCATAAAAGCAGATTTAATAAATGATACCTGTTTTAGCTTAGACGACTTTTCACCATAATCATGCTCTTCCTCATCATTTAAAAGCCCAAAGTTAGGCAGATTCTTTTTTATAATATCTGTAGATTCTGCATCAAAAGATTGACCAGAAGTATGGGACAATAATTTACTGTTGACCAAAGTGATAAATAAACCTGATAAAACAAGGGAAGTAAATAAAAATGGAGACATTTCTCTAGAATTCTCATTATGCTCATGATGATTTTCATGATTAAAATCTAAATCTATGAGACTTATAACGAATTCTTCAATACAATGGGTAATTAAATCAAATCCAACATAAAATAGAGCTACACTTAAAGCAAAACCAAATAAAACTTCTAATCTTGATAACCCGAAAGGCCTTTTGATCGAAGTTTTGTCCCAAACTTCAAAGTTTTTGAATACTTGCACAATAATAGTTAATAAATTATTAATAGAGTCAAAGAACACTAAATGTGAAAGAGTTGTTAAACAAGGCAATGAATAACGGAAACCAAAAACAAACACAATGCTGGCATATACTAAATGGATTGCACAACTGCATAATTTAAATTTTTGATCGTCCTTCAATGAGTCAATAAAATCACGAAAATCAGGAATAGGAAGAGAAGTTGGAATACTTAATTGTGAAGATTTCTTTTTTGGTTCTTGGAAAAAGTTCATAGACACAGAGGAATGCTTATAACGATGTCCTTTTCTATGAGAGGCCTTTTGAAGTATATTAGTTGTATTATTTGATATCGAAATTGAAGCATAATTAAATGGACTGCCGTTACCATTATAGTTAGAGGATTGTGAGTCTCTTCTTCTAGTTGGACTACTTCTTCTTGACAGGATATTTTTTCTAGTTGGTGATCCAGGTGGCCCAAATCTGAAACTTGGCGAAGGTGGCGGCTGTAAATCCATATAATCATCATTAAGCTTCTTTGGAGAGCCCTTGCTGTCTATCAATAATGATGGTGTTGAGTTATTTATGTAACCATCCAAGTCAGAATATATAGATTTAGGACGCGTTCTTCTACTTTTACCTACCGACACGGAAGACATTAAACCTGCCACCGGTGATCCATTGGCATTGCTCAAAGACTGTTTATTTGAAGATGCTGAAGATGATGCCACTGACTGGGTAGGTGATTCCAATGGTGGTTCAACGAACTGGTACTTTGGAGCGTAAGGAAGATTTAGGGGAGAAATGTGTTTATCAGGAGATTCGTTGGTCATGTTAATGTTTCAAGGAAATAACACCGTAATACTGCTATTATCCCTGGTAATCTAATATATCTTAAATATCGATATTATGAACGACAAATGTTTGGATTATTATAAATAAACAACCTACCTCCAAACAATAGCTATAAATAACTACAGTGGTATCCTCTTGATTTACAAAAATAGCAGTAACTAAGAATAACTCGCAAAATTTATTGTTAAGACGTCGCATGTGTAATTAGTGTTTTCCTATTTATTTGCTAACTTTCTACCATTTGCATTTTTGTTTTATCCTAAATTAAGCCAGTACGGCATATATCAGAAGTTGCTATTAAATGCACGTGAATATAAATAGGGCAAATAATCACGTGGTACAAATAACCAAACAGATACTTTCCGCGTTGATTTTTTCTATTTTCTCCAAATGTAAAACATTTTGAATTTTGCACTATTTTTTTCGAATCATTGGAAAAATAATTGTTTTATATTGTGAACCAGTTTTTAACCATTCACTTAACGCATACCACGTCCATGAAAATCAGAAGGCTATGAATTTGAAAGATAGAATTTACGAAATCTGATATTTTCATAAAGGGAGGAGTACTTTACTATCAAAAAAAAAAAAAAGAAAAAAAAAAGTGAATATTGACAATCCTGCTTGACAAGATCCCTGTATCGAACATTTACACAGAATATTAGCTTAATAGTTTTGTTTCAATATCCATTAAAATAACATTTAAAAGTATGTGAATATATTAATATATGATGTTTTGGAATTTGAATTTTTGAATGAAGTTCTCATAATGAATGTGGGGAGAAATTACAATTAATACTAATTTGGAAACATAATTATGGACATATTATTGATTTAATTTAAATAGATTTGATTGGCTTGAGTATTTGTATTTTATTCTAGTGATATGTGCAGTTATTTCTATAAAATTGATAAAAAATGAGTTGTGTGTATGCAGTAAATCGCATGCCATAGAATAATATGATTTGATATTTATGATCCTATTATTAATTCAATAGACAAGCAAATGAAGTAGATATCGAATAATTTAAAAGGAAATTTGTCAACATGTACGATATTACAAGGGATTAGAACAGAAGTTAGGCAATTCCATATTTGGGAGAGAATTTCATACAATTCATTATACTTTTCCATTAGCTTACAAATACTCAGTAATTGTAAGTGTTCCAACGTTTATGCGGTATCTAAAGGTTCAAATGTTATGTACGTGAAATTTTCATTAATTGGCCTGGGAAGCTGTGAGATGACAAAAATTGGGAATCATATATATTTAGTACTTTCCTTATTCGTCTATCCATTTAAAAAATCAAATACATTACATCTACTAAGTGATGTTGAAAAATGTAGGATAAATTGATATACTAACTATTTTTTAGATGAAATATTTGGCTGCTTACTTATTACTCGTTCAAGCTGGTAAGGCTGAACCAACCGCCGATGAAATCACCAAGGTTTTAGAATCCGTTGGTGTTGAAGTTGACTCTGAAAAGCTTGACAAATTAATTGCTGAAGTCTCTGGTAAGAATGCTGAAGAATTGATCGCTGAAGGTCTTGAAAAATTATCTTCTGTCCCAACTGGTGGTGCCGCTGCTAGTGCCGGTGCAGCTTCTGGTGAAGCTGAAGCTGCCGCTGAAGAAGCTGCTGAAGAAGAAGAAGAAGAATCTGATGATGATATGGGATTCGGTTTATTCGACTAAACTAGTTAAATTAGTTAGTTTGTATATCCGTCATTTCATTCCTATATTAATTTTAACGATTCTTTAACTGCTTTTTTTTCATGTGTAATTATTGATGATTATTGAATGGAGAAGTAATATATTTTATTTTCTAATTGTAGATAGAACGTTAAAAAATTGATTTATTGACTTGCAAATTGAATAAGTGTTTGATATACATAAAACCTCTAGGATCTGTTAGTTAACATAACTCTATAATCCTTTGGTTCGATAGCGACCGAATTTGGTACTTCATTTAATTCAAATGGATTATCATTAATCATTTTAGGAAAGTTAATAGGTTCCTTAATGTCGAATTTCACAAGTAGACGTACTAACAGTGTATACATCTCTTGGAAGGACAAATGATTACCGATACACATTCTAGAACCTAAACCGAAGCTAAAATGTGTTAAATCAGCCCTTAGTGAAAGTTCATCACCATTAGTACCCTGGTCAGTTTTTAACCATCTCTCTGGAATAAATGAATTTGGATTTGGAAAGTAGTTTTCATCGTGGTTTCCTGAATATGCATTCATAAAGAGTAATGTATTCTTTGGAATCACGCAATTTTTGAATACAATTTCATCAGTAGTTTCTCTTGGTAAGCAAACAGGTAAGACAGTAAGATGCCTCAATGTTTCTTTTAAGATTGCCACAATATATGGAACTCTCAATTTATCAAAGGGAGCTCTAATATAAGCTTCTTCTAAGGTACCATAATATTTTGTTAATTGTTCCCTTGCGATATGTTGAATTTTATAGCCATATTCAGGCTGACTTAATTGACCTAAGCAGTAGTATAAGTTTAATGCGCTGTTATCCAACCCTGCTGAGACCATTGTTAAACAAACACTTTTCAATTCGGCAGTTGTTAATTTTGTTTCTTTATTTTCCATGTCTTTCCAAGCGTTATAAACTAAACAATTAATTTTTTCACAATTATTACAATTTGCAATTTTTCTTTGTAATTCATTTGTGAAGAAATCCATGTAAACATCTCTTCGTTTTCTGAATTGCGTAGCTTTTGCATTTAGCTTATTAGAAAAAACATTTAACATTGGAATGTAATCTTGGAAATTTGAAGTATGTGATCTTAATCTAGTAATTTGGTTTTCTACATAACAAATTTCTTTTAACAATTCTTGATGGGATTTACTGTCGAACTTGAGCTCATAATTAAAAGTTATGAATAATGCAATTTTCAAAGTGTAAGCTTGAATATAAAGTGTTAAATTCAATTCATTACTGTTATGTTCCATTGAAATATCTTTGATAAGCTTCTCTATGATTAGATTAGAACTTTCGTCAATCAAATTTACGTAATTCTGAATTTTCATCTTATTTAAGTTTGTGGCGGCATATTTCTTTTTTCTTTGATATGAATTACCGAAAGGGGTTGTACCAATAGTAAAGCCTTGAGTTGAAGAAACAACACTATGGAATGTGTACAAACTTGGCCTTGAATTAGTTTTATTGCTATTATGTAACCATAGCTCTTTTATTGCATCATAACTATTTACTACTACAACTCTTCTATTCCCCATACGAACCTGGTAGACGTCACCATAATGCTTTGCCCAGTCTGAGTAAACCAGAGAGGCGTTATTCAAAGTTTGATGAATGTTTCCAATTATAGGTAAACCTGGAACTTCTTTCATGTTTTTAATCTTTTTGGGGCCAATGATACCAATAAAATCTATACTGAGATATGACAAAAATATGACAGCTGCCCCAATAGCTAACGCGGAAATACTATATGAGAAAACCGTATTATGAATTTTTAGCACTTAAGCAATAGTTAGTATGATTACATAATATTCAACGTAATTCGAATTTTACATAATAGCTGGTATCAAAATGATGACGTACCCAAATAAGCTACAAGCGAGAGGATATTGTCTTTCATCACTAATGTAGGTCTGCTGAGAGATTTCTTTTTTTTCCTTTGTTTTTTTTAATGGTTAATACTTATTATATAGTTAATAATTTTATATTTTTTATAATATATTTTTTTAATATTTCTTTCTCTCTGAATGATAGCGTTAATAATCTAAAAGACAGATAGATATATCAAATGATGGTGTTGGCAGTGGATATGAAATGCTTCATATATTCATCTGTCCATTTTTTTATTCCTTTTTCATTACCGATGAGCACAGCGGTAAACTAACTACGTTAATTCTATATCACTTTTTTTTTTTTTTTTTTTTTTTTTACTAAACTTTGATTAAAGAAAATTAAAGCCTCTTATAGAAACTGTTTCAGGTACTAAATATAAAATAAAAATATTTAATAGATATCTTTGGAGCATGTGGAGGGAGTAAGTAACACTTGTATTTTACTAACGTGAGACAAGCATATATGCGCATATTTTAGCACATGGACACCTTGCGACACGTAAATTGTAACTATTCTATGAGCTAGCCTTTTTTTTTTTTTTTTTTCGAAATGTAGTCTAAAGAACAACAACGGAAATATACAGAGAAGAATTTGGGAAACTTGACCGAGAACGAGGGCAAACTAGAAAAAAAAAAAAAAAAAAAGATAAAAATGAAAACATTTATTACTTTTGTTTTACTTCCTTTGTGGCAAGTTTAATCTACTTAATTAATCCTTCAATTTACTTTCAAAAAATTACCTTTTTTTAATAATCTGAATATCACTTTCAAATGTCTGCTTCTTTAGATAAATCTCTTGACGAAATCATTGCTGCCAAAAGCAATGCTAGAAAAAACAGTTTCAAGAACAAGAAAGCTGGTAAATTTTCTAAAGTTAGTAAGGCTCGTGATATCAAGTCTAATAAGCCACGTCCTAATGTGAAGAAGACATCAAGTACTGCTGCTGTTTTCAATGCAACTGCAAACAAAGTTATTGATGCTTCTTCTGCTACAAAAGCTGTTATCTACGGTTTAGTATGTTAATTTTTATCTTCTATTATCGCTTTTATCATTGCGATAAGCAGTAAAGAAAGAAAGAAAGAAAGAAAGAAAATATCCAACTTGTGATTAATACCAGATAATTTTTATCGTTGGCGGCTTTTTCTTTAGAGTAGATTCTCATCAAGCTTTTATTACTTTCTACCATTTTTTTCTTTTGAATTTTCAGGGATGATAATATATGTGAAGGATCTCACTAAACATTGCTGCTGTTTATCTATCATGAATTGCTCTTATTATTCTTCTTAGTTCATGCTTCTAATTTTTTTTACATTTTTTGCCACTGTATCAAAGAATGAAAGAAATGTTTGCTAGTAACTATTTCCATTGTTATTTTTCTCTCTTGATAAGTGAATATCCATAAAATGGATTATCTGTTAGCTGGTCTAAATTTGAGCAACATTGTCATTTTTCACTTCGCCTATGCCATCATAGTAACCGACCAAGTTTTACAACATATATTCAACACTCGAAAGATGAAAAAAATATAAATATGGTTTCTGCGCAGGATAAATGGTGACACTAACAAACCAAGTAAACAAAAGAAAAATTAAAAATAGAAATTCAGAAGAAGACACTAGCAACCTAGTAAAACAGAAGAAAATTAATAGGAATTCAAAAGATCAGATAAATAATGCCACTCTGTTTTTCAGTTGAGATTTCATCATTATTTCTCTTTTGAATGGTTATAAAATGATTGGATTTAATTACTAACATTAATTTTACAGCCAAAAGATATTAAACAAGATGCTATCAAAGTATGTTTTTTATTATTAATATTCTTAAATTCTGCTGTGAAATGAAACTTATAATTTTTTAAAAAGATTAAGTTGAACATCATATGGCCTCATAAGATTGCTGTGGACTATTTTCATTTCCCGCTTATATTTTGATTTCGATACATGTATTTTTCGAGATATGTTTAGGGATCATATTAGTTCATCTACCCAGCAACCTAGAATAGCCATTGTATATACCTCTGTGCTCAAAGAAGAAAACTTTTTTTAAACATAAAAAAAGCAGTGAAACCGGATATAGTTTGAAGGTGTTTTGCGCAATCCAAAATTTGCCTGTTGAGAACTATTAGGTTGATGAGCGGTATAAATGAAGTTTTGTCTTGAACTCTTCGAAAGACGGATGTTTGCCCACTAGGACATGAAAATGAGTCTATTAAGCAAAACTGTTACAAGCTTATATGTGTAGTGGGTGGAGAGATTGTACAACTTTTTCTCTCTTTTGCATTGTGCATTGAAAAAGTATAAGTTTCATTTCAAGTTCAGATATTATTGAGGAGTGGTTATTGCAGTGTTAATTTTTTTTTATTTATTTTAGAAATTATTATAGAGGTTTATTATAGAGGTTTATTTTAGAAATTATTATAGAGGTTTATTTTAGAAATTATTATAGAGGTTTATTTTAGAAATTATTATAGAGGTTTATGTTTATTATTTATTAAGGATGTTTTAGATTTTTCAAGTTTCTTCATAGAATTATGGATTTTGTGTTGTTTAAGTTGGTTTTTTTTTTTATTTTCTGTTAATAACTTCTCCATCTAATTTTCCCAATTTTGTGAACTAGATATTAATTAGGTTTTTATTTTTATAGGAATTTTTCCAAAGCTCTGTTGGTGGTATTCATACTGTCGCTTTGAGTTACAATGAAAAGGGTCAATCGAAAGGTATTGCCACTATCATTTTTAAGAATTCAGCATCCGCTCAAAAGGCTGTCAAATTATATAATGGTGCTCCAATTGATGGTGGAAAAAACAACTTAAAAATTGAATTAATCTTGGATCCTACCAAGAAGCCATTAGCTGCAAGAATTCAAGCCAATCAACCAGAAAGCAAAAAAGCTGTTCAAAAGAAGAAAGAAAATCTTAAGAACAGAATTGGTGGAGGTTCTAATAAGAAAAATGCTCCAAAAAAAAATGTTGGTAAGAAACAATTAAACAAGCCAAAGACTTCTGCAGAATTAGATCAAGAAATGTCTGATTATTTTGAGAAGAAAGATTAAATATGTTGCTATTGTTAAAAAGGTGAAGATCCTGTTTTTGATGAATATATATTTTTTTATTTATAATTTTTCCAATTATTTATGTTAATTTCGACATTTGTAGATATATTTTATAGAAATTTAGTGTTAGTATAATTCTTTATTTTTTTAGTCTTGTACATAGGAATAATTAATAATGTGGCTTAGATGTTTATTAAATTTAGAGACTAAACCATTACAGTGCACCTATGGTTGGATCTCCATTTGATATACATACTCTTTTAGTATTCGTGGACAAGATATTACTATTATGTTTATAAAAAAAAACATTTTATTTCACTAAGTCAAAAATCAAATCAAATTAAATCAAACAAATACTAATAATAAAAACAGGAAAAATAAAATAAAAAGTACTAAATATCAAATTATTTAGAAAATTCTTCGAAAATAAAATGATAAAGACAAAACATTTCAGTATGTAAGTAAAGCAAAGAATAACGATGACAAAATAAATAATACTATATCAAACAAAAGAAAACAAAACAGGCAAAATTTAGAATGCTCGAAGAAGAAAACAGCAAAAATAATAACAAACAAATAGTAATGTACAAGGATCTTTTTTTATAATATATTTTTTGACAAATATTTTTCAAATAGTTATTTTTTGTTTATTTTAACATTTCTTTTTTGGCTCAGGTAGATTATCAAAAGCATATGAAGACAGCCTCTTTCTAGTGCTTGAACCTAGTAATGATGAAACAGAAATTGAGCTCTTATCAGATTCTCCATTTTGTAATGCTGCTTGCTGTTTTTGTTTGATTCCATGATTTACAACAGTACTGACAATGGTACCGTTGCTGCCACCGCTGTTAATAGGATGTATTCTCTTTTTGTAATCATCACCCTCAAGATGACTTGTACTTCGAACACCATTATTTAACAAGTGAGAAATCGAAGATACACTACCCCCATAACTTCTAGTGGATGCCGTTGATCCAATACTTGAAAAAGGTGTAGTGTTAAAACTGTTTCTCTGTGATGTGCTATTACTAGATATCGAGCTCTGCACAGATAATACGCTGGATCTCATAGAACGAAGTACGTTATTATTACCGATATTATTGTTAGCACCGCCAGTCTTATCAGTTCCTTCATGGATGACTCTGGAGGATGTCATGGGGGTAGCAGTAACAGCAGTTGCTGTAGCAGATGAGGAGGGCATATACAAATTTGGATTTCCATGGGCCGCAAAGATAGAGTTTCGAAGTTGTGATGGAGGTCGAATATCAATATTCGGTTCAGAACTGCGAATAGGCCTTCCTTCATAACCTTCTTGTGCAGATACTAATCCATGAGAAACTGGCATCTCAGCATTTGAAGGTGGTTCGGCTCCAATTTGCGAAGCATGTGGAAGTGGCATTCGTCCATACTTACTGTCATTGGATAAAGGATCTACAAAGGAGCCTGCACGGATCTTGGACTCTTCAGTATATCTAGGTGTGGAGAATGGAGATTGGGCATTATTATTAGTTGAACTGTTAGTCGGAGTATTACCAGCTCCACTTGCGGAAGCAATGGGTTTAACGATAAGGCTTCGCAGATCATAACTTCTATTTATCAGCGGTAGTTGTGGCTGTACATGTGGCGAGGACGAGGCGTTGCTAGAAAAAGAAGGAGGAGGAGGAGTAGCTCCATTGATATTGTTATGATTGGTAATTGGCAGTATATATGGAGATTGACGAATTGGAGGTTTTGTGGTAGGAGAGACTATAGAGCCATAGTAAGATTTTGGATCAGCTTGAGGAGTTGGTTGGAAATTGCTGCTACCATTGTTAGCAATAGAAGTAGGAGCACCGCCAATAGCAGGATAATTAATAGGAGGATACTTATGTGGTTCCATAGTAGATGTTTCTGCATCCTGTTGAAATCTGCTCGATGTTATAGGAGGAGGAGCAGCATGAATTGCAGATGCCGGTTGAATTTGCACTTGAGGGTTCTTGCTATAATATGGAGAAGTAGAAGTTAAGGATGATGGTGTAACATATGTTTGTGAATTTGATAACATAGTTGGCTGTTGTGTTGAAGGGGGTACTGGACCTGATACGTAAGTTCTTTGCTGTTCTGAAGGAGGGGGCAAATGCTGCCCTTGGTACATGTAAGGTTGCAGTTGATATTGTGGGTTACTATCCCCACGGCTAGAGATGGGAGACGAGTAAGAATAATGATGCTGGACATGTTGCATTGGCCTTTGATGATATTCCTGCTGTTGCTGTTGCTGTTGTTGTTGCTGTTGTTGCTGGGAAGGAGCGTACATTTGATATGGGTTTCGTTCATATGGGTATAGGTAAGGTACACTGTATCTTTGGTTGTTAGCTGGATGACTTCCATAAGGGTTAACAGTGCCAGCCATTCTATAATCAGGTAAACTATGAGAATGGTGCATAGGGATCTCTGAATGGGAGCCTAAGGTGTGGAAGGCAGTTGATGATTTCATGGAATTTAAAGGCTGTCTACGTTTGATAAATGATAACGATACTTCATCGCCCTTCTTAAACATGCCTGAAGTATGGCGGAATTCCCAAATATCAGTGCCTTCTTTCTTGGCATCCAGGTTAGCAGATAGACTACCATTGTTGACCTTATGGAATCCGTACATATGCAATTGACGAACAAAACTGGAGATGTTGCTATGCTTGAAAAACTGAGTTAATATCTTTGAGAATTCAGGACACGGGTTGATGGCAAATCTGCCTTCACTGTCATTTGAGCCCGACCACCAAATCAAGTGGGATAGCTCTTTGTCGGAAAGCATATAGTAAAGCTTGTGAACAAATGCTAGCCTTTTTGCAGGCGGATTGGGGGTTGTTGCCGTGGCAGCGTTTTTTGAAGCAGTATTGCTGGTAGCTTGGTTTGCTGAAGACGATGGATTGGAAAGAGAACGGACGTCTGAGCGGCTTTCAGATACATGTGGGTTGGTGTGATCGGATGGCATTTTCAATTGGTCCTTGTGTTTTTGCTCTATGCTAGGAGAATATATGGACGACTCTGTTGCCACTTTTCAAGGGACAAGGCAATGCAAACAATCGACAAAGCGAAAAAGGGACTCAGAATGATGACGACGGTACCAAGAAGCGAGCCAGGACAGAATGAGACAGACGATGGAAAGAACGGCTGTGAAGTTATAGCTACTATCGAGTATCGAAAAGAAGTCGCTTCACCCAGGATATATACCAAACGTGTGATGTGTTGTGCTTATGTTGTGTGGTGCTGTGCTATATTTGCTCCTGTGTTTTTCGTTTTGTTGTGTTTTGTTTGTTTTCCCTGTACTGTGTATGCTGTTCCAATATGATGCTGTGTTGTTTCGATAGGTCTTGTTTAACCTAGTCCTCTGGAAGTAGACAAATAAACAGATATCTTCTCGTGTATCAACGTTTCCAGTTCGATGTCGACTTCTGAAAACGGGACTCTCTAATTTTGTTCAATACAGGCCGGAAAAAAGTCAGGAAGTCAAAAAATGGATGGACAAATGGTGTATCTCAAAGCTGGAGAGAGGGCTGTCCTTGTGATGGTGTTTGGTGCTGAGGAGAAGAAAGAGGTGTTGCTGCTGTGTGTGTGTGTGTGTGTATGTGAGAGCATAGGGCCTTCGTTATTTTATTTTATTTTTCTTGTTTGTTCTTCCTCTTTTGTTTGGGCTATTCATATTTTTTTTGTTTATTCATTTTTTTTTTTTTTCAAGTTTTGTGTTACCTATTGATATTCGTTTTTTCTTTCTTTTCATTCTTTTGTGGATCTGAATTCTTTGGTGCGCTGAGTTAAAACAGACAGAGAAGTTAATGTTGCAGGCAATCAACTTAAAGCATGACAAAAGCTAAAAAGGAAGACTGCAGCACACAAAAAAGGAAGAAACCCCTCCACGAAGCATGGTGGGCAGAAAAAAGAAATTTAAGAGAAACCAACAAAAGATAAAGAATTAGAGGAACATCGCACAGATGTGGCGCTACAGATGAACCTTAGCTAAGAGAATGTTTTCCAGTTGCAAGAGATGTATGTGTCTATGCGTTTCGTGGGCAACAGGCGATTGTCCAGGCATGGCTCGTCTCTTTCCAGCAGAATAACGGCGATCAGATGTGTACATAATGATACTTTGACTTTTAAGATTCTGTGTATGCATGTGGCTGTACACATACCGCCAGCGCTGATCAACGCTTGCCTGGTGCAGCGAAGAGCGAGGAAAAGGCAGGGACGAGTGACGAAGGAGGGAAGACAGGCAGCCAAGAGAAAGATAACGAAGACAAAGCAAGACACAGAAAGACAAAGCAAGAGCAGACAAAGACGGAGAAGGACAAACAAACATACACAGAGCAGACAAGCCAGAACTCTGCCCCTGCTTCGCAGCATGGAAGCAACCAGAACAAGCTCGGCGGGTGGCTCGCCGCGAAAAAGCGACATCGCGCCCACCCGCACCACTTGCAGGGCCAGAGACAGAGCCCGCGCCATGCCCGGGCCAAGTCCACGGCCAGCGGGCGCTTGCGCTCGCGCTGGCACCGACACAGACACAGACGCGGGCAGCTCTGACAGCGCTCGCTGCCTGGCGCTGTGCTCCAGGTGACCTGACGGGCGCATCCCGCTTTTCGCAGCAGCAATGCTGCTGGTGTTGCAAAATTAATGAGGAAGTCCGCGCGCGCATCCACTATTCTGGTGTTTTAAACCCATGCAAGCAAGATCCAACGTCTTTGGAAATGCATAAATTGCTGGTTCCAAAATAATCATGGAAACAACAGAGCAGAAAAAGGAAAGAAAATTAAATTAAATTAGAGACATCCTGCGTGTGTGCGCACGCACATGCTGGTCATCACATGATCGCTGACAGTCTTGAGGTGAGACCAGGTTGGCAGTGCCCTCCTCCTCCTTGTTTGGGATGGCTCTTACTACGCGGTGGCTATGATACGGTACTGCGACGGTGCTGCTACTGTGTTGTAACTGTGCTAAACACTGGCAAAACACACACTCTCTTTCTGCCGGCCTGGCCTTCAGCATTACCCGGAGCATACACCAGCCCAATGACTGGCAGACCAACAGCCCCCACGGTTGCATTGTCCTGTACAACGGATGTGCCAGCGTTTTAGGTCTACACAATAACGAACACAACCAGCTCGTACGCCAGACCGCTCCTTATCCATTGGTGGCACACGGCATTTAGAGTTTTCCACTCGTTTTTTCCCTGTGTGATTAGCGTTTGCTATCTTTATCCGCTTTCGTTTTATTACTTCATGCTAAAGTTTATTACTTCATGCTAAAGTTTATTACTTCATGCTTGTTTTTTCTTGGTGGAATTTTGGATTTTTTGTCACTTTCGCATGCACCACCTTTGCATGTATATGCAGCATCATGCATGCTTGTCTATCATCTACCGACCTTTTCTTTTTGTTTCTTCATCTCACATTCAATTTCTTTACATTTGCTGCATCTTGTTGTTTTTCATGGTACATCTAGTGTACCTTGACACCCAGAGTGACTTCTCACCGCTTTGAACTTGACTTTTTGTTATGAGGAATTTGGTGTCTCTGGCTACCAAGGATTGGGTGTCTTACTTTGTACTTCTTTTTCTTTTTTCTTTTTTTTTAGGCAAAGGCAGCGTTCTCTCGGCATAGCCGCGGCCGCCATGTAATACATATTGAAAATCTGCCCCAATCTCTGCGTTTCTGACTACTGCGGTAACCCCGTTGTTTTGTGTTCGTGCTGGACAGATTTCAGGCTTGTTCATGTGTGCAATTATTTTAGTATTATACTTGGAAAAAGTAAGCGGCTCGCCAGTGCTGTTTTCCCATGTTTTTTGTTGAGTAAAGTAGCTCAGGCCCCTGCGCAATCGAGATCCCCCATGTGGAAAGGAAAAAGACATGCATACATACATACATCAAGAGTATCATGCGTAAAGTCTCATGATTCTGGGAAAAGCTGTACCGCATGCGGAACAGTCGCCTCTTTCTTATCACAGGTTTTTCTGTTTGTACATTCAATGTGATGCACGGGTGTGTTAAAGCCATACACCATAAAAACTCTAAACAAAATGTCTGGATGCAATATTTTTCTCCGACTGCGCCGCGCTATCGATCAATTTCTACAATTACTCACACACAGTATATATATATATCCAGTACTTATTACGACTCTTAGAAAGCATATCTTACGATATCTGTGATTCCTGGCAACACACAATACATGCATGCACATATTGAACACCCTGGAATAATCAGCTATGAGTACTGCAAAGTTTGCTTCCACTATTGTGGGAAACCTTGCCTGTCAAAATAACTCTTATTTGAAAAGTCTCAAAACTACCGTTATTAGTTGCAGCCCGATCACCACCACCTCAGCAAAAGACGGCAAGCCATCCAACAGTGAAAAAGAAGATGCTACCCCAGCAGCAACATATGAAGTAGAATTGGACGACACTATTTTGTTCCCCGAGGGCGGCGGCCAGCCATCAGATTTGGGCGCGATAATAGATGCTAAGGGAAACAGGTTTGCTGTTAGCCACGTTAGAAGAGACGGGTTAATCGCAAAGCACTGCGTTCAGACACCTATTCCTGTTGGAGACAAAGTCGAACTTGAATTGGACTGGGGCACCAGATTGGATCATATGCAACAGCACACTGGCCAACATTTGTTGTCTGCAGTTTTGGAAAAATTGTACAACCTTAAAACTTTGTCGTGGAAAATGGCCAGTGCTGAGCAACTAGTCAACTACTTGGATATTCCTCGAAAATTGTCTGCAATGGAAATAGAGGCTATTAACGAGGAGTGCTCTCTAAAGATCAATGAAAATTTGCCAATAACTGTAAACTTACCCCCGGCTTTTGAGAATGAAAATGGTGCGGTGAAAACCACTAAAATTCCAAAAGATTACGATTTGGAAAAAGGTGTTTTGAGAGTAATTCACATAGGCGGAGATAGCAAAAATGCATACGATGTTAACCCATGCTGCGGTACCCATTTGAAGTCTACCTTGGAAATTAACATCATTACGGTATTAAAGAATCAACAAAACGTCCACGGCGGCTTTTCTAGGATCTTTTTCCTTTGCGGCAATTCTAGAAATAATAAATTCTCAAGTTATAATTATTCTATTTTGAAAGAATGCATGGCAAGCTTGAGTTGTCAGGCTGACGAAGTTAACAGTAAAAGTAAAGCTCTAACAGCTCAATCAAAGAAAAATTTGAACACTATCAGACATTTGACTGAGGAACTAGCTGCTTTTGAAGTTGAAAAGATTGAAAGGCAGTACATCAATAAGTTGGATAGTGGTGAAGGTGAAGAAGAAGACTTTAATAATATTATTTTTAAGCAGTATCCAGATAAATCATTTGATTTCATCAATTTTATCTCTAGATCACTTGCTAACAAATTTTTCAAAGAAATAAGTGATAGTAACAACAAAGTTTTTTTGGTTCTTTTAGCAGGTGATTTCGCACCTGATAATAACGGTAATCAAGGTGCTTTAATGATTGTAGGAAGTGCAAAATCAGGCGATCTTGGTAAAAGATTAGTAGCCGATAAGATCTTCCAAAATTTGAAAGGTGGCGGTGCTAAATCCAAATGGCAAGGAAAGATTTCTTCATTTCAAAAAGGTGAAGTTCAGCTGTTTAAACAATGGTTGAGTCAAAATCACTAAACGAGCGAACAAATCAAGAAAGTTTTGCCTATATAGTGATTACTCTTTTAGGAAGTCCATGTTCTTTTGTGGACACCAACAGAAAAACAAAAAGAAAATAATTCCTTGATAAGAGCACGCGTACGTTTTTTTGTTAACAGCTGGACACATTCTCATGTTTTATTTTTAAAACTTTGAAACTTTGACGCCCACATAGAGTTAATGATCTCGAAACAGAATTTATTTTTTCGAATGATTATTATGACAATTAAGGAAAAAAAAAGAATAGGAAAAATGCCTTATATAAAAAAAGAAAAAATATAGATTCAATAAGAATATATTATGTACTCTTTTGATCTTTACAGTAATTCAATATTCTTTCGATCTTGCTCTAAATATATATAAATTAATTTTAAATTAACAGAATTTATTCTCATTTCTCAAGGAAGAAGTATTAGCATAGCGGTCTTCTATTATAAAAGGTGAATAGAAAAAAAAAATGAGCTCATTTGTTAATGAAATAGTGTATGAATCTCTCAATGTCTTGCTTAAAAGATCAAAAAGCGAGTCTGATAATTGCAAAAAAAACCCAGGCAGTCAAGAATGTGAAAAGCCATCAAGTATGTCATCAGGGGCTATTGCAGCCACGATCTGTGTTCCTGTAATGTTTATAGTGGTGGTTTTGGGTGCAATAATGATTAGATCTCATAGATTGCATATGAAAGAAGAGAAAGAATTCGCAAATGATACCGAATTTTATAAGAATTATGATGAGACTATAAATATTAATGAAATGCCAGCTTATCCTCCTCCTTCGTATAATAACAATGGTGGTGGTAGTAACAGCGCAGACAATTTATCGGTTGATACTAATGGACACAAAGATCCAAGATTTACTACAACAATGCAGCATCAATATGATAACAGTAACACTAATTTGGCTAATCCGTTTGAATCGAGGGAAAACTTATATCAAAATAGTGTTCACTCACCATCTACACAAAGTTTTGTGAGTCACCCAAAGAACGATAAATGATTTAGTTTGTGGATTATCAGTTACATGTTTGCTTAATTAGTTTTATATTATCGTCATTATTATTTTTATTAGGATTATTATTATTTTTTTTCAAAAGCACTTGACTTCCATTTTAGTCGTTTATTTCAATTCATCTTTTTATTTTCAGTTATTTAGCATTAACAAATAATATAAAATTATAATCACTTTAGATATATTCTTCGTGTTTGAGTGTACTACAATATTTTTGATTTAGAGCAAAAATAAATTATAAAGAGATTAAGAGCAGAAATAATAAGTGTTCTATTCAACAAATAGCAAGTTTAAAATGAATCTTAAGTTGTCTAAGAAATCTAAATTGGTGCATATAAAACCTGTGTCAAATATTTTCTTTTATATCTAATGGTAGTAGCAACGGCTAAAGTATTATGTTTAATACTAGTAGTTGTCAAATGATTCAAAATCACATGGTTAGGAACAGGTAATGTGCCTCCTGGATTAATATCCTTGTTAAATCCAGCACCATCATTTGCAGATTGCTGATTATGACTGTTCAAAATCACATGGTCGAGATGCGGCGGGAGCATAGGAGGGATCAACCACTGATTATTATTATTATTTTTATTTTGCTGGTCCAAAGTAAGATAGTATCTTTCCATGGCAACAGGATCCACAAAAATGGCCGGGATTGTATTGTTATAGGTTTTATCTTTATGAGTGGCAGTGGCCTTAGCATTATTTATCATGGATTTTTCATGGAATCTACGGTATCCATTACCCATGTCATCGTCGTCTTTATCTAAACCTAATTTTGAGTCTTTACTGTGATCATTATGGAAAAACGATTTCTTCTCGCTATTATCAAGAGTAGCAGTATCAGTGGTCTCATAATTAGCTGAACTAGAAGATGTTGGTTCAAGGACGCTAGAAGCTGTTGGTTGTTGCTGTTGATCATATTGGGAAATTTCTGTTTGTTGTGGTGGCTGCTCCTGCTTATCCAATATTTCAATATAATTCAAAAAATTACCTCTTGAATCAGTGGCCGTAGGTAAGTAATCCGAGAATCGGAGTTCATTATCGACCACAAATCTAAATCTATGAGTTCCTGATGGTAGATTCAACTTGATTATGAATTCATTATCTGTGCCTCCTACTTTTTTCATCTTAATCATTTTGGTCCACCCGGTGAATGACCCTGTGATATAGACTTTGCTACCGCCTTGAATCCACTTGATATCTACAGTATGTATGTTTCCTGAAGGAGGTGATGTTGATTGTTGGTGTGCATTGCTAGGAACATGCGAAACAGGATTGCCTTGTTCACTAGGTGGTTGTGCTGGTGATGTAATGCTTTGATTCGACTGTTTTTGATTCTGCACTGATGTGTTTTTATTAGATTTATCTTGTATATTTTCATTTTCATTTTCGTTTTCATCAATGTTCATCATTGAAAGCTTTTTCATTCCAAAGTCAATACTATTCATAGAATTGCTGCCGTTATTTGCTATTTGCAAATCAGCAACAGATCCATCAGGAATAATTTTATCTTCATTTGCGTCCATTTCGTTGAAGTCAATGATTATTGTATTATAATGTTGGAGTATGTGTTGCTTCCTTTTTCTTATTTATAGAGATCCTTTGTAGTATATATGTATGTATAATAATACAGGCTCAGCAGAGTTTTGTTAGCAGCCAAAAAAATACAATAAAGATATAGGATTTCTAATATTTGTACTAGCGTATTTTTTTTTCTTTGCTTGGATAGAATCCCGAAGTTTTTTGTTTCTGCTTCCGGTTTTCTTTTCAGTTTTTTTTTCCTGCTTTTCTTTTAATACAAATTTATGCAGCCTTGTTTGTTAGAGGGAAAAAAAGAAAGATGAAAAAGACCTGACCTGGTAAACTTTCAACATTTGACAATCAAGACTGCGATACAACAATGTATTTGTAATGAAATTGTAGCTGAATAGCAGATACTTTTTATATTATAATATAGTATAGTATAATATATAATATATATATATGTATATATAGAAAAATATCATTTGTTATTGTTAAAACTAGAAGAAGTAATTGTGAAGAAGAAAAGAAAGTGAACAGAACAGTATTCAAGATCACATGAAATTCTATGGACAGTTTAGATGATAAAGAAAAAAATTAGTAATTATTTTTGCAAACTATCGAAAAAATTGATAAATTGATAAATTGATTTTATAGTGATACAGATCTCAAGGGTTGTTATTATTATTATTTGTATAGCCTTGGTGGTATTAATTAATATTATTTTCTCCTAAATCAAATGATGAAGAGTGAAATCCTCTTTCAAAGAGATGTCATTTTTCAAATCATCCCACCATTTGAATAAATAGTTTTCACAGATTAATTTAAACCAAGGAGTGAAAACCAATTTTGGATCGTTCATCATATCGGTTAATTCCTGTTTAGACACATACAAATGTGCACTGATTTCATTTTCATTAGGAATAACTTCAACTTCTTTCTTGGCTATCAAAATGTAATCAATTTCGTGTTCACCCCATTTTTGATCCGTTGGATTTGGCGATTTGTAATGAATTCTTGTTAAGAATTGAAAGTCTTCTACATCAATTCCTTTAATACCTAACTCATGGTCCAATTTTCTAATTGCTGCTTTTTTAACGCCCTTAACACCTTCTGATAATAGTGCCTTTTCATCTTTACTGTTGATGTTACCCAACTCTTCAGGGAAACACAAAGGATGAGAGCAACAAGTGTTAGTCCACATATCTGGGAATGTAATCTTTTCTGTAGCTCTTTGTTGTAGTAATAATTTATTTTCCTTGTTGAATAAGAAAACAGAAAATGCTCTATGCAATAAACCCTTG
Source organism: Saccharomycopsis schoenii (assembly GCA_010994365.1). Classification (NCBI taxonomy): domain Eukaryota; kingdom Fungi; phylum Ascomycota; class Saccharomycetes; order Ascoideales; family Saccharomycopsidaceae; genus Saccharomycopsis; species Saccharomycopsis schoenii. The sequence continues at coordinate 869,908 of JNFU01000001.1, read as the reverse complement.
TTGATATTTTTCATTAAATGGGTCAACTTCTTGGTACCTGCACCAATAGGTTTATCATTATAGTCCAAAATAATACATAATTCGTTCATTAATCTGATCTGCTCTTCATCTTTCCCTTGGAAAACATCTTCGTTTTTACTGTTGCTATCTTCTTCAGCAGATAGTTTCCCATTGGTTTTACTTAATGGAATAATATCTGGGAAGCCCTTAAGAATAGAATCCTCCGTTAACCCTTTTACCAATCTGTTATAGTCTGACTCTGTCATTATTGTTATCGTGTGCTGATGTTTTTTTTGAAGCTATTATTCACAAATTCTTCTGCTGTTTTCACTTTCGTCTATTCTCTGATTAAATTAATATTTTTAATATTCTATATAAATATTCACACGCTTTCATTAGTTGCCTCTCTAAAGATATCTCGTCCTGTTAACCTTTATCTGATTTTAGATGCAGATATGAATATTTTTCCTCTCGTCGTATAAATAAAAATTTCTTTTCTGGTGAAAACGAAAAAAAATAAGACGCGAAAAATTTCAAAAAAAAAAAAAAAAAAGAAAGAAAGAAAATTATGTGCCCGATTTCCAATCTTCCGTCTGTCCGTGTAGGGGAATAATAAGAATAAAATCTTGCATAGTATTTAATATTGATATCCCGATCTGGCAACATCAAAGGAGTAGATGTGATGAAATTTATTTCGTAACCTTGAACTCCATCTAGTACAATCCAGGATGATTAACTCAATATGAAATTTGAATAGAGTTAGAGGATATCTTATAGGAAAATTTATTACTTATGCACTGGCAAACATTTCCATTAAAAGCAACCTTATTTCAGTGAGATATATTATATACATAGGGCTTTTTCAGTATTGCACAATATAATAATAGAACAGATGGTTCAAAACTTTTTAATTAGCCTAATTTCATATTATAGGTTATATCAAATCTGAAGGTTTTGGTACAGTCAGCTTCATATCTGAGAGGATAAAGTAAAAGACTAGTTCATTATTACTTCATAAGAATTTGATCAGTGTCAATCAATAAAAACATTTGGACAGCATAGAACTGAATTCGGTAAAACTAATATCTAGATAAGTAGTAGAGTAAAAAAATTATTAACAATACTGAGTGTAATTTCAGTATGAGTTTCTTTTAATAAAGAACCAAAGCAAAATCTAATATAAAAAGTATACTAAAAGATTAGCATCTTAAAGCAAGAGGAAAGAGAAATTACACACATACACACATACACATGAGATGCAACGAGAACAATACTTAATTTTTTTTTTAGTATCTATACATATAGATATATATTTCATGGAAACTAGTGACAAACGGAATAACATGATATTCTAGGCCTGCATTAAAAAAAGGTATATCATGTAACTTCATGTAATAAAGCAACATAAGAAAAGTGAATAATGAATACTGAAAAAACCCGAATATTAAAACAAATAACATGGTTATATACCCCCATCCTTCTGTGAATCTTTCTTTGCTTCACGATATTGGAGAATTAATGTAGCTGGTTTGATTCTGATTCAATATATTTGCATTTACACTAGAGCCGTCATGATTACCAATCAAAGAATTCGGCAACTGCAAATACAATAAGCCAGATTAAGTATCTAATACAGAAGCTGTTTCTTCAACAAAGACAAGAGACTAACTGCTCTCGATAAAGATCTTTTCAAAAATATCGGATTACTCTAGTGATAGGTCATAGTATAATCATTCAATACTGGCAGCTGAGAATATTTCACCTCATGCTGGCCAGTCAAAAAATTGTTTTCAATTTTTTTGATGTTCATTATTCAGTATGAATTGATGCATTGCAAGCGATTACTTCATTTTAAGAAGCTACTTAAGTATAATTTACATGATGAAAACAAGTATAAATTTATTTTGAAGTACCATTTTTTCTTTTCCTTTTTCAAAAATACAATAAGCAAAAAATATACATGGGTTCAATCACCATTATTTAATAAACTAGGTGACCAAAAAAAGAGTTGCTTCTAAATTTATTTGGAAGATGTGGTAGTAGTATTATTGGAAGGACTAGATTCCTGCTTTTTTAAATCTGCTAATCTTTTAGCTTCCTCGTGGATCTGTTTAGCATTAGTGACCATATCAGTGTAGAAGGAATGTATCTTAGAGCCGGTATCCGTCTGAGATGCTTTGTCCAAATAAGAATCAAGACTACGCTTTCCCTTTTCCAATTGCTCATCAATGCCATATTTCTTATTAGCTTCACCAGCCTTTTCTTGAACATGATACTTGTTATCTAAGTCAGAAAGGAATTTCTTGAAATTGGTAGAAAAGCCATGCTTTTGATCAACCTCTACTGCTTTTTGAAGAATGTTATCACCCAAAACATAACCATGTGATAAGTATTCAGCCAAAATAGTAGACTTTGGCTTATCTTCCTGAGAAATGTCACCATGTGTAGCGCTGGAAGTAGGAGCGGTTGTGGATCCTTTGGATCCTTTACTATCGATGATTGGTTGGTTTGCTACAGCAGCAGCAGTGGTAGAGTCCGGAGTGATACCTGAGATAACAGCTGTCTTCAATTGAGCAGCACCAGCGGCTGGAGCGGCAGTAGCACTAGACGCAGAAGAGATAGCGATAGGAGAGCCATCAAGTTCAGCACCATTGAGCAAAAGAGCACTAGACACAGCCTGTGGATCAACGAACTTGACAGTGTAAGAACTGACTTTCTCACCTTCCGACTTTGGTGTCACAGAATCGACGGAACCACAGAAGGAAAAGAAATGGTGAACTTTGTCGACTGACACAGATGATGGGATGTTGGATGCAACAACTGAAGAGGACATTCGATTTGTAAATGTAAAAGATATATTTGAAAATAGATAATAAATACAATTGGAGTAGATCAATTGAATTGAGGCAGAAATTTCTTTAAAAATGAAACAAAAAGAATTAGAACAAAACAAAACAAATTCTATCTAAGGGGCGATACCATGCACTATTTATCTATGGGATCACAAATATTGATCATCCACAAAAACAGCAAGTTTGCTGCTATAATTTTTGGGGGCAGTGGCAAGTAAAGTAAAAAAATGACACATGTGTGACATGTTTTATTTTTTACGTGAAGCGATTTTCTTTCTGCGTGCATATAGACATAATGAATTAGGCTTAGAGCATGTGAGTATCACATGATTAAACTGCAAATTACAAAAACCTTTACAGTAGCTTTTAATCATTTTATAATACCCGAGTACCTTTTTCCTTTTTCGCTTTTTTCAATACTGGTTTGTTTTGATCGCTGACATATATGATCTAAAGCATCAAATACATTTTCCATTTTTCCAATGCTGGTTATTACAGATATTCAGCATCGAAAGAAGCAGAGAAAGCTTTATTCTTGCACGATTTGCAGAATCAGAAAGAAGAAATGTGATAGAGTGAGACCCATATGTAGTACTTGTAAGCTTGGTGGGTTGAAATGCCTGTTTATAGACGCAAACGGTAGCAATAGCAACAGGCTGTCGCCGTCAGAAATCTCCCCATCAAGCTCAAGTTCAGGAGATATATCGGATATAACTAATGAGGCTGTATTGAGGACTCAGCTTGAAATGTTGCAGCGAAGATTGCAAGATATTGAATATGAAAATATATCCAATAAATCAAAAGCAAACGCAATAGAGGTGTCTCCCAATGAGTTAATAGACATTTATTACAACTGCTCTTCTCCATTTCATTGCAGTACAAATAGCATCTTAATGGTGGAGAATTTCCACAATTTGTTTGTTTTTTTGTCAGACAAATATATTTACTTTTTATTCCTGAAAATTCACTCAATTCACAGAAAAGCTAAAGAACAATTGAAGTTGGCATTATTGGATGATCTTATAACACTCCTGACAGAGAAATATCCCAAAGAAGTGTATGACAACATAAAATTAAGATCATCGATTTGTATCATTGAAAATACTTACAATAAAAAAAATAGAAATTATCAGTATTACGTTAATCTTGCATGCTCATTTTATTTAGCCAAGGCTAAAGCGATCTCATTTAGCATAAGCTCGGCTGCTTCAGCTGCAGGCACTAGTTTGATTACTAAGATAGAATCAATGTTACCAAGAATTGATATCATCAATTATTTTTTCAACATATTTGAAAAATATATACATCCTTTTGTTCCTATTTTGAATTTGAAAGTGTTTCGAGAAGATATTGTAACCAGTATTACCGGATTAAGATTCGTCGATGAAAAATTGAAGCCAGATTATAATATATTGGTTACAACTTATATGGATCTAGTAAACATAGGTATCTTGTTTATGGTGTTACGTTTAGCATATTTAGCTGTAAAGATAGATATCGAAATGATTGGACCTACGTCTGATTTAGAAAGAGAGATATTTTCAAGTAACAAATTTGAGTTTATAGGTCCTGAATTCGTCAATGTGCTGATTGAATGTTCTAATAAATCAAAAGTTTTCAAGAAGAACACATTCAATAGTTTAGCATTACGGACATTACATGTCTATTATCTCAGGGTTTGTGAAGAGAGAGATTTTCGTTCTGCTATCACATTAGTACCGGTTCTAACAGCAGAGGCTACTGTTCTAGGATTGTTCAGAGATTGGACTAAAATTGAATCTTTGGAAGTTACGAGATCTTACGCCGGAATGGGATTGTATACACATGATCATTTAATTGCATATCAACAAAGAGTTTATCCATTATTGAAATCCATAATTTGCGAAACCAGATTTAATCTTGGAAGTAGTTTTGAATGTAATTTCTTAGATTATGAATTGCCTCAATCTGATTTTTCAGATTTGGTGAAAGATAATGATAAATCAAATAATCATTTCTTGAACTTTCTAAGATTTAAATTTGATTTATTGAAGAGCTCTAATAAGCTTTTATTGGAAATCACAGAATTTTTCAGAAGCGGTAATACATCGAATTTGAAAGGCGTGAGAGATCTACTCACTTTAAGAATGAAATTAGAGCTTTTGATTGAAGAGAAATACACTGATTTCCCACTGAAATATTTTATGAATGATGAAAATTTTGTAACTGGCGAAAATTTTGATAATACAGAAACTAAATGCTATTATATGATTCTATACAAAATCACTAAATTTCAGGATTGTTTAAACTTGTTTCTTGTACAGCTCAAATTGTTATTTATATTGTGGACTCATTATGAAAGATCTTTTTTTAAGACAAGTTCTGTTGAGTTGCGCCATAAATATTTAAAGAATTGGATTCAACTACTCAAAATATTGCAAAAGTCCTCATTTGCTGTTGTTTATTTGATCGGTCATCAATACTTGTTTAAACATAAAGAATTTTTTAAACTAAATGAATACCCTCAATTTAAGAATTTTGGAACTAATACAAATATAAGCGGTTTCATTGTACAATCATCACTGTTTTTCTTTTACAGTATCTGTTTCCGTATATTTAATACTTTGCATTTGATATCAACCCTAAAACAACCACTGCTGATTAATGTCAAAGACCTTTTAATATTAAACAATAAACTTATAAAGTTGAAAGATTTGACCGTGTTAATGCTAGAATATATTAGTTATGTATTCCATCAAAAATGTTCACCATTTTATACTACCACAGGGAAATTGTTCATCATTTTCAAAGATCTTGTTAGCAGTATGAAGGCTAATAATCCATTGAATAATGATAAAATAATCCCCGATATTTTCTCATTTATCGGATATGGAACTTCACATACTGATAATAGTACTTTCGAAGATGATTTCGGTGTGTATGAAAAAGGAAGCTGTAGTCAGCCTGATGAAATGTTCTTACATTTAAATGATTATCCAGATTCTGATCTATGTATTAATGACTGTACTTCTTATGATTCAATCTCTGCTAAATATAAAGAAATAGATCCAACATTTAATATCTCAGAATGGTTAAAATATCATACACTCTTGATGGAAAAAGATGACAACTATAATATCATAGATGTCAGTGTCTCGTTTAATAAACTAATCAAAATGCTTAAACCAAATAGCAGTTCTTAATACAACTTATTCGATGGTTCAATTCTCTTTTTTTTTTTTGTTTTATAATAGTTAATAATTTTAGTATCATGTTCCACAAGCAGAACCCCATTTATCATCTTTAAAAGTTCTGAATATCTGTAAATATTCATAATCCGCTTTCCACTTTGACCATTTTTCACGTGATTTTGGGTCAATATCTAATAATTTAACCGATAGTGCATCCATTGAATATTTATTCCATGAAATAAAAACGGTTACATCTCTCAATGACATTCCCAAACTTAAATCACTGGAGATATCTTCAGAGGATGTTAACTGAAGTATCTGATTTCTATTATTATTCAAGTTTTCATATTTTGATAAGACTTTGAAAATGCTATTGTTCGTAACGCAGTATTCAACCATAATTTCCTTGAGCAATCGCAAATCATTATTATCATAATTGAAAGTTTTAAAGATATCTGTAACTGTTTCTTCAATTTTGGATCTACTGTCACTTATTAAACCTAACGAACAAAACATTTTTCTCTTTGTCTTTTTAATGAGCCTATCGGTTAAGCAGTTTCTGCAGTAATAAGAGTCTAAATCCGGATATAGCCATTTTGGTTTTATCTCAATGATATAGTCCTCATCATTTTCATAAAGTCTTGCAAATTTTGTAGTTGAATGAATCTTAATGTTATCAATATTTATACAGTTTTCCATAAGAATCCCAAATTGTTCTGTTAACTCTACTTGCACACCTGTATAATTTTCTTTCAACCAAGAGTTCACTCCCAAAAGAAAGTCCTCACCCAATTGGTAGAGTTTGAAGGGAATCATAAATTCTTTAAAATGCGGCATTATGATATTTCTTAAATATCCTTCAACATCAATTGTGGATTTATAGCCTTCATCTGATGCTAACTTTCTTTGTCTTAGTCTTAGCACAACATTTTTGTTTTTAACATTTCTAAGAATTATATTAGCATTGCCTTTATTTAAAAATTCCCAACCTTGGATACTCATATTATAAATATTTTTAGCTAACTCTTTTTTCTTTGGTTTATACAAATTGATTCCTCAAATTATTCAAGCAACTAGTTGAAGTGGTGTCAAATTTCGCATACCGTACTTCTGTATTCGACAGCTGCGTAGCACCTGTACAGCCTAAATTTTTGTGTCAAAAGGCAATCGAAATGTTACTTGTTTGTGTTTTAATCTTTTCTGGAGCAGTCAGAGTATATTCTAAATAATAACTACTTCATAAACATATACCTATGTAACCATAAACATGCTCAACGTGTGATCGATTTCTTTTTATACCACTTATGTTTCTGAAGTTAATGTATTATGCATGTGCACACGTTGAATGTTTTTTTTTTGGTGTGTTTATGTATGGGCGCTAGTTACCAATCTATGTTGCCAATATGAATCTGTCACAAATCCATAATCCTGGCTCAAACTGTGTTAACCTTCAAATATTTTAATCTTGTTGAATCAACCGAAATGTTGAACACCTTTTATTAATGACGATTTGAAACTAATCTGGAAGGCTATCATTCAAGAGTTCCGCCTCTAGAGGTTTAACTTTCCTGGCTATTCCAGAACTGTGTGTCACCATGAAGAACCAAAGCAAACAGGGTCACTGACATCACCAGGATATAAAATGCCATTACTCCAATTGTGTCGACATTTTATTTCAATTCTCTAAATTTTGTTTTTATTTTTACCTACTACACTGCTTGGCAACTAGATGCTTTTATGAACTTGGCTGAGATGTTACATAGAGTGCTAAAAATCTATAATGTTGAGTCTTTATTGATATTTTATTAGAAACCGTGAACTCATTTTGTCCATAATTGTGATTCACAACATAATATACCATCACCATTCTCCAACCAGAGAGAATAACAATCAGTTTCCTGGTGCTTGATTTTGAAAATAATTTTGTCGGTTACAAATAAAGGAAATTTATTTTTATACACAAATTTAGAAACTTTAAGTTCTGAATGTAAATTTGAAAACCATTGTAGAAGAAGGATAACGGTTAAGGGGCCATGAACTAGCACTGTAGGGTACTTTTCAATTTTTTGAGCATATTCAATATCATAATGAATTTTATGAGAATTGTAACTTAAAGCAGAAAATCTAAATAAGAAGTTTCTTGACAAACCTATTTCCATAGATGTATCGAATGTATTGGCTACTGATCTAGTGGCAGCTTCAACTGCTTTTTTAAAATCAAATATTTCGTTAGTATAAATCAACATTCTCGATTCAGTGATATTTACCACTTCATTTGAATTCATTTCACGATGGATATTGACAAACATATTACCACGCGAAGATATCACTCTGTCAACAATTTCAAAACAATTACAAAGTTGCAGGTATTTTAGTGGATGGCTATTATTAAATACCAATTTACCACCCACCCACAAACGTCTTTTAAAAAGAGACAGGCCATCTTTTGTACTTTTAGGTGCTTGATAATTATCATATCCATCAGGACCCAAGCTTGATCCCAGTGGATTGAAATATATCAAATGGTGTCCATAAGGAAGCACCAAATCTTTCTTTATTTTACCAGTAGCCATTTTCAATCCGGGCACAGATAATGAATTAAGCATATTTGCTAAATGCATATCATTAATTGTGGATATATCTTCTGGTATTACGGATTGTTGTCCTTTTAAACTTTCATCGAAATTTGTGAGTATCAGGTATTGTCTGGCAGTACGATCTCTTGTAAACTCTGAAAATCTTGAGAGACATTTTAAGGAGAAATTATCCAAACAATTAGATAGCAGAGATCCAAGCATAGAATTTTTAATTAAAATAATGGCCTGTTTAGTAATTCAAGGGATAAATCAATTGATTATACAAATATTTATCAAGCTATGAAAGATATTGGTAATTCAAGTAAACCGTAATATTCACGTACAAGGATTTTCAAATTCATCAGGGAAAAAAAAATACAAGTATAAGAAAAATGATTGTCTCGCAAAATGAAAATATATATACTATTGACAAAATTTTAGTGCTATTTCAACTTTAAAGCATTGAATGGACAGAGCAAATAACTAAATAAATAATAAAAAAATCAAAGCTCATGTTTAAATCTATTCCAGAAAGCTTTTTCAAAAAGTTACAAAATGTTAAGGCTGACAATCATAATAGCTTTATTTACAAGCGTCCTCTAGATTCCATAAAGAAGGTTTTTAAAGAAAAATACCAACTGGGTAAGCCATTAAGTGGGCTTGTGGGAGCTATTAAGGATAATTTTTCTTCAAAAAATGAACCAACAACTTGTGCTTCACAAGTGTTAAATGGTTACGTTTCCCCTTTTGACTCAACGGCTGTTGATTTACTTGAATCAAATGGTTCCACCTTGGTTGGGAAAACTAATCTTGATGAATTTGCAATGGGAGGCGCAAATATCTACTCCAACAATGGAATTACAACGAATCCGCTTTATAAAAATGAAAGACGTGTGGCAGGTGGATCATCTGGTGGATCTGCTGCCGCTGTCAAAGATGCATGCTGCGATTTCGCATTGGGTACCGATACTGGCGGATCTGTTAGAGTACCAGGTGCATATTGTGGAGTGTATGGTTTTAAACCTTCATATGGTAGAATATCAAGATGGGGTGTTGTAGCATACGCGCAGTCATTAGATACTGTTGGTATCTTATCCGATAAGATTCAGACAGTCTCGAAAGTCTTTGATGTCTTGGACAAGGAAGATTACAAAGATCCGACATGTTTAGATGCAAAAGTCAGAAATAAAATAAAGGATATAACTCATGAACTCCCTCGTGATTTTCCAAGCATTAATATTGGTATTTCCAAATACTATTTAGCTAAAGGAACGTCTGATGAAATACTATATTCAATGAAGCAGATATGTGGTAAGCTATTCAATGATCTAAAATGTAACATCATTCCATTTGATATTGTATCATTGAGAAATATAGTTCCGGTGTACTTTACAATTGCGTATTCTGAAGCTGCATCTAACTTATCAAGATATGATGGGATTAGGTATGGTTCTTTGGAAATGGGCGAAGATTATAAATCAACTATAAGCAAAACACGTAGTATGGGATTTGGAAATGAAGTACAGAAAAGAATTCTTATAGGAAATTATAACTTGAGTTCCGAGAAATTTCAAAACAATTTAATGAAAGCACAATCTTTAAGAAATCAATTAAGAGATGAATTTGACGGTATTTTCAAGATGCCACATGTATTATCGGAGGATATAAAAATTAAGAAAAATGCAGTTGATTTCATTGTTGCTCCTATATCCACTACAAAAGCACCTACCGTCGAAGAATACATGGAAATGGAAGCCAAGGATCCAATTAGTACGTATGTAAATGATGCGTATGTGATTCCATCATCTCTAGCTGGATTACCGTCGATCTCTGTTCCTTGGAAGACTTCAGCCGACGCTGAATACCCTGGTGCAATTCAGATAATCAGTCAATACGGGGACGATAGAAGATTATTATGGTTTGTAGAAGAGTTACAAAGAAGATTTGACAAAAACATCCCACAAATATAGCTTTATGTAAATAAAAATAGTAAAGTCACGGTATATACGTCTTCCTTTTTCTTTGACTGAGGTACACATAGAACATTCACACTAATATAAAACTTTCATTACAATACTGCCATTAGTAAATCGTTAAAAACTTGTGAGAACTTTATTAAACATTGAAAAAGATTATACAATCAAGGTACTTAGTCAAATAAACCGAAACCCATGTCATCGTCGGATTCTTCTTCTTCTTCTTCAGCAGCTTCTTCAGCGGCTTCTTCAGCAGCAGCAGCAGCACCGGAAGAGGCAGCGCCGGCAGCTGGGGCAGCAGCGGCGGATAATAATAATTCCTTCAAGTTCTTACCCTCCAAAGCTTGTGCGAAAACATCAGCCCAGACCTAAATAAAAGTTAGTAATTTGATTCATATTCTACTCAGAATATCTCGTCATAATATCCTTACTAGACGAGAAATATGGAATATATACTGCTTATGATATGATTGCGATCGAATAATCTAAAATAATACATTAGTCGAAATTAATTAATCGCATGAAATTCATCACTATTTGTCATCTATATTTCTCCATGGAGTGTTAATTGACGTATAATTCTTAATCCCAATTTAGAGAATACAAGGAAAGTAGATTTAAGATATCGACGGATCGAATATTGTTCAATAAATCTTAATATTATTATTATTATTATTAATCATATTTTATGCAACCCCTTTGAACATCTATTCAATAGGCCCAAAGAATCGTTATTTCTGTTATAATTATAAAAGTTCAATATAACCCTGAAGAACACATGGATATCCTAGCTTCCAATTATACCATGCTTAACCTTTTCACTATGATATTGGAAGATGTAATCGTAAATAGTCATCAAGAGTTCTGTTTAAAACATGATTTCGCATGTATCTCATATATCTATCCCATTAATATTCAATCATAAACTTATAAAACAATTCAATCATAAACTTATAAAACAATCCCATATTAATATTCTACACTTACTTGGTCGATAGAAGCACCTGCGGCTTTAACTAAAGTAATTAATTTGTCAGAGGTGATTTCAATTTCAGCATCAGCCAAAATTAAGGCAGCGTAGGAAACTAATGAATCAGACATTTTTGATATTGATATGTTGTGTTAATTCAGCTAATATATTAAGTATCGTCCTTTAGTATAAGGTGAATAATCTTATAGTCAGTGTATTTTGTTTTTCGGTTTTCACATTTTTTTTTCCTTGATTCTATTTAAAACTATATAAGACGTCTCTCAATAATTTTTTTCATGTTCGGTATCTATCTATCTTCCATTTAACTGACCAATCCTACAATAGTAGCGCGATGTCTGGATGTTTGGAGCTGAAGAAGATTATTAAGGTTCCTCCTGCTTAGAATTTTGTTGATTAATTATTGTTTACAAATTTTTACAAGCATCTTGGAATCGCAGTTTTCTCTCAAAGAATAAATAAAAATATACCTTAAAAATAAATAGAATGAAAAAAGTAAAAAAATATAAAAGTATAAAAAATAATTTTTTTTTAAAAAATGAGGAGCATCTGCGTAATTGAATAAAAAATCACAAACTTAAACACTATTTTGGCACGTGATAAAAGTGAACTAATAAGAGGGCAATATTGCCCTGAGGTTTCAGCATTGGCCTCCTCTAATCAAAAGAAAATCTACCAGTTAACTGCCAACATGAATTACCAAATTTGCAATTAACTTGATTAACTTACGACAACACATACAATAAACATTTATCATTCAAATAATATATACAAGTAATATAAATTTTCCGGAAAAAAGAAATCAATGAAGAATGCAAAAAGTTTTAATAATGAATATGTTAGAATGCTTATTTCAAAGCGGCTTTAACTTCATTTAACCAAGCAAAGTATTCCTTGTTTTCCTTATATTCAGAATAAGAAACAAGGAAGTCAGCCATAGTTTCGTTAACGCCTAATGATTTTAAATAGTCTTCGAAAGCAGTTTGTAATGATTCATCTAAGTTGCTGAAAGCTGGGCCATGATAGGCGATTTGTCTTAAGGCTTCAGCTTCGGCAGATTCGGAAAGAGCTTCTTCAGCACTCTTGTATGGAGTTAAACTTTCAATGTATAAAGAGCCATCATCTAATTTGAATAAGATTTCAACAGAAATAGCAGAATTAGAGTTCTTGTTTTCAAGAACAACGTTAAGATTAGCAAATTCTTCATTGAATTCTTCATATTCTGAACCTTCCTCAGCAGCTTCTTCTGGAACTGGCTGGGGAATATTAGTAATTTGGGAAACATCAAAGTAAACGTGAACCTTTACTGCTTCTGTTTCCTTGACAATTTCATGTAAACTGCGACCTTCAGCTTCAACAATCTTAAAATTGGTGGATTGTAAAAAACTGTCAATGATTTCTGGCTTTTCTTCTTGAGAAGACATGTCTTTTTCAATTCTAATTTCAGAGTTTAGGATATCAATGACATCAGATTTCTTGTTCAAAACTGGGAAAGAAGTAGAGAATAAGCGTTGGCTAACTAATCTAACCTCCGGAACTCTGGTGGCAACCAAGGCCCTCTTGGAAATGGATTGAGAAGCAACTTTGGCAGCTAATTTTAATCCTGAGCGATACATATTATTGTAATTTTAATTTAATATAGTAGTTTTTGTATTTGTGATATCCAAAGAATCAATTGAATGAGCAGAAAAAGAAGAGAAAAACTGGTGAAATATTTCGGGATTTATAGCTGAGAGCAACTCAAGTCAACTTGATTTTTTTTTTTTAGTGAACATGGGAAAAACAGTAAGCTGGTGAACAACATTTTTCTATTTTTGTGCTTAACTAGAAAATTCCAGTATTATGCAACAGGGCACAGATTCAAACACTATATACACATGTTGCGAGTGACTAAAGTACTAAGTTAGTTACAGGTAATATAAAATAAAGAGCTTGACATGCATTTCCAACTATTTTTAGTATTCTATATTGATTTAAATTTTATAATTCATGGTTTAACTAATTAGTAAATTTGGGAAAAGGATCTTTCTTACTAACAACAACAACCCCGTTACCATGTGATATGTAGCCTTTGATAAATCCCTGGAAGATCAAATTAGCTAGGAATGTTTCCGTTTCATCATCTGTTACAGCATGCTTATGATGCTTGCTCACTGGTGAATTTAATGACACATCTAACGATTTTGTGAATACCACTATTGGGAACTGATAAATATTTTCTATTTGTGATAATGTGGAAGCTATCAAAAAAGTTCTCTTAAATAATCTTCTGACCACTAATAATCGTATTTTGCGGAAAATTAAATATAAATTTCTTTTTAAAAGAAATATCTCCATTTTTTTCATCTGATAATCAAATTTCATCAAATTTCCTGTCTTAATGGCAGAAAATATCAGACTGTACAACTTGCGGATTTTTGGATATTTTTCAAAAAGATATTCCGATGGAAATGTTCTAGTGTGATAAAAGCTTATTGGAATAAGCAAAATTAAAATCATTTCTTGCTGTTGAGTTGCATCCTTATGAATCATAGAGAATCCATCTAAAAGATTAGAGTATGCTTTTTCTAAATTACCCTCGTTACAATACAAGCATGCATTGTAATAGAGGTATGTAACTGCATGTGATTGTGGAACCGAATTAATGGATGGTAAGGTGTTTTGCTTGAAATTCAACGCTTTCTGTAATGACCTAGCAAGATCTAATTTATTGATTTTGAAATAAATACTAAAAAGGAAACTCAGGAAGTAGAATACTGCCTGGGATTTATTAATTGATTCCACAGGTTCTCTATCATTCAAGCAGACGGTAAACGACTTATTGATTGTTCTGGATGCAATCTCCAAATTTAGTTCAGTTTTATCTGCTGTGTTATCTTCAATTTCTGCAAGAATCGCTAGGGCTTTCAATTCTTTTACCACGACTTTCAATGATTCTAAAATCCAAGAGTCTTCTCTCTCTGCGCATCTATTCAATGCTTTCAATAGCTCATTACTACTTTTGAATGCTTCAATTTTTGATCCATTGACACGCCTAATAAATTCAAAAAAGGACTCAATAAAGGGTTTCCAAGATGGACTAAATTGTTTCAATTGTGTCTTGTTCGGAATGTTTGTTTCAAATACTAAATTTTGAATTGGCTCTGTTTGAATTAGATTATGCATGGATAATATCTGTGATAGAGAGACCCCATCTTTGGAATTGATATATATTCCAAGGATTTTGCAAAAATCATCTGCAGCTTTTTCCATTTGATTAAGTTATTATTATAATTGACTTGCAAGTGCTATGCTTTATATGTTTTGTATAAATGAATCTTAAATAAGACATTATGGAATCTACATTTAAAAAATCCAAGATTCTAGGAATATTTATTTTTCTTACGTAAAATTGATTACGAAAGTAAAATACAAAAAAAAAAAAGTCGAAGCGTGCAACAGATAAAAAAATACACATCGTGAAAGTCATCATTATCTAGATCTGTCATTCTTAGACACCGTTGGAATATAAGTTAGCTCTCTTGTTGAAAATAAAGTACCCTGTAAATCATTCAACTTATCAAAAATCACAGCAAATGATGCATTTTCGAATTCACGTTTGCGATTGGTATTTATTTCGTCTTTTGATTCTTTGTATTTAAATTTTTGCATTTGTACATATGTTTTCATATTATCAACAATGACTCCTGATAGTTTATGATTGATGCTTGTGTTGCTTAATATCTTGCGTGATACTTGTGTATTAATCGTGGATGTGTTTGTCATCAATTTATTGAAACTCCACGACGTTTCAAGTTGCACCACCTCATTCTGAGTGAATGAGTCTTTTGATTTTTGAAATAACCCCAATTTCAAATAATATATAAATTCCTCCAATATACGATCCTTATTGACCTTAGAGTTTTTTGAAAGTAACATATTTTTATTTAAATTATTCATATTAATGACTACATCTTTTGGATCTAATGATTTTGGAATAACGGAGAACAGTTCCATAGTTTTACTGTTTTTCGATACTTTCAAAGTCTTGTCAACAAAATTAAAACAAATTCTTTCAGTTAATATTTCCAAAGAAATCATCTCAAATATTAAATCCTGAACTTCATTGATATTTTCTAATCCTAATAAATTAGTTATATAATCAAATCTGATTTGCGAGAATACTTTGAACGTCTGTAATAATAGTCTAAAATTAATAGACTTGTGCATATCTGAAATGAAAAGTGCTAAAAATAATATATCTTTTTCAATAGAATCAACTTGAAATTTCTGCAATAAATCTTTAAAGGCAAAAATATTATTTATTTCATAGTACCTCAATAAAGTAATCAACCATATTATTTCTTTGTCATTATTATGTGCTTGATTTGTTAAATATGGCTTTATATTATTCGATTGTAAGATACTAATTTCAGATTTTAAAGCTAAAATATTCAAAACGATGAGAATTTTCAACATTCTTAATTTATCCTCCACAGATCCTGCTTCATCATAGTTTTTGAAACTCTCTGCAAATTTATCAATAGCCAGCACAAAATCTTTCTTAAGCATATCAATCTTTCCGCCTGCTTCTTTAATAACACCAAGCATTTTTGGATGCAAGATGATATTACTCATTATGCCCACACACTTTGTATAATTGGTTTCTAACTGATTTTCATAATTTTTTATATTATCCATCTTGGGCACTGTGGCCATCGTACCTTTTAATTGGATAGTGTAAATTTCTAACAAAAATTGATTTTTTGAATAATCCTTGAAGTTTTCAGCCTTTAATACTGCACACTTTATCATATCTTTTAAAATTTCTTTTGAGTTTAGATCATCACGCTCTGCTAGAATCCTAATTTTGATAATGTAAAGTTTCATGAACAACTTATCATTCATCAATCGACTGTACTCTAATGACTTGTTAACAAAACTTAACACAAAGTTTGTGTCCTCATTATTCTTGGTAAGTCTGTCAATAATTTTCTCAAGGGAGGTGGTAAAATAAATCGAATCGTTCAACTTATCACTGAAAGTAAATAATTTCTGATAATCATGCAAAAATTCATCCAATTTTGAAAGATTAAATAAAATCTTCAACTTCTGCTTGATACTTTTAAATCTGAAATTGGTTATTTCTGACATACCTGAATCATCAAAATCGACATCTGAAGGAATCTCATAATTTATCAATTTTGAAAACATATATAGTGCTTCAATTTCATTATCTTCTTTCATTGATTTCGCAGAATAATACATCTTTTCAAAATCTAGCTTTTCTGAATTGCTACTCTCGTTATTATTTTCAGTGTTGTCTTCATTGTCACTCTCATACTCGAAATCTTCCATTTCTTCATCACTGTCTTCATATTCGAAATTGTCCTCATCATCTGACATCATAAAATCATCATTATCCGACATTTTTATTCTAATTAATTATGTGTGGCCTGTTAAGTAGTAGTAGTTAAAATGAATTCATATTTTTTTGAAATAAATATATTTAAAAGGATTAATAACTCAACGATTCCAGATGCACGGTTTTGTCATGATTACGACATGGACTCCTTCGCAGCAGGAAAGAAAAAATAATTTATGAACACTCACCAAATGTCAAAACCTAAATCCCTTTTTTGCTGTTGAGAGCAACAATTGGTTGTTTTGGACCAATTGTGGATTTCTTCATAATTCGTAAATAAAATCCAAAAAACAATAGCAATAACAAAATATAAAGGTTTTAAAGAAACGATTCAATAAAGTGCAAATGTTTGCTAAAATTCCAAGAAAATTTTCAAAACTGCTAATTAGATCGACCCACAAAATATTCAGCTCTGAAGCAAGATTTCCAGAGATTGAATTCTTCAACAATTGCAACACTAATAAATTGCAATTCGAGTATGATCATTATAAACCAACTCATTCATTCTTGATAAAATCTATGAATAATCCTAATGAGCCTATTGTATTCTTACATGATATTTTGTCCACGAAAAATTCTATGGCAGTTGAAGCTAATGATATCTGTAAGACCTTAGAGACCGACGTTTATGCATTGAATTTCAGAAATTATTGTAACAAATACGATGGAATAGATTCCAAGGATGAATTGCACCAGTTTCAGAAATTCAATGAAGAAACATTGGTCAATGATATAACAGAATTTTGCAATGAAATGAGGTTAAACAACGTCATATTGATAGGTGAGGGTTATGGGGGTAAGATTGCAATGTTAGCTGGGTTGAATGCTAAATTAAATATAAGTAAGTTAGTATGCATTGAGAGCCTACCACAAGATTTACCTGAGAAAGCCGTCACTGAATTGAACACTTGGATAGATGCATTATTGTATATCATTAATGACTCTCTGATCACAAAAACTGATAAATTATACTTGGAAAAATGTTACGAAATTATGAACAGTGATAAATTTGAAATCCACGACTTCAAAACTATCCAATATTTGTTGAAGAATATCAGCAAGAAACGTATCAATCGAGAAGTTTTGAGTAACTATCCATACTTAGAACCCAAGATTCCATTACTCTATATAAAAGATAACATTATTCCTGAATATTCGAAATGGAACCTCTCTGAAAATAGGTTTACAAACCCATCATTGTTTATCATGGGAAGAAATTCTAATTATTTCAGTGCTAAGCAGATTAATGACAGTTTACAAATTCAGAAAAACTTGGACAAGTATTTCCCAGATAACAAGTTGAGAATATTCAATTCCAATCATTTCGTATTGGATAATCAAAGCACAAATGTCAGTAATGCCATTTGTCAATTTTTATTATATGCTTATAATCCACAGTATGATGAGTTGAGAAAACAGGATGGCTTGATCAGTTAGAAGACTAATAAATAAATAAATATAGAGAGGTCATAGCAGTGCACGTGAAAAAAAAAATCTAATCATAATAATTCTAGCGGTCCTAGATATGTTGTGCTTACTGATAAAAAAACAAAAGCAAATCATTGGCAGTAGTGGTTTATCAAATCTATCTACTAACTTTCTTTTTGCAACTACAGCTAAATAGATTATAAACTTATATCTATACATTATGTCACTTGATAATAATATGATATTTGTAACTCTTGGAATGTTCATCATTGATGAGATCCATTACCCAAACCAGCCATCCAAGTATGACATTCTTGGAGGAGGTGGACTATTTTCTACCCTTGGATCTCGGATAGCGCTTTCTTTGAACAATACAACTAAATGTGCTATGATTGTTGATGAGGGATCTGATTTCCCAGAAAGTGCTAGAAACAAGCTAAACAAATGGAACACTGGCATTGTCTTTAGAAAAGATGATAAAAGATTGACTACTAGAGGATGGAACAATTATAAGGAAAAAGACTTTAGAGAATTTAAATATATGACACCCAAGAAACGAATAGATATTGAAGACTTGCAACAATATCCAGCACTATTGAACTCAAAATCTTTACATTTTGTGTGCTCTTCTCAAAGATGTGAAGAAATGATAAAAAAGTTGAATAGAGCGAAACACGACCATCCAGAAAACACGGTTATCATATGGGAACCCATACCAGACTTATGCACCTTGGAGGATTTGCCTGCTTGCCTTAACGTATTAAAAGATGTTGACATTTTAACCCCTAATTCAGAAGAAGCTTCAAGATTTCATGGTCTTCCAGAATATTTCACAAAACCAGAGATTGAAAGCGTAGGTATGAAGTTTCTTCCATACTTAACAAAGCGGACTAATAGTATGAAATCATCGGGGATAGTGATACGTTGTGGACCTTTGGGAATTTTAGTAATGAACAGTAATAAATATAAGAAATGGTTTCCTGCATATCAAACAGTTAATCCTGACCCGAGACTCGTTGATTTCACAGGTGCTGGGAACACCAGTTGTGGAGCGTTTGTTACAGCCTTATGTTTGACTGATAATTGGGATATTGCAGCAGTCGTTGCGAATGTAGCTGCTGGGATTTGCATCGAGCTGTTGGATATGCCACTGTTAGAGGAAAAGGGAAGGTGGAACGACACTGATTTCAATCAAAGAGTTGATAATTATTTGACATGGTCAGGACTTGACTCTGAAATATCAACAGATTATGTACTACAAGAGCTAAGTAAATAAAGATTTCTCAATAGCAGCACGTAAACATCCTCTCTACATTATTTTTATTGGAGTTTTAAACGATACTATTCACAGCTAAATATTTATTCATTAATATATAAATAAACCATCATATTTACTTCATCGTATTTTTTCCTTTTCCTTGAAAAAATTATATTCTATGTTGCCGAATAGTGTTTTCCTTTTTAGAAACTCAAGTTGAGATTAGCCTGGTCAGCGAGCCACTTATTTGGTGACATCCATCAAGTAAGTAATTAAATCGTTTCTGTCCTTGTCCTTCTTCAAACCACCGAAGGCCATCTTGGTACCTGGAATGTACTTCTTTGGGTTGACTAAGTAGTCGCTCATGGTTTGTGGAGACCAGTGAACAGCCTTCTTGATGTTAGCATCAGTATAAGAGTAACCAGCAGCTTGACCGGAAATTCTACCGAAGATACCGTGTAAGTTTGGACCAACCTTGTGTGGACCGCCCTTTTCAGTGGTGTGACATTGCAAACATCTGGTCTTGAATAAGTTAGCACCCTTCTTAGCGTTACCTGTTTTGAATTCACCCATTTTGTATATTTATTGATTGATTATTAGTATATTAGTTAAGTATTAGAAAAACTTGACAAAGATTTAAAAAACGTTTAAAAGAAAAAAAAATGAAAATGAAAGAAAAGAAGTTAGTTAATACATCTGAAAATTAGTTTCTTTTATTTTTTTTGTTCAGATTTTCTTCTTTCTGATTTCTCAAGATTTTCTGTTAGAAATTTTTTTTTTTTTTTTTTTCATTCTTTTATGTCTTTCATTGGCTCAAACTGAGCGGTAGTTTCCACATCCAGTAAGCACAAAGTTTATTTCTGGAACTTCTGGTGCGCGGTATTTTTAATCACTGTTGTTTTACTGGCCAACTCTCTTATATAAATCGATCAGCTTATTGCATTTACATGCATTTCTCTTTTCGTTATTATTATGAGTGTTCTTATTTCTTTTTTTCCCTTCTTATTGGCATTTGCTTACTATTCCAGAAGCTCCGGAGCTTAACGGTATATTTCGGAGGCTGGCTGCCGGGGCACATATGCAAAACCACCTAAAGTCACACCAGTTTATTGAGCATGCATAATGAGAATTAGCCAATAATAGGCCTGGAATTTGTAACGTACCCATATACGAAGCAAAGAGAAGCTGTAACTTGGCTATTTGATTGCGGATGTCATGACTGATAGATAGAATGGATTTCTTCCACTGATGCTTTTGTTTTGGCACGCAGGTGAATCAATGCCAAACGAAATTGTTCGATTCTGTAGAATCTCCTACATTCTCTCTCAAAAAAAAAGAGCTTCAACAAATGCATTTCTTGATGTCTATTATATATATAGCAGTTTGCGAACCACTGGGGAAAAAGAAGGTTAAATTATAATAGTGAGGAGGAAAAATAGGTGAAATAAATGAATAATAGAAAATCTAATGCTATATTATATATATATAWATATATTCAAACCAAACGGGGAAAGGATCTTGCGAGTGAAACGCAAAAATTAACAAACGAGGGGCGGTAGATATTCGTTCCAGCTTTGCTTTCTTCCATTTAATTCATTGTTTTAACATATTCGTCAATATCAACCTCGGTCAAGGGACTGTCTCCTCTGTAATTGATATCCTCCTTATTTTCATTCAATTCTATTCTTCTCAACTTAGAAATTGGACCCCATCCATTAACAGGTGGGTTCAACTTGAAAGGCTTGATGAAATTCATGATTTCTTTGAAATTATCAGTCAAGTTGTGTATTTCATGCACCAAATCTTCGACACAGATGAGCCCCAACAGATCTCCAAACTTATCTTCAATCAATGTGTTATCAGTAAGCAACACGTTCTGCTTATTTTCACCAGCAACCATGGCACGTTTCTGTAAAAGTTCTCTAACCGTGATCACGGATGGTGTACCAATCACAACATATGGGGCAATAAGTTTCAAAAGTGGCAACACAGTGGAATTAAGCTTGATAAAGGTGGCCAAATTGGTGTGTGTTAATCTTATAGCCGAAAGAACGGCTTTTGCTTTGGCTGGAATCTTACTGTTATTTCCAGAGGAGATTCTAACCACCAACAATAACTTAGGTTTGGATGCATCCCATAATTGAACCTCTTCGTCACTTTCTGTTGTTGGTTTTTCAATTAACTTGATTTTGGAAGAATGCTTAGTGGCCCTTTGTATTCTTTTCTTTTCCTTTTCAGTAGCTACTTTCTTAGCCAACACGGTTTCGATTCTAATAAACCTATTTTTCTTTAACTTGCGTTTTCTTAATTGTTCTTCTTTCTTTACTCTTAACTGCTCTTGCTTAGCAAGTCTTAAACGGTCAGCGCTTTTTCTCTTTCTTAAAAGAATCTCTGGGTTGGTATTAAGTTTCTGCTCACTGGACATTTTTTCTTCTGATTCTTCTTATTATCTACTTCTATTCTTAAGATATTATAAAATAAAATCAGATAGGTTGTATTTTCATAACTCTAAAGATATGAATTCTGAATACTAATGCAAATAATTTTCTTTTTATTGTTTTTTGGTATTTTCTTTATCTTTTTTTTTTTTTTTTTTTTTTTTACACACACACTCCCTATATGGAGATGAGATGAGCGGCAGAAAATTTTTTTCTTCTGAAGCTGTAAGGAGAAAGACACATTTTAGAGAAAAAGTCACATGATACTCATGTGATCATTAAGGTTTTTTTTTCATGTCCATTCCTATATCTTTGAACTTCTGTTCATATACTCATGTGTATATTGCAAGTAAGTTGTCTTCCCATAAGAAAATAACAATATACTACGATAATAGTGTTGAGTGTAACGTAAAAATGCAGATAGATTCAGAATTTAATGAGTGAATAATAAATAATAAAAGTAGGTTATATGAACAGCAAGAATAAAATGATTATCGGTAATTTTAAAAATATATAATATAAGGGGAGAAGGGAATTCTAAAACGGAATATAGAAAATGGCTTCCTATTTTACCAATTCTAGTAAGCCAGTATCAACATTGTAAATGACGCCATAAACAGCTAATCTGCCTTCGGCAATGGCTTTCTTGACATCTTCGTCGTTGTTGATCAAATGGTTAACTTGTTTCTTGACATTCAACTCCACGAGACGACGGTTCTTTTCCTCTTTGGAGCCAAGCTTGTTGATTTCGTCTTCATGCTCAAATTTCAAAGCAATCAAAGGGTCCAACCAGTCAAGTAGCTGTTGGGAAATGCCTGCGTCGTCGTGCTTGCAGACCTTCAAGCTGGCGTCGACACCGCCACACTTTGTGTGTCCACAAACCAAGATCTTATTGACACGCAAGCTGTTGACAGCGAAGTTGATGATGGCCTTGGAAGAGACATCGTTTTTGTTATCCAAAATATTTGCAATGTTTCTGTGCGTGAAGATTTCGCCCGGTTGGAGGCCAGAGATGGAGAATTCTGAGCATCTAGAGTCGGCGCAGCCAATCCACAAGGTGTGGGGCTGCTGGCCAAGAGCGTTAGAGTTCAAAACGTCTTTTGGGACGGTTTCCTTGGCCCAGGCCTCGTTGGCCTGCAAGTATTCGTTGATGGAGCTTGTCTTGTTGAGCTTGAACAATGGCTTTGGGGAAGCAGCGGCAGTGGTCATTGTGCAGTAGGAGGAGGAGGGACTGAGTATGTGTTTGGAGAGTATTGGGTTTCTGAGAATTCTGAAAGCCATACAAAAAGAAAGGGGGAAAACAGGTGTGGGCTTGTTGTGTATTTCTCTGTGTTGCGGTAACAGGTGGCTGATATATCAAAGAGTGTTGAGCTTTTGGGGATCCGCTGTTGTTCTGTGGCTGGTATCTTTTACGTTGGAGAGGTAGAGTAGATGATTTGAAAATCGGGGGCCAAGACGACTCGGAAACCCAGAGGTATTTATACTAGCGGAGCCCCAGGAATAAAGGATATCAGCGGGACGATAAGCTCACGCTAGATCAGTTAATTAAACTAAGTAAGCATATGTTAATATTTGGGGCAGGGAAAGAGGAATTAGCTGTCTTAGGAGTTTGGCATGATTTGAATAGTCATAATCAACCTGCGAGGAGGTTGACGTCAACGAGAAGTCATCGCTGTCGCAACATCTGCTGCCAGGTAAGTGCGTGTGCAGATGCGTGAGCTGGGCTTCCCTGGGCAGCCCAGGAAGCCCGACACCATGAGATTACCAGCGGGACAGCCTATGACGCGCGGCGTTGGGAGGAGGCAGACCCACCGGTGGTTTTTCTGCTGTTTGGGACAGGAGGCTGCAGATGAGCTGTGGTGACATCATTCTGACTCATGCATGGCCCACATTTCTGCCTTCTGTTGGTTCTCTTCCTCGGCTCTGCAATTTTTGTTGCGGCAGGCCTGCACCAGTCCCGGGCAATCAGGCCCCAACGGTTGAATTTTTTTTGTTTTGCTTCACGTAACTGAAAAAAAAAAAGTGTGGCTGGCCAACAAGGACTAGTGAAGAAACGAAGGAAGGGAAAAACGAAAAGGAAAGAGAAGGATGAAGAAAAGGTTACAAATAGATCGCAATACGATTACCCGCACGAACCGTCTCTCTGTCTTTCTTTCCGGCTGCCACTATTCTCCGATCCCAACATCATTACAGCTTGAAACCCAAACCCATAAGGTTGCGCACTGACATGTGTTCGTGTGTTTTTGATTTGAATTGCATCTTTATACAGACGAGTTGTATAACATATATAATTGTATAGTACATACAAGAACCGTCTATATTATACACAAAAACAAACATCTACTATATTATACAGAAAAACAATGTGTATTGTATTGTACATACCGCGCGTGTTACATGAGAGGACGCTGCCGCATATTTTAATAAATAAATTGCATATGTTTAATATCCGCTGCACTGGTATAATGCATTTGCACAACCAAGAGTCCTTCTGGAGAGCTTGAGGCAGCTGCCAGACAGCCGCCTAGCTACTGCCCAAAAACTGACGCATGTGCATTCTACCAGACAACAGCTGTAGCAACGACTCGCTTAACTGCGGGCATTGGTGGCAGCAGTCAACTCAGCCTGCTTAACCAAGGAAATAGGCGCATCCATCTTGCCCAAGAACAATTCAATGAGTCTGATCTTGTCGTTTTTGGCAAATGCTGCGTCCGAGAACAACTTTTCTGCCTCCCCGATGGTCTTGACCTGTAGACTCTCGGAGGTTTCATCGCTGGCGCCAAAGGCCTTCAACAACAACTGGTGTCTCCATGGCTGAATTTCGTTATAGCCTGCGTTTGGCCCATGAATCAACTTCTCCACGGTGTAGCCGCTGTTGTTCAACACGAAGATGTATGGCGTGAGCCCCCATCTCACCATGGTAGAGATCTCCTGCACCGTGAGTTGCAATGAACCGTCACCCACAAACAAAACTACACGTCTATTGGCCTTTTTATCGACCAGCGCAAAACTTGCACCAAGACAGGCGCCCACGGTGAACCCAATGGAGCCCCACAACACTTGCGAGATACCAATGGTGTTGGCTGGAAACTTTGTGGAGGCAATACCAAACGCCGAGGTACCAGTCTCGGTGATCACAATGTCACCCTCCCTGAGCCAGGATGACAAATGAGTCCAGAGCCAGTTTTGGGCAAGTGGCGCCTCACTTGGACGTGCAACTTCACTCTTGGTGAATTGATACTTTGGAACTGGATGTTGCTCCGGCTTATAACTGGCAACCGCAGCCTTCAAGCGGGAAATCCACTCCGGATCCTCGGTGATTTTCTTAAACAAACGCTTCATTTGCATGGAATTATACATTGCCTTTCTGATCTTGGTGTAGTCAGAATGGAATTCAATGACATTACTAGTGTTGTATCCGTATGTAAATGAACCGGTATTGAAATCACTCATCAAGCCACCAATGGAAATTACCAAGTCTGTGGCCTCAACTACTTCCTTAACAGCAGGAATGGTAAGCGATCCAATGTAAACACCACCGTATCTTTCATTTCCTTCATTGACCACGGACTTACCCATTGGGGTGACAAATGTGGCAAATTGTGTAAGCTCCATAAACTTGGCAACTTCTGGCTTGATGTCATGTCTAGATGCACATGCGTCGACAAGTATAATTGGCTTCTTAGCAGCACTAATCAATCGGATAACTTCAGAGAAAACCTCTTCTTCGGTATCTTTATCATCAACAGGTAAATCCAAGTTCAATGGAACATCAGTCAATCTCGAACCACCGCCAACAAGTGTTTGGTCAACCATGTTAGCTGGAAGCATGACGTAAACCGGCTTCTGAAGAATGTAAGCTTTGTGAATAGCATCATCAATCAACTCAGCAATGGTTCTTGGGTTATCCAACACATAGCTGTCAACGGAGATGAACTCAGACATGTGCTTAAATGCATTGAAATCACCATTACCCAAAGTATGATGAAGCAATAATCTACTCTTTTGTGATTCGGTAGATGGACAACCCACAATGTGCAACATTCCGACATGTTCACTGTAACAACCTGCAATTGCGTTAAGAGCGCTCAATTCACCAACACCAAAGGTGGTGATAAGTGCCGAGATTCTGTTGATACGAGAATAACCATCAGCAGCATACCCTGCGTTCAATTCATTGGCATTTCCCGCCCAACGTAAGCCCTCCACCCCGTATATATAATCAAGAAGTGCAAGATTGTAATCACCTGGAAGACCAAAAATAGTTTTGATGTTGACCTGCTTAAGTCTTTCAAAGAGATAAGTGCCAACTGGGGTATCTTTCTTGGACATTTTATGTTTTTATTTGTGTTTGCTTTGAATAGTAGAAGATATAATCAGATCCAATTCACTAATTAATCGATTGGTTTAATTGGAAAATACAGGTATGAATAAATCATCATTTTACGGGAGCAGTAAGAGAATACAGACCATTTATATATTAGAATTGACTCTATATAAGCTTTTTTTTTGCTCTTACATGTCCTTCGGAAAAACAGCAAGTAATAGCAGTAGATTCGAATCATGCCATTTCTTCGCTAATAAAAAAAGGTTGACTTATTTATCGCAGAGTTGCAAGCTCCGCGGCGATAGCCTTAGATCACTGTTTGATTTATTTATTTATATCGCTTTGACAAGATTCACTTAAAAGAAGAGCTGACTTGAAAAAAGCTTCACGAACGGCATATCCGGAAATTATAAAAAAAGAGTTTCCAGTACGGCAAAACAAAGGTTTAGCTTAGTTTAATCAAGTGCGGCACATCGGATAACTCAAAATAGGTCAAGTTAAACAGTTACCCTTTAGACGTGAATGAAGAAGGGCTTATCAATACGATCAGAGTTTCTTCTATATTATATACTTTCAAGTATATAAGCAGTAACTGTAGACAAAAACGACAAAATAAACGAAGAAAAATACTATGGCATCGCCTTCTTCTCCCCAGGATTTCAGTCCCGAGATTGACCAAGGCAATCTTTTTTCTAGAGTGATGAATACTTCCGGCAATTCTGGGGTCACCAGTTCTACCTCAGCGTCATCAAAATCAAAGATAACGGCAAGCAGCAAAAGAAGAATACGAAATAATCGTAAAATAAAAGTCCAGCACACTATTCCAGAGGTACTCGATTATGAATGTGGAACCAGCTTTGAAGAGTATTCAGAGCAAACAGATAATATCAACGAAGTCACTGCCACCACCACCACTGCAACCACTAAAGTGCCATCTTTAGATGATGACAATGCCAATATTAACAGTAATTCGTTTATTCAATATGGCAGTTCCACAGTAACCCTCCATTCACAATCTCGAGCATCACAAGCCAACACGGAGATAAGGTCTAACTTGTTTGCGACGCCCACCACCATGTCAAACAACAATAATAGTAGTTATCAGAATAAAGTGCATAGCGTGTTCAGCGACGAGGACTTGGACGATAATATTTCAGAGGCAGGACGTCAACTGGATAATAATATTATTAGAAGTACTGGCGCTGACATTTTTCTTGAAAATCTGCAGAACTTGAATTACAGAGATAATAATATTAGCACAGCAAATAATAAAATATCAGATGATGAGGATGATGACAGAAATTCATTGCATACGACAGCTACGTCTACATCCGATAAAACATTGGATTCCAAGATCGTGGATCAAATAGCTGAAGAATTATACAAAGACGAGGTGGTTATTCAGAATAAAAATACCTTAATTAACCATTACAACCAGTTATATTACCAGATACATGGTTCAATTCCAAGATTAGATTTACAGGATAATAACGACACAGATTTCAATAATTATTTGAAAGAATTCAACAGACAGCGCAAAATTGAAGCATCAATCAAAACAAAGCTAGATCAAAAAAAATTCAATTTGCAAGACAATGCTATCTCTGTGATAAGTGATTTAAATGACAGGTATTACTTTAACGATGATGTGTCATCTCAAGACTATATACCGCAAAAGAACCATCTAATGAGCGCAAATATAGATGATTATAGCGGTGGCGACAACGATAATGAATCTGAAAAATCCTATTTAGACTTTGATAAACAGTATCCGCCAAACAACAATAATTCAGGAAATAATCATAATAATTCAAACAATTCGCAGCTTCAAGACAGATTACAAAGAAAACTCACGCTGCGTCATCTTCAAATGATTGCTCTTTCAGGAACTTTAGGGGTGGGTCTTTATCTTAGTACATCTAAGAATTTTTCGATCAGCGGACCCATTGGTGCTGTCTTAGGATACAGTATCAGTGGCTCCTTGGTTCTTGTTACTATGCTTTGTCTTTCAGAAATGGTGAGTTTCATTCCTCTAGTAGGTGGTATATCTGGTATTGGTTCCAGGTTTGTTGATGATGCCTTTGGGTTCGCCTCGGGATTCATTTATTGGATAAACTACACAATTTCTCTTCCAAGTGAAATAACTGCTGGAACAATTATGCTTTCGTACTATGATGATGTTGATTTGCCAGGTAAAAGTGCCGCTGGTTGGATTACTTTGTTTCTTGCGTGGTCTATCGGGGTGAATTTGATAGGTGTTCGTGCATATGGCGAAATAGAATTCTTTTTATCTATCTTGAAAATTTTGATTGTTGTTTTAAGCATTATTCTTAACATTGTTATTAACACCGGAGCGATGCCTCCTCTTAGGGAAAAGATTGGGTTCACTTACTGGAGGTCTCTGGATAGTATTAGTACTCCGCCCATTACATATGGTGTTTTTCGACCAACTTTTGATATCACAGACACGGGAACTGGATCCGATAAAGGCATAGGTGGCAATACTGGGAGATTTCTAAGTATTTTGGCATCAACCTGTATTGCGACTTATGCTTACGTGGGATCAGATATAGTGGTAATAGCTGCAGGAGAAGCAAAATCACCAAGACGTACACTCCCATCAGCAGCCAATAGAGTATTTTGGAGAATCCTTATCTTTTACATTATCTCAGTTTTTTGTGTTAGCCTAAACGTTTACTCGGGGGATCCTAGATTGATTCATTATAGACTTATCCCTACAGAGTATAACAACTCACCTGAGGCATATGATACCGAAATTGAAGTTGTAAACTATTTTGGTGGCACTGATGCAATTCATCAGTATTTAAGGAACCCAAGTAAGACAAGTGGTTATGAAGGATTCTATAATGGAAATCAGTCTCCTTGGGTTATTGCATTTCAGAACGCTAGAGTTTATTCTTTAGCGTCATTGTTCAATGGAGTGTTTGTTGTTTCTGCGTTAAGCGCTGGATCATCCCAACTCTATGCGAGTAGTAGAACATTGTATCATATGGCATTACAGAGCAAAGCACCACGGATCTTTGCTAGATGTTCCAAAAATGGTATCCCTTATGTTGCTATCCTTTTCAGCTCTCTGTTTGGATGTTTGGCATATTTGTGTATTGGGAAGGAATCAAATATGGTTTTTCAAAGATTAACACTGCTTTGTGCCACTAGTGGGCAAATTGTTTGGGGTTGCATGTGTCTATCATTTATTCGATTTTACCATGGTTTGAAACTTAGAACAGATCTCGTGGGCGTCACTCAGAATAGATTCTACGGTGAGCAATTTAAAAGATTTGGGAGATTTATCAATATCAAGAAATTTAAATTGTATTTTATAAGATTATGGACAAACATCTGCAAGCTTCTCAAATCTAAAAAGAAAATAAATAGAAATATAGATAAAAATGGCCCGGCTGTGGATGATGATAATTCCATTCCAGGTGGTACTAATTTTGTTGCATCTTTAAATGATAATGATAATCACAATGAATTTGATAATTCTTCCTCGTTATCATCTCATTCTTTAGAGTCTAATGAATATTTTGTGTCAAAGACTATTTATCCTTATAAAGTGCCACTTCAACCTTTACTTGCATATTATGGACTTTTTCTTGCTGTTTTTCTTAACTTGGCAAATGGGTTCTCTGTGTTCTTAAAAGGATATTGGGATACCGTCGAATTCATAACATCGTACGCATGTCTCGTATTATTTATCGTGTTATATTTTGGCTATAAGTTAATTATGAAAACTAAGATCTTGAGGCTTGATCAAATTCAATTGGATGTCGGAAGAAAAGAACATGATGCCACTTTCTGGAAACAAAGTAAGGCTTACGATGATACAGTCAAGGGAAAAATTAGAAAAGGATTACGTTATTTTATTTGAAAGTAGCACTAGAATATTATTCTATAAATCTTATATATTTGCTTTTCCTGTGAAATACTTAGCACATATGCTTTTTTTTCTAAGAGCATTAAATTTCAATATGCCTAGAACTTTATGACAGCTATAAAAAGTGATCAAATAAATCTCAAATATTTTGTAAAATTTGGACTTTTTGTTGTTTTGTTTTCATGTATTTCAGGCAGTTGTATATATATTTATACTTTTCAATAAACATATAAATGATAGTTCAGAAGTTAAGATATAATAATTAATTTAGGCCATCTAGTATAAGGCAAATCAAAATTACAATTTTTATCTTAAAGTTACTTATCTGTATATATCAAAACTTGTAGCTCGACATGACTATAGTATTTTATATTCAGCTCAATTTTTAGATAAATCTATCTAAAGAGTTCTGTACATCTTTGGAAGGGTCAACTAGAGGAGGTGAACAATAACCTGCTGCCACGCCTCTTTTCCTTAATATATATTTAATACATGGAAGAGCACCATGAGCGTTAATTAATTCGCTTACCTCTTTGATCACTGTCTGGAGGGTTGCAATTTGCTTATGATCTTTATCAGTCAAAAGCAAGCCAATTAATTCCTTACACTCTTTAGGCAAAATATTTCCTACGACAGAGGTAAGTGCTGTGTAACCTAAGTTAAAATCATTAACGAGACTACTGTCAAATCCAGAAAGTATTTGAATCTCACGATCAAATTTAGGCAATACATCAGGGATTCCATTTTGACAAGCAGCATGCTTCAAACCAAATATATTGGATATTTCTTTAGTCATTTTGACGAATGTATCGAGCGATAAGTCAAAACCCGTTCTTTTCGGATTGTTATAAATAAAAATAGGTGTCTCAGGAATGGCATTGCAGACTTCCTTTGCGTATTGGAAGGCTTGCTCTTGCGTAGGAACTCTATAAGGAGGAAATCCTAGCATAATACCGTTATATCCATTAGCCACAGCTCCATGAGCTAATTTTATAGCATCCGGTGTTGAAAATGCAGCAACACCAGCGTAAAGAACATAATCTTTTCCTGCCACCTCTCTAACAATTGTGTAAAGCTGAAGCCTTTCATCTATCGTAAGTAGATGCTGTTCACCTGTCGAACCACAAACTAGTAGACCAGGTGCTTCAGCTGCTTCGATCATATACTTAATGAGGTTTGGAACAGACTCAGGGTCAAAAGCACCTTCTTTCGTGAATGGAGTCGTAGCAGCTACTGTGTAAGGTAAAAACTTTGGCATTGATTGCTTGTTTGTGAATAAATAATAAAATAGAAAACGTATTTAAGCTAAGCTGAGTTAATTAATAATTCACTGAAATATAATTATAATAAAACTATACCTATGAATTGATTATTGTATATTATTAATTCATTCTTTTTGTCCCCTCGCATGTCTCGGAGGAGGTAATTATGCGTGGGGTATGACTAATAATGTTGAGCCCAAATGATCCCCAAAGTAATTATTTCCATTTTTTCTAATAGACAACCAATCAGAAAGAATTAATTTTGGTACTGTCAAACTTTAGTAATTTCGACAAACTTAAGATAATAGCACAATTCTAAATACAAAATAAGGTACAACTGTACATTGAGATGAAGGTGTGAAACCAGAAGCATCATCATAAATGAACATTACAAACTACTGCTAAGGCGACTAACAATCATTGTACGTTCTTTTACTATGTCAAAATTGTGGTTGTTAGATGTTAAGCTTATAATATTCAATCTGGTAACGGAGATAACGCATTTAACGCAGTCAGTATGATTATTAATTATTTATGTTTGTGCAAGAAAAATGAAAGCTGTCTTCTTGAACCTGATTATTGATTATTAATATAAGATTTTTTAAAGAAAGCATTAATATTAGTAAACTCACTGTTATTATTTATTGAAGATATATAGATGAAGCTTTTTCAATGTAAAAGGTTTTTTTTTTTTTGATTTTAATCGTAAAGCCTTTGAATATTCATCTTTAATTATTTTTTATACTTATTTATAAGGAAATCATAAAATTATCATGAGCAACAATATTCCAGTATTCTTTATCTCAGGTGCCAATCGTGGTATTGGCTTCAATTTGGTTAAGCAGTTTCAGGACAAGGGAATTGTTTTTGCTACAGCAAGAACACCTGAAAAGGCAAACGAATTAAACGAATTGGCTAAAAAAAACAAGAATATTCATGTTATCAAGTTGGACGTCACATCAAAAGAATCTACTATAAAGGCTGCAGCGGAAGTTGCGAAAGTAACCGACAAAATAGATGTTCTTGTGGTTAATGCGGGAGTTTCTCAAAGTTATCGCTTATTTAACGACATTGACGAAAAAGACTTGGATTTACATTTTAAGACCAATGTATATGGAGCAATCTACACCTTTCAAGCTGTATATCCGTTTTTGAAAAATAGTTCCCGCAAAGAAGTTGCGTTCATTTCTTCAGTTGCTGGTTCTGTTCAAGGGTTCTATCCTATTAGAACGGGATCTTACGGTCCTTCGAAGGCCGCTTTGAACCATTTTATTAGACAGATTCATATGGAATTAAAAGATGATGGGTTTAAAGTTGTTGCAATTCATCCTGGAATGGTCGAGACGGACATGGGAAAATACGGTTTGGCTGTCTTTTCAAAGGAAAACTTTGATTTGAGCCTGGTTCAAAACATTTCTCCTGAAGAAAGTGCATCGAAAATAGCCACTGTCTTAAATAGCTTGGATGAACTGAAGAATGGTAAGTTTCTTAGCTACGAGGGTGAGGAACTTTTGTGGTAGAAGTATTTGCTCTGGCTATTATAATTTAGTTTTCCATAGCAGGCTTTACGCTTGTAATTAATATATATTTGATATTTTGAAAATTACTTATATTTATTTTCACATATGCCTTAAATTCTATCTCTACAAGTAAACTTTATATCTCAATGTCACTTTTCGTAAATTTCCGTATAGTTGATATCTTAGTGTTTTGTCTTTGATTGAAATCATTCTTCAATTTTTCAGATCTAAACTATTGGTAAAGACTAGCAACCTGTCATTATCCAAAAAAAAAGCATCAAATATATATCACGATGAATTTTACTTCAAATGTCCAATATACCATTTATATTATCGTAAACAAAAATATATAACATTAATTAAATTTATCATAAGCCCAATTTTTCAAGCATTTTACGTTTGCTTCTATTCACCAAAAATTTTTCAATATCCTCAATCGATTCTACTGCATCAATTTTTTCTTCAATATCACTTAAAAATCCTTCATCATAAGCATTATCATCATGATCTTTATATTCCATCAAGCTCTTAGAGCGTTTATAATCTTCTTCCATTTTTTGTGTTAATTTTGTAGAGAGTGTCTTTTCGGCATTAACAATATTTCCATTATATACTGCCAGTTTCATATATTTATTAGGTGGACTGACATTATCTTTCCTTTGTAATTTTTTTCCTGTTGTTTGTTTCTTGATAGTTTCTGGTTCATAAATTTCGTTAATTCCATAATAATCAGCATCCAATTCTTTCAATTTCAGAAATATTAATTTCTTATGAAAATTCTGCATCTCTCTATTCTTTTTGTTTAAATCATTATAATCATCTTCTATCTTTTTCTGTTCCATCAACTCTTTGACCTCTTTCAATTCTTTAGCTCTCCCAAAATATCTATAGTTCTTTACTGTTACGAACTCTCCTTTACTATTATTATTCAACGAATCAAATTTTAAATAATCAGGACCGCTGAGCTCACGTATTCTATACTCCCAAGCACGCTTCTCTCTAAACAATTTGTTCACTTCATCATTCAAATCTCGAATCTCATAATCTGAGATCATTGAATCATACAATCGAATCATTTTCCTATTAATTTCAGAAAGGACAACTTTTCTCCATTTTTCTGCCATCTTAAGATCTGATACAGTTCCGACATTCCTTGGTCTTCGAAGCTTGTTAATATTGATATACCCAAGCTCCAAAGCTTTGTGCTGCTGAAATTGACTGAGCAATGACTGTGCTTTCTCCTTATTTCTTGACATTTTTTCACGATTATATTCAATACTTCTAACTTTAGTCGTTATTTGACAGGATGGTGGGCTTTATTCATCATATTCATCTATAAAAGAATGTTGAATATTTAACAATTCATAATATATTTTTTCTGTTTTTTTGCACGCACGCACGCACAAAAACCTCACAAATCATCATATACAGAATAACTTTTCAACATAGAATAAGTATATATTGAGAAACCTATTAATCGTTGATTTACTTTCAAACACATCATTCAATTTCTATAAGATAATTTCAATTTTTTTTTAGTTAACTAATACAATACAACTAATTTGTGATATATAAGCTTTTTGAAATTGGAACTAATAGTGAGAAATTGTTATAATTTTAGCATCAAAGTAAGGGATACTCGTTAATCCATTAATTTGTCCTAATTCGGTAATTTTGTATGATTTCGCACACGAAAATCTGTCAGCGAATATTCAAAATCTTAGAGTTGCATATTTATGAATTTAGAAGTAATGATAAATCAAACATGCCATTCAAAAATGCAAATCAAGTGATTTTTAATTTTGATATCACATCAGGAAAATTCTAAGTGAGCTCAGCTTTCAAAATCAAATTTAATCCTGCTATATATCTGTATAATAATCCAGTCTTTAATATTATGCTGCCTACTATTCAATTTGAAGAAAGATATAACCTTTACTGGAAATTTTATAAAATAAGCAAATAGCTAAGTGACAATAGAATGTTAACCGAAAATTTGTTTGAAGGGTACCCAATTAAAGAAGAAACATATAGTATTGTGGAGATTGATGACTGTGACAGATACAAGTTTAGTTGTGAATGCAATGGATGTCAGTTCAGAAACCAAACCAAAAAGTTTTTAGTTCCAGTAAGTATATGTAAAAATTGTCTTGATGTTGAAGTGTCTCATACTAACTTGCTGAATATTTAAAGAACTTTTTTATTGGAATCTTTTGCCCACCTATTTTGTTGTTGAATTGTATTCTTACAGTAATCGGATTTTTCAAGTCATTTCAGAGTCTCAAAGGTAGCAAAAATTTCTACGCCCATGTGAAGGATCAATATTACATTAATATTAAACATGGCAATTGGTTCATAGGTGAAGTAAAGGAAAGCAAGGAAGACAACATGCAGAGAAGATCCGATGACATTAGTTATTTCAAACAAGTTATTTCAGAATGTTCAAGTATTACAGAAGAGCTACACTGGAAGTCAATAAAAGAATTTAGAAATTGGAGCACTATTTCTTTTTCCTTTTTTCTTATAGAATGCATTATTATTGCATTAGCGATATTATTAGCTTTTACAAGTACTAATGAAACACAACCATAACAAATACAAAAATATAGGTAAACGCCAAAAATTTCCAAGTCCAGGATAATGACAATGTATACAATATTATTGTCTTATAATATTAACG
Source organism: Saccharomycopsis schoenii (assembly GCA_010994365.1). Lineage (NCBI taxonomy): Eukaryota > Fungi > Ascomycota > Saccharomycetes > Ascoideales > Saccharomycopsidaceae > Saccharomycopsis > Saccharomycopsis schoenii. Next base: position 834,131 of record JNFU01000001.1, on the reverse strand, counting down.
GACAAAAATGTAAATAAGAGAAAATAAATCTTTTTTTATTTTATTTTTATCTCTTTCCAGTTACAACTTCCAATTACAACGGAAAATGTGAGAAAAAAGGATGACTGAAAGCTTTCGAATAATATTGTTTTTTTCCCCCACAGAAAAAAATGAAAGAAAAAGCGCTTGCATAAAAAATTAAGAGCAAGCAATGGTTATTTCCTAATCGGGGTATCAAAGGATTATTTCCAGCATACATTAAGGCACAAACGATCCTTAGAACAAAAATATGATATCAATATTTATCAGCTAATATCTGTTAAAATTTACAGAAACAGTATTTGGTTGTTCTTTTTTTTCCCTTTTTTCTAATAAATTATGATTAATAGCTTTTTGTTATACCTTTTTTTCTCTTCGTCTATTGCTATCCTTTGAAGTTATTCTTGTGTTAAGAAAAATAAGTAATCAATGACATTTAGCTACTTTCATTTTAATCTGGACTGTCTCAAGAGAGATGACTTTATAAGAATTCCATAAATATCCAATGATTTCCTGTTATATTCCAATCAACAACACATTCAAATATAAACATTCATTTCGCTCATCAACACAAGTTTATCTTATGCTGAACATCACCCACCTTAACATAAATCATTAATCTAATATAATATGGCAAACATACAAGCTCTTTTAATTGCACTCTCTGCGATTCCATTGGCACTTGCAATAATTCCTGCCATTCATTTCATAAGAACAAAAGATGTATGCAGTATATTCTTGTACTTCTGGATCATATCACAATTAATTCTTTTCATCATAAATGGTGCCATCTGGGGCGGTAGTAATTTCAAGAATGTATGGAATGGGAAAGTTTACTGTGATATTTATGTTTACTTTATCATCATGACCACACAAGGTATGATATGTGCTGTTTTTGGCATGGCTCTTCGTGTGAATTCCATCTTCAGAGGACGCGGTATTATCAGATTAAGTAGAACAAAACAAAATATAATATATATTTTGATTTGTACTATCCAGCCTGCAATTTTGCTTCCTATCAACTATGTTATAATGACAAATAGATATGGTATTTTAAAGTATGATGGATGTACTGAAATTCATGGTACTAGTGTTCTTTCACTTGTTTTCCTTGGTATTTTACCATTATTGTGGGCAGTAGCTACTTTCTTTATTTCTGCTTGGACTTTGGTGTATTATTTCAGACATAGAATGGATGCTAGGAATCTATCTGTTTGTGTTAACGCTGGCCTATCCTTTGCTAGACTTTGGAGAATCATCTTGTTTTGCACTATTTGTGTATTTCTTGAAATTCCAACTACAGTTATGCTAGTCATCAGCAACACAGCCCCAACGTTCAACAATGATTTCCAAGCTGCGCATGATAATTTGTGGTATAGCTATATTGCATACTACGACCACACTTGTCCACTTTATTCCAAATGGATTGTTATTGCCATATCTTTCCTAGCATTTGTGTTGCATGGCTTAGGCAAAGATTTGGTTAAGGACTACAGGAAAGCATTCACATATGTTGGAATGGGACCGGTTTTTAGATGGTGCGATCAATACATAGAAGAGTACAAGGAGGCCAAATTTAATAAGGAAGACAAATTAAATCTAGAACAAATATTTGCCAGAAACGAAAAGAATGGGCATGAGTCTTTTGCATATAGCCACAACTGCAGCTATTATTGCAATCCAGATACAGAGGAAGAGTTTGGCAGTTGTAACGAACTGTCTGAGAAAGATGTAGATCCGCCATTTCTCACAGAAAGAAGAATATTTGATGAAGAACATTCTATCGGCATGGATGATCTGTCTGCAAAAGCCAGTGATGACTACTATAGCCTGCGAGAGATCAAGGTTAAGAGTTCGCTAAGTGATGGTATAACACTGAATAGTTGTGATGATGATATGGACAGCATAGAATTTTACGGCCAAGTGACATTTAAACCCGAGATCGATAATTGATACATAGTTCAGCCAGCATTTAGTTCCCTTTCCTGTCTCTTTTTATTTTATTTTTCTATGGTCTCATCTGCTTTCTTGTTGATGGTTTTTTTTCGGTAGGTTCTCATATATTTTTATATTTTATTTTCCATATTTATTTTATTGTTACATCTAATTTATTTAGTAATTCCATTAACTTAATAGTAATTGTTTATTAATTTTTTGACATTTAACCAGTAATAATCTCAGATATAGCACAACCGGATTACAGCATGCACATGTTTTTCAAAATTCCAGTGTAATTTCCACGGGAAGTTAGGCTGGTATAGATTTACTGAGAGAAAAAAACTCAACAAAAGTTGTCACTTTGAGTCACAATCATCTCCAGAAATGCAGAAGAAGTTGCGCATTTCCATCGTTTCCCGTTTTTCTTTCTTTGATGTTTCAGCTGCATTTGTTTTTTTTTTCTTTTTTTTTTCCCCTCTGTTCGTTTAAACTCACTTATTTTCCGTTAATTTTCTATTGGTCAGGTTAATCAATCATAACAATGTTGACAATATAAATTCAGAGCATATATTTATTGAAAATTAGAAAATCTTTCCAGCTTATCCATCTAAATCAGGCAAAATTTAAAATAAAAGCTCACGCAAAAAGCCGACAAATATCCAAAAACGATATCTATATAGCACTTTTTTGCTCAGTTTTTCGCTTCTATTTGCAATAGTTAGACAGACCCTATTGAGCACTTGAAGTTCCATATTCATAGGCGCGATGTTGGCAAGTCTTCTCAAAAAAGCAAAAACAAGTCCAGTTGAGCAATTATCCGCTTATTCTACCTCGCCTTTGAGCTTGGAGCCAACGGATCTAAATAAGATTATCAACCAGCGGCAAAAGAGCAATAATTTTCCGCTTCTTGGTATAAATGATATCCTCCATTTTAAGTTTGGCAAACTGAATTTCCGAATCTTGGTTTTGGAAGATACAGGAAACTTACTAAGTTATGATAGATATTATGTTCTTTATGACTCGGATATTGAAAATAGAAAGTCTCACAACACTGGGGGCTCCTCCAAAAACTCAAGAAATGATAATAAAGTATACAATCAAAAAGAAATTAAACAGATGGCCCAGTATTTATTTGGCTCTGGATTTCAGGGGGAGCTAAAGCAGACATCAAGAATTCATTGTGAGCCGAAAGATCTAGGTGCCAGTTTCAAGAATAAAACATTGGTTGTCAGAACATACCATTTCGATGCAAATTTTGAATACTCCTTAATGAAAAACAAACAAACAGAACTTAACAGCAATCATAGCAATAACCAGAGCGACTCATCTGCATTTCACTCACAGTATAACAATAATAATAATTCATCTGCATCTCATTTAGATAAATCTTTGAAAAAATTGAACATTCATAATGACTTAAATACTATTCTTAGTGACGATAGTGCACCGCCATCGCCTAGAAGCTATCAGTCTGATTTTTTAAAGCAAACTCTAAATAATAAATCTAATCAGATGGATGAAAACGACGATGATATCAAAAATTGGGATATTGAACCTTCTACCAAAATTGATTTTGATTTTGGTTCTAAAAATAATACACCTATAGGGATTTGCATAGTGCTTCCTTTTTCGTCTGATGAATTATTCCAAACAGTAGGAACCAATTATGCAGAATTTGAAAAATGGTTGTATGAAATTCAGGACTTGACTTTAAAATATTTAAAGAATTATTTCCATTTACAGGCGGAGTGTTCCCTTGATAATAAGACTGGCGATAATTCGAATCCTTTTTATTCATCAGATGACAAGCAGTTAACCCATCAGCAACAGCAAAACAAAAAGTTGCATGCTAATAGGTATTTCAAAGTTGATAATGGTAAAACCAAGAAAATCCATTTCAAGAAACTTTTATTACAAAGGAATTTTGAATATGAATCTGTTTTCAATAACTACTATAATAGAATTAATATTTTTATGAATACTCCAAGAGTCATCACTGGAATTACTCATTTAGAGAGAAATTTACATCTACAGCTATTAAAAGATTTGGACAATTCATGCAATGTTGATAATCCAAATCAGCAAGAAATTTTATCTAGAGGATTATGCAAAGAAATTAGAGAATGGCTAACCATTCAAGATCTCTCAAATACCAATCATGAAACATACTTTTTATCTACTTTATTATTACTTTTGCTTCCACTACGTCAAAGCTTAGTGGATAGTAAGCCGGCAGATAAAAAGAAACAGATTGTAAGGCTTGTCTTGGCTGGTAATAATGATACTGTGAGTTACAGGTTGCTTTCAATATTGAGTTGTTTCTTACCTGATGTCATTTTCAAGTTTGACATATTAAATGAGAAACAGTTCGACAAAATTAAAGATGAAATACACGAACATGATTACGCAGCGTCAAACGTGAATTCAGGAACATCACAACCATTTGATTCCATTAAAGTATCCAGAAATTTGGTTTCGTCAACATCTAACTCATTGGAAGATACTACTCCTTCGAAAGAGGACAGCGGTAGTAGCTCTAAGTCAAAACTTTCACTTAATACTTCAGATATTTTATTTTCATCGGAAGATGCCATAACTACTGTTGACAGTCATAATGCGACGGATTCTTTGAAAACAATTTCTCTTAAAAATGAAAGCAAAGAATCATTGTCATCTGCATGCAATAGTGCTAAAACAAATGTAACTGAAAAATACGCTAGTTTATCAAGATCTTCCACTATTAGTAATAATACTAGCACAAATGGTGTTAAGCCCTATAGGACTAGCAATAAACTTCCTATGGTTCCAAGAACAAGAGGTTCTGGGCTTTTTTTAATGTCTCCGAAAACCATTCCTTTGGTAACTACTACAACTGGCTACAGTAATCTCTTTTTAGATAATGGGTTTTATGGTTCATCGGCTGAAAGTTTTAATGCCTATAGTTCAGGTAGCAGTGACAACAGCGCTACATGCATTTCTGGTATCAACATCAACAGTAATCGTATCAGAAAGGTCAGTGAACCTAGTATTTTGAAGAATAATAGTTGCAATAACAAAGGTCCATGTTTATCATCATCCTTTAGTCAACCTAGTTTTGGAAAAGCTACTAACAAGTATAATTTTAAAAGGGTAATGTCAGTCACTGATTTAACACAAACTTCTATGAATTCTTCTAATGCAGAGATCAAATCTAAATTGAAAAAGATAAATTTCATAACTAGAACACCTACGGCAATTTTGAACATCAACACATTCAAGTACAGTTCATTCAAATCTAAAAGAAAAAATAGTAAATTTTTATCAGATAAAAGATATGCAAAACCAAACAGGTTACAAACTGGGTTAGGTATCACTCCCAAACAAGACAAGAAAGAAGAAGTTAAGAAAGCTATGAGAGATGAGAAAGTTGTAATTGATGAAAAAGATGTTATCGATGAGAAAGTTGATGCTGAAGAGCATCAATATGAGAAATTTAATTTTGATGATTCAGAGAGTAAAATCGAAAAGAAGAAAATCACAAACAGAATTGTATCTATTGACAATGAGAATTATATGAAAGAAGTCATGGAGAAAATCATGTTTAACTCTGATGAAATTGAAATGCTTATCGATAAAAAATTTAATGCTGCTGTTGTGTCAGTTAAATCTGACATAAATGAGAACATTCAAAGTGATCAAATTAAGGAGCAATTCATATTTGACGATTATTCATCCATGAACTCATCAGCTGAAGAAGGTTCAGAGAATAGTTTATTCATGGACAATTATAAAGATGGTGAAATGCATCGCAAACAAAATATTTGTCTTGATAATTCAGATCATGAACTATTTCTGGGAAATTATTTCAATACTGATGATAATTATGCTAATTTATTATTGCCTTCCACGGAAATTCCATTACCACCAATAGTAGGTATTACTAATGAATTTTTTCCTGAATTCTCCATTCAGATTGTGAATAATAAGTTAGATAATATCAAGAATCAAATTCGTGTTGCTATGAAGCAGGATCTTTTTCATAACGAATTTGTTGATAAATGTGTTGATAATTGCGAAAAGGACATACCTGTTGTGAGAACTATATTTGTGAATATTGACACAAAAGAAATAAGTGAATTAGAGTTGAAGCTCAATTTACATGAGAATGAAAGCTGTAAAAATCAAGATTCTGATATAAATACTTCAAATGGCAGTATAGTTACCACTAGTAATGCTTTTAACAGTAATAGTAATGGTGATTCTAACAATGAAGTAGGAAGCTATTCTTCCATTTTCAGTTTCTTAAAACCTAGCAGTAATAGTAACAATAATATTATTAACAATAACATTACGCACAGTTATAAGAACTCCCGAGCTTCATCTGGAATGGTTGGTTCTTCTTCTTCATCAGATGGTTCTTTCTCATTCACGCAATCTTCGGGATCTCAAAATCAGCAGGCTCCAACGATTCATGAACATAGTCGTCCACCGTTGATCTCTAACAAGTCTGTTTTAAGTTTATTTGACTTTAGTAAGGCTAGCAGCAAAAAGGGTCAATTTATTTTTGAAGGAAGAAAGTATACTTTGCTTGATGAAAAAATTTTTAATGAGAAACGAGGATTGATTGGGAATCATAAACTTAATATTGAAAATATTATCAATATGGATAATATTTTAAAGAAATTGGCCACAGTTTCATAAAGAAAATTTTTTTAAATGTATGTTTTGTTTCTAGATTCTTTTATATTTTTTATTTGTATTTGTATCTTTAATCTTTATTTTTCTATTTATTCATATGTCCTATAATTAATAATTATTCTATATTTTGTGGAGGTAAGCTTATTTTTCTTGATAGGATTTTCATCAAAATCAATTTGATTCATGCATAGTGCCACCACAACCAAATATTAATTGAAGTATGTGTTAATGATAATTACTTTGATGTACAATAAAGCGAGTATAAACCTAAAAATAATCGATACTTATTGGTTCTCGACAGATTATCCAGACAAACTGGTTTTTCTGACATTACCCAAAAAAGTTAAAAACAAACCAATAACTAATCTGCTGTTTTTCTCTATTAAGTTGTATCATAGATTAGTCAAATGCATAGATTCAGTTATTTGGTATTATTCGAACTAGCTAATACCTATATATAGAACATCTAAGCTATTTAAGGCATTTATCTTTTATTTAAAAACTGTAAGTAAACGGGTTACCTTTCATCTCTGTAAATTTTAGATTGAAGTACAGCATCTTCACAAGATGAATATCAATTATATTTGCGTGCATTCGCTCAATATACACATTTTGTTGGTCAACTGTAGCTAGAAGTAAATATTACTTGCATAACTATCAGATTTTTATTAGTCATTGTTGTACCGAAAGTATAATTAAATCAATAGCTTTATCATTTCTCGATCTGAAGTCATTCATTATAAATTCGCAATTCAATAAGTCGTTGCTGGAAAATTTCAAATAACCTTCGCTTAAATTATTTACAAGCCCAGCTTCTAAATGGCGTTTTCCAACTCTTTTCATATATATTTGAATTTCATTATCGTACTCATCATTATCATTAGTTGCTTTTACAAACCAAGATTCACAAATGTTTTGCAGTACTCCCTTAGAAATTTTTCTAGTAATCTCTGAGATTTGACACCATGGCTGTATCGAAGTTATAGATAAATAAAGACCTTCCATGATGAGATTTTTATGAATATCGGTTCTAATGAAAATTGAATCTGGTGTTGGATCTTTATCTATATGATTGAATCCCGGTACAGAAATTTCAAGAAATGGCCAATTATCACCAGCGCCGCTATTAGCCATTTTATTAACTGTTATAAATTTAAGAATTTCAATGAGTTTCACGATCATAAAGGAATCAAATGATGCAGGGCATCCACGTCGTTTTAGAATCGCTGAAGATAACGGCGATTCTGGAATAAAAAGAGATCTTGGGTAATGAAATCCGTCCATTGGAATAACTATTGAGCTACTTTTGGTAGCTGCTTTTGTACAACTCTTCCTTTCTGAATGACTCAAAAGAGATATTCGTATTCTGTTGGATATTGATCGTCTTGAGAGGATCATAGAGAATTTATCTGAGGAAACCCATTTTCTAATTGGAACAAAACTAATATTATCATTCTCAATCAAGGAAAATACATCTATATTTTCCTTCGTATCATTTGCCACTGTTTTTAGTGGTAGTATTGGATATTCCGCATCCTCTAAACCAGCATGAGTATTCAGGATGGGATCAAAATCGAAATTAGGGATTTTATCAAATAATTCAACGAAGATTGGATGCTTCGTTATATCGTAAACCATATTTTTATCTATACTGTTGTCATACTCAACCTCATTCGACAAATAATGACTATTATTTAGCAACTGTACAACATTACTTGCTAATGTTGACTTTCCAGATCCTGGAGGTCCAGAGATTAAAGTCAATGTATCCTGACATTCGCTTCGACTATTGTGGTCATTGCAATTTGATATGGCGGCTGAACGTGCTATGATTCTTCTGCTTAGCTCTTCATAAGTAGTATCCATTTTTCTTCCCACTAAACATGTATAATAGATTATGATAGATTATGGAATAATACTAATTAAGTAATATGATAGCTATGCCTTCATGTATAATTTGCAGTAAGCGGTTGTTCTTAAGGGCAAAATCAATAAGTGCGATTAGGTTTCTGCGGCTATTTTTCACTTCTATTTTCTTGCTAAATAAAGAGAAACAAATGTGCGGCTGCCGAAATCTATCTTTTTTTACTTTTTTATTTTTTTTATTTGCTTTTTGAAAAGGATGATAAATAGCTGAAAAAAATTTAAATCAGCTCCACAAATTTATTCAAAATTAATGTATTATTACGCTGGTTCTTCATATTACTACTTCAGGAAGAATGTGCTATTTATTATATTTTCGCTAATTTCGTTTAAATATTGGTCCTATAATTACTCATATATTACTGGGAAAAAAAACATTTGATGATGATGTACACCTTTTTGTTAACATTACTTGTAATTGGGCTTGTAACACTCTCAGATTTGTAGTGCCGTTGATTGCCTATTGTGTTGATGTTGACCGTGATAGTCCTGCATAAGGTTCCTCGATAAAATACTTTAAAAGGTAAACTTTAAGCAAGATACACACCTGCTCGAGATTCATTATATTTTGGACATGATTAACCAAGAGTAATTTAGAGTGATAACCCACCATACCATTTTACACACATCTTGATCTCTAATTCTACATACCATGATACCACAACTTGTGTTGCTATAATGGTTCCACATGAAAAACACTTAAAAAGATTTACTTATTTAACTAGCTTATACGTGCATACGTATACAAATATATATATTGCAGGACAGTTGGTTTGCTTAATTTAATTTAGCTTCTAAAGTCTTTTCTAAGGTGACGGCATCAGCAGCGAACTTTCTGATACCTTCACTTAACTTTTCGGTGGCCATTGCATCTTCGTTAAGAGCAAATCTGAAAGCAGCCTCGTTGTCAACATAAGATACCTTGTGCAAGTCAGTAGCGCTAGCCAAGTTTTTAGCATCCAAAATTTTTGGAACTTCAGCATCAGAGGTCAACAATTCTTCCAATAATTTAGGTGATATGGTAAGGAAATCGACACCAGCTAAAGCTTTAATTTCGCCTGTGTTTCTAAAGGAGGCACCCATGACAATTGTCTTGTAGCCAAACTTCTTGTAGTAGTTGAAAATGGACTTGACGGACAAAACACCAGGGTCTTGGTTAGCGTCAGGGTAGGACTCGCCGGTCTTGGCCTTATACCAATCCAAGATTCTGCCAACAAAAGGAGAGATCAAGGTGACCTGGGCTTCGGCACAGGCGACGGCCTGGACAAAGGAGAACAAAAGAGTCAAGTTACAGTGGACACCGTGCTTGGCCTCCAACTCCCTGGCGGCCTGAATACCCTCCCAGGTGGAGGCAACCTTGATCAAGACACGGTCTTTGGAGATCCCCTTCTTTGCGTAGAGATCAATGATCTTCAAGGCCTTGGCAACGGTGGCCTCCTTGTCAAAGGACAATCTGGCGTCGACTTCGGTAGAGACTCTTCCTGGGATGATGGCAAGGATCTTGGTACCGAACTCAACCAACAAGCTGTCCATGGCGTCCTCCACGGAGACCTTGCCGCCGGCGGCGGCGGCGTCCTTCTGGGCAGCAGCGACGGCAGCGTCGATCAAGGAGGCGTACTCTGACTTGTTGGTGGCGGCCAATATCAATGACGGGTTGGTGGTGGCGTCTTGCGGCTTGTACTTGTCGATCGACTCGAACTCGCCGGTGTCCGTGACGACCACGGTACCGGTGGCTTTCAATTGGGCAAGAGAATTGTTGGACATTGCGGAGGCTGGTAGATATAATCTGTTTTTGTTATTGTAGACGAATGTCAGCTGTATTTAAGGGTGGCGATACTAACACTTCAGGAACCTGATTTTAAACAAAATGGAAGATCGGGTGCCATATTTATATACGCTGGTGGAAATAAAAGATTTTGTTGTGCACCACTCATGTAACCATAATGTGCTATGACGAGTTAATCCGCGCTACTTTTCTTTTATTTTTCCTTTCTTTTGCTGAGTCACGCAAACGCTGGCGGAGAGAGAAACAAAGAAAGAGAAATGGAGCAAAGAACCAGACAAAACAAGTAAAAACGCACCCTGGTATGTGCCCTGGCGTATCGCATCGCAGTCGACAGCGTCGGCACCCCCGCGGTCTGCATAGTCTATCGTGCTGCATCTGCCGACACCGTGAATCAGCTGTATTTGTGCAATATGTGCTCCAAGGTCGTCAACAAGTCCCAGCGGTGTGTGCAGTCGACGCGAACCTCCCACTCATTGATGCGGCCCATCTCCCGGACAACGTAGCGCGCCATCTTCTCCTGCTGCCAGTACACCTCCTCTATCTCGCTGGCCACCCAGAAGCGCAAAACCTCCTCGGGCGATGCGGCCACTACCACCTCAACACACGACTCGTCCTTCATGGGGCTCACCGCGACCTCTTTGCCGCTGTTTTTCACGCTGATGTCCACGAGCAACACCAGCACGTCTCGGAGCTTCACTGGCCCGTACCTGCTCGTCTTGTACGCCATGTTCTTCAACGGCCGGAAGTCTGCCATCTTGGCGATCACCCAGTACAGCGAGCCGGCCTTTAACTTGCCGCTTCGCTGTAGCTGCTTCAACTGCCTGATTGTGTGGTACTGCCGCTTGTTCATGTCGACAGCCAAGTCGCGGCCGCGTGTCAAGCTTGCTGCTGCGGTGGCCAGACTGCTGCCACTTCTGTTTCTGTTTCTGCTTCTGTTTGCGTGGCTGTTGCTGTCGCTGTCACTGGAGCCGTTGGCCGCTGCCGTTCCGGTGATGCTCAAGACCGCGTTGTTGGCGGCCCCGGCAGCCGGTCTGTAGTCTCTCCAGCCACGATAGTTCTGCAACACGTCGCTTTCGTCGATAAGTGTGTAGTCCACAATATCCATTTCCAAGACACCTCTGTATTCACGAATGTTGCTCACTGTTACCAGCATCATTATCTGGAAATTGTATCCACGGCTCAACTCCATCTGACGTCTCACATACTGTTGGAACGTCAACATGTCTCTGTATCTTCTGCCGTCGGCACTGACATCGTCAAACAACTGGTTTTCTGGGATCTCCACAAATGCATCGTTGCTGGCATGGGTTCCAGCCCCTGTGCCGCCGTTGTACTTCAACTTCTTTGCAATGGAGTTTAACATCCTGTTGAACAAACTCTCGGCGATACTTCCAGTAATCACATAATCATTATCAAGCCTAATCCTATCATCTGGGAACGCTTCGCCTTCTCTATACTGGTAGTACTTATTGTTGATGTAAAACTGCGGATTCTTCACCCCCATGGCACCACCTTTTCTGTTCCTTGTGAAATCCGTGAAGAAAAGTTGCATAATATGAGGAAATCCTCGGTGCAACTGATATCGAAGAAGCATGAGCTCCATTCTAAAGGTATGTTGGTTCTTGTCATCTGGCACAAATGCTTCTTTTATAGTATCAATGATATCTTCAGTCTTACGTCTCTTGCGAAGAAATTCACGAGTAACCCCATGGATTTGAGGATCAATTTCCTGGAACCTCATCCTTTTGTAACCTTTCATTCCCAGTAATTTTTATAATAAAATACCTATATCTTCTTCTTCAAGTTCTCATTTCAGATCTGTGCTTGGTTGAGCCCGGGCGATAACCACGTATAATTGAATTGGTTTCTTGATTGATGTATGTTCAACATTCTTCATGGTTGCGCAGCACGGTGCTCTTTGTTCTAGTTCTCACCCAAATTATTAATATCCGCCAAAAAAAAAAAAGAAAAAAAAAAGAACTGAAGAGAATCCAAATATTGATTCTACAAAAAAAAAAGGAAAGAAAGAAAATATGAAGTAATAGCCAATACTCAATAGACACTTCTTGTACGTTGTACTGTTGTTATCTACATAAAAAAACTGACTTTTCTACTCAACTATATCGGATTTTCTACAAAATGTTTAGACAACTTGTTAACAAAATCCCTAAAAGATCATTGGCCACCACCTTGAACAGCAGCGGTTCCCCCGCCTCCGCAAACCTCCTTCCAACTACAAAGATATCCAAACTTTCGAATGGGTTAACTGTAGTCTCTGAACAAATTCCATTCACATCTACTGCTACAGTAGGTGTCTGGATCGACTCTGGTTCCCGTGCAGAAAATAAGAAAAACAACGGTACTGCTCATTTCCTTGAACATTTATCTTTTAAAGGTACTAGAAAAAGATCGCAAACCGAGTTGGAATTGGAAATTGAAAACATCGGTTCCCACTTAAATGCATATACTTCAAGAGAAACAACTGTTTACTATGCAAAATCTTTGCAGCGCAATATTTCTAATTCTATTGGTATTCTCAGTGATATCTTGACTAACTCGGTATTGGATAAGCATGCTATCGAAAGAGAAAGAGACGTCATTATAAGAGAAGGCGAAGAAGTAGATAAAATGTATGATGAGGTAGTGTTTGACCATTTACACTCCATTGTGTTTAAAGATCAACCTTTGGGTATGACCATCCTTGGTCCAAAGGAGAATATCTTATCTATTAAAAGACCTGACTTAGTAAATTACATCCATGAAAATTACAGAGGTGACAGAATGGCTCTTGTCGCCGCTGGTTCCGTTAACCATGATGAACTTATTCAATATGCAGAGCAATATTTTGGTCATTTGAAAAAGCTGGATATTACAGAAAACCAATTTGGTATCACATCACATTACGACCTTCCAGTCTTCAATTCCAGTGAACTGTTAGTTGCTGATCCTACCGTGCCCCAAACACATGTGGTTTTATCTGTGGAAGGCTGTTCCTGGTCACTGCCTGACTATTTCACCTCATTGGTGGTACAAGCCATTATTGGTACTTGGGACAGATCTATGGGATTAGCACTTAACCATCCTTCCAAATTGGTCAATGTTGCCGCTTACGGTGGTGACAACGGTACTCCAATAGCTAACTCATACATGTCTTTCTCCACTTCATATTGTGACACTGGTCTTTGGGGCGTGTATTTAACCACTGACTCCTCAAACAATGAAAAATTACTCAAGGGTATTATTGAAGAGTGGAAACGTTTGCAAAAGGGAGATTTCTTAGATTCCGAATTGTCTAAAGCTAAGAATCAATTAAAGGCTTCCCTATTGCTTTCCTTGGACGGTACCACTGCTGTTGCTGAAGATATTGGTAGACAGGTTGTCAGTACTGGTAAGAGAATGTCTCCAGAAGAAGTTTTCAGCGCTGTTGAATCTGTGAGCAAGGATGATGTCATCCAATGGTGTAGATTGAAATTGAGCGGTAACAAAGTTTCCGTTGCTGCTTTAGGTGATGTCGCAGGCATCCCAAGCTACAAAGACTTATCCAGTTATATGAAAGCCTGAGCATTTTAGTCATTCAAATAATAAGTAAATAAAAAATACATATATATATAAATACTGTGAATAAATGAGACATTTATAGCGAGTCAGAAGCCAGAGCAAAGCGCTAATCTTCTTGCTTTTTCTATATTCAACACAGCTTCATATCTAGTAGCATGATGCCAACACGTTGATAGCAGCAACCATTTGAATCCCATAACACATCTCATGACTAGTATATCAGTTGCATCTTTTATATTAAGCTGAGTGAATCCTTAATCTGTACGGCGCAAGAGAGGAGTTAACTGTCAAACCTAACAAACGCTATGCGGCATTTTCACATCAACTGTTTAATATCACGTGAAAGACATGTTACTTCTAAACCTTATAAGAGCTAACGTAGTAGCAACTGTACATATATTAATCCGTACATCTGAAACTGCAACTTCTGAGTATCCGCGCCATACATATCGAGAAGGCCCGGTACACATTGCTTGGAAATTTGTATGTGCTTGGATAACTGTAGGCTCAAGCAAGTACGAGTTGCAATGCAAGTAAGCTGAGCGTGAAGCTGTGTCGCGAGACAGGTCGCCATACAAGCTTTTCGGGGTAAATATTGCATATTGTAGCATCCTGCAACAATTATCTTTTGACTCAGAAGATGGGGTTGTGCTAAGCGCTTGAATATTCGCAGGAATTACAAATTAACCCACTGATTAATCCACTAACCAAGCCAGACGATCAGAATAATGCTAGAAAAAAGCAATATCAGTGAGTATCTTTCTAATAATAGAAATGCAGGTATTAAGGTAGAATAATAAATCACAAATAAACAGATTTCACTTTGCATGGGTTTCAGATCACTCACTTATTTTCTCCCTGTTTGCTTATTGATTGAGATGCAGCCGAAGGCGCGCGCTGCCATTAGCAGGGGTAGCGGACCTTCCTGGGATGGGAAGTGCTCGGCCGAAAAGCTACAGCTAGGGAGCGCCTGGCAGGTTAACTCAAGCGATTCCAGGCAGCACAGCTGGCAGAGCGCTTATGCCCAAAAGCTGCTCTGTCCCTCCAGCTTTTGGCATCCAGTCTATTTTTACCGGTATCTTCTCTTTTGCAAACAAACAGGCGGATACAGATTTCCTGGCGGGATTTTTGCGACCCAGCGTTCTTATATCTATATATATATATATATATTTATATAAGTACATATATATAGACATTGCATAGCAGGTTGCCATCCCAGGGACTTCCCAGATCGATTGGCACGTCACTTGTTGGTTTCTCCTTGTGCTCTATAAGCGTGGTGGGATCCTCCTCCTGTTTAGCCCTGCTGCCTTGCACATCATTTATAGATAAACACTGTTCAGTTCATTCTGTTAAGCTTATTCGTTGCTTGCATATACAAGAAAATGATAATTACTTTGCTGCCCATCAGTCGTGCATCTCTGGCACTGTTTTCCGGCCACGGCGTATGGCAGCCACTTACATGGAGCCGGCAAACTGCATGCGTGTCTGTTAGTATGCCTGTAGATGCGGATTCATGCACAGGGGATTCAATTATTGCAAATTTTATTTTTACAACAGATTTCAGTGTAAATTTCTTTTTTTTTCTCTTCTCCTTTGTCAGTATTCGGTTCCTCTGAGAAAAACAGTTTTTTTTTAACTTGTCATATCGTACCATAGAAAATCTAAAACAATTAATATTCCAAAAAACTATAAGTGCCACTCATCCTTCTTGTCGCCAATCATCTGATCATTACCTTCTTTTGTCCTTTCCAAGCCTTTTTTTCCACTCCCTTTTTCGTCTATTTTTACCTTACTCAGTCGCAATATAGACCAGTAATTTATCCCTTCATACGAGCACCAGTCTCATTTGTCCTTCTTACTGCTTCCGATCTGGTTTCCATAAACAGCGCTAATCCTCGACCCTTAAGGTGACTATTTATAAATCATCTCAGTCTCCACCGATCTTCATTGTATTGGATATCTTTGATTAAACTTAATTTCACGCTTCTGTGCAAGTCCATTTCATATATATATATATACGCCGTACTAGAACATCGTGAGTCTCCCAACCATTTAAAACCTCGCAGTCCAGTTTCTTTACTACACACTGGACCCGTTCTCTTTCAGCATTTCCTATAATCATTTACTTACCCCCTCCGCCTATAATGTACAAGGACTGCCTCAATAACGAGATAAACGTTGAAATCTTGCCGGACAATGTCTTCAGCAAAATCCCCGACTACCTTCTAAGCTCATCCTACATCTACGAGTTCTCTTCCATCAAATGCTCAAAACCTTCCTACAAGAAGCTCGTTGATGCCTACATCACAGATCTTAGAATAATAATATGTTACAACTCCATGTTTCATCAATTAGATAGCAATACTGCAAGCACACGTGATGGAAATCTTGTCTTTAATTATAATTTCTTCGTGTTTAAAATCTGTGATTTGAAGGATCAAAGCTTACACTCTTGCAACTTAGATTACATCAAGCTCAAATTTATCAAGCAAGTGGATATCAAATACGTGAAAAAAAGAAAATTACCACTTGTAGTTCTTCAAAATGACTCAAGATACACTGATTATTCGAAACAGTTCGATGAAATTATAAGCACTTTTCACCATGAATTACCTTCTTCTCCTTCTTACTTATATTCAAAGGAAAATGCTTCATACGACAGTCTAGAGGAATCTTCTACTTCATCACATAGATATAAAGACACAAATAAAAACATCGACATCGATATAGATTATTCAGATTTCGATTATGAGGGGTCTACTGCTACAGAAGATTGCCCTGATGGCTCGTGTACTCCACTCAGTAAGTTTAGTTCCATAATTGAAGACAACTATTATTATAACAAAAATAATAGTAATACGAATGCAAAGAATTCTATAAATGATAATGAAAGTGAGTCATTTAAGCCACAACAAAAGCCCCTTGATTTCAATGATCGTATAGATTTCAACTATATACTAGACCAAAGAACTAATCTAGCCTTTTCAGAAGAACAAATTCCACAACAAAAATCATCTTCGCAGCAGAAGGAAGCTGAACAAAGCAATAATCAGAGACAGCGGAAACAGCAACAACCAACAGACTTTGACAATATAGTTTTGGCTCTTCCTTCTAATCAGCTATATTTTCCAAATGACATGGTCAAAGATTTCAAAATCACTAACAAGTACAATAAAGAAGCCATTTTGCAACTTCTTCATGAACTCCAACAACAGCAAGCATTAAATGCTGAAGGTGAAACAACTCCTAAAGTAGAAATTCTAGTGGGCTTGTTCTTTTCAAAGAGTGCAAATAATAAAAGTTCTCCTGATTTTATTTCAAGCATTGATCAAGTCAATCAAGTTGGCGTTAAGGCAAGACTTGTATCATATTCATTAACCAATGATCTTACTACTGGGGAATCTACATTAAGTGTGAATTTCCAAGTGTTAACTCGAATTAGAATTGAATGCTTATTTATTCCAAAATATCAACAGGGGGAGAACTCTGATATGAAAAATTTCAACATTGAAGATTATTTAAGTTTTGCTCAGTTCTCTGTTTTCGATTTTCAAGTAGATAAAGAATTTAAAATTGGTACATACTTTGAAATTTTGAAATATTCTTTGACATTTTTCAAAATTTATTGCAACATTTTAAACAAATTGAGAAAATCAATTAACTATGAATCTTCTACTTCATCATTCAAAAAAAGCCATAGAAGCTTATACAGAAGATTATACAAGACTATCAATTTGAACATTCATACTTTCAAAAAGTCCAATAATGGAGCATCACTTTTTAAAATTCTTGAGAATGCAAATTCATCGCCATACTTTGACTCTTCTGAATTTCTCAATGAATTTTCAATAAAAATTGAATTTCTTATCGATATGATTAGACTAATTACATCTTTCAAATTGAAGCAAAGGAAAACATCTTTAAAAGACGATTCTTTTGAATACGAAAATGATGATAAGGAAGAATTTAGAATTCTTGAAAATTTGGTGAATAGTGATAGTTTGGAATACACCTGTGATCAGATTACTAATTTTTACAAAACAGAATCGGAATTATTGGTTTGTGAATTGAAATTATGAAAAAAGAAAACTCACAAAAAATTTGCTCATTTGTTCATTATTATTATCAATATTATGCTTTCATTTTATTCCATATTAGTTTCTTTTATCTTTCAACTCTACTAGCATATTTTTTTTATCTTTTCGCTTTTTGACCCTATTTTTGCTATTATTTTTTTGTTTTAATGATTATCAATTCTTATTATTACAGCTGCTAGAAATTTTCATATACACATAACCAGAAAATATCGATAGATAAATCCATTTGATTTAATTTAATCATTGTTTCTATGTAGTATACAACAATGTAAACAATTTAAAACTTATTTTACACAAAACTATCACCATTTTGAAGTCAATGCAATAGCACTATTTTCAAATGCGTCAACAACACCATTCAGTTTAACGTCCTTAAAGTTGGTGAACAACAACTTTTCTTTGCCAATATGGAAACTTTTACTAAATTCATCCAAATATTGATCTAATTTTCTATTGAGTTCTAAATCGTTCATATCTGCGATCATCGGAATTCCTTCATAATACTTATTCACAACTAATTCTTTCCATTCAGAGTCTTTGATTTTTGCATCACTGCCATTGCTTATCTGTCCTCCTCCATTAATGCATCCACCTGGACATGCCATCACTTCAATATAATCACAATTCATAAGATCAATCGTTTCAACTTCATTTTCTCTAATTATATTACTAGTTTCCGGGTTGCCCTTAACTCTTCTTCGTATCACTTTTTTCTTCCTTATAGTTTTAGCTCCTTTCATTTCATTCAATCTTCGAATCAAATTTTGAATGTTTCTAAATCCATTAACCACGGCAGTACTTCCCACTGCGACTTCTTTTCCATCATCAGTAGTTAATAACACCCTGTATTCCCAAATATCCTTATTTCTTCCTTCTATCACCTTCACTTCTATGGGTTCATCTTTGTATTTCACATTTCTCAAATATTCAATGTAATAATTAGCGTACCCTCCGCTGGTGCTTCCAAGGTTGGAATACCAAGACTCTTTACCAAATTGGAACAATTCTGGTGAGTATCTTGTGGTTAACGCATCATGATGTTCAGAGCCGTCGTTATTTATAAATGACTTATCAGTGGCTGTTTTTAAATCAATTTTCAAATCTAAACTTAGTTGTACAAACTCTTTTGCGGTGATAACAATATCTACTTCTTTCGCGGGGCTTTCCTTTTCTTCGTTATTTTCATCTTCATTCTCCCTTGCAGCTTCCAATTTTTTATCAAAGCATGGCATTATTGCAACATGGAAGATTTTATTCATTGGAACCTGCAATTCCCTACTCGCGGTAGCTTTAAGAATCGAGCCTGTTATCAGCTGAGGTGATCTCACTTTCGACAAATTATCAATAACTTCAGGGTGAGTTTTCTCTACATAAAGAACGTACCCTGGACATACACTACTCATTAAAGGACCTTGCTTCCTCAGTTCTTTATGTAATTCAATCTCTTCAAGTGTTTCTTTCAAACTTATGATTCTTCCAAACTGCGTTCCAACAATATACTTAAATTTCAACTTATTTATAAAGAAATCGATTAACATTAAGTCAGCATCATTGACAGATATATCATAAACATTCGCTAAAGATGCTCTCAGCTGAGGTGACACGCTAACCACAAAGCTTAAATTACTATCATTAGAATTTTTGTGAAGAACATTAATCAATTCTTTATGAGAATGCTGAGCTACTAAAATTTCTTCAGCACTGGTAATACATCCAGAACATGCCAAGCAATCCGTCAAACTGATTTGAGCAGCTTCCAATTTATTACTTGAGTTCTTGTTATTATTATCGTCATGAATAGATACCTCTATTACGTCTTCAGAATCTTCCAATGTAGGCTTCTTAGTAGTAGGCTTCACTATACATGCCACGGAAGGCTTGATGAAATCATTCAAATCATCACTTGAAAGAAAAGCACCACTCATATCAGTATGCTTCTTCTATATGCAATAGACTAATTCCTATCCCAGTTTTTCAATAGCTCACTAAATTTTTGTGAGTAAAATCAATCTATGTTATCAAATAAATCTAATGTTGTTAACAAATAAATCAGATATAGAAATCGATGTTCTATGAATATCATTTCACTTGTTATAGAAAGAATGCGAAAGCAAGATGAGGGCAAACTTTACTCACGCACTCATATGCCCGCTGATTACTAATGCGTGAAATTTTTTTTTTTTTCTCTTTCTTTTCTTCTCTTCTTTGAAATCTTGACAAACGAGTCTAGTTGTTAGAGAGTTCCAAATCAGATCAATTAGAATATAATGTTTTCATTTCTACAACTGCCATTAATTGGATGAAATTCTATTATATGTATATGCGGTAGTCTTAGAAACTAAAAGATAAGATAAAATGCTAGCAAAATGTATAAAAAATGATAAAGCAAACAAATAAAGGATCAAAACAATAACAGAAAAATCTATCAATAAATATTAATTATAGCAAAGCGAAAAAAAAAAAAGCGGTAATAAAAACAATCTAATAAAAAAATGCAAGTAAGATTTTATACATGTGTATGGTTTGTACTGTTTAAAAAAGTAGAGTAATAGAGAACTAGGCTATCGTTAGGTCGAGGATGGAATAGTAAGTTAACGAATGGAGTTGGTTTGAAGCGTCGTGATAGCATAGTTCTTTTAAACCAATAATCTTTTATAAAATTTCTCAACTGGGTTTTGTTTTCTGGAATATCCTTCAATTTCTTTGATGATGGCACCATCTTCGTATTCGTCAACTGTGTCTTTGTAGAAGTACAAGTCAGCTTTGTCTGGTTTAATGAAGCTCGTTTTGTAATATAACTTAAAAATAGCATAAACTATGAAAAAAACAGGAATGCAAATATATCCAGTGACAAAGGTTTTAACATCGAATTGTTTCATATCTAGAAACACTGTAAATTCTCTGATTAAGCACAAGATAATGCAGGCTATAAATGATGCTAATGAAGCATATTTACCACCTCTAGCAAAATATGAACTATCTGATCTGTTTAAGCCCTGAATCTCACAAGCCTGTAAAAACTTGTAGTGGGTTAAAGATATACATGCCCACAAAATCAATCCAAATCCAACAACAGAGTTACTGAATAATTCATAAAGATATCTCGATCCTGGTTTGACACCAACGTATGAAATCAATGCAATGGTGAACACCAATGCAAGTGAATAAATAGGAACACCTCTTTTATCGGTTTTGCAGAAAATAGATGGTGCAATTCCAGCAGCCAGTAACGAATGCAAGATTCTGCTGCTGAAGTAGAAACTACTGTTTGCACTACTCAAAATAAAAATAATCATGAAGGCATTAATTAAATGAGGAACAATTTGAATACCTGCATTTTCAATAGCTATAATGATAGCTGTAGAAGCCACGGAATTCTGCTCATTGTATTTAGCAACCTCCAGAAACTTGGCATCATTATATCCCACTGACATGCTCATAAGAAATGCAATTGGAAAGTAAATTCCTACAATTAGCCAAAATATAATGTTTTTAGCTTTAGGAATACTTCTTCTCGGATAATAAGCCTCGCCAACAGTAACACAAAAAGTTTCTATACCAACAAATGGAAAAATGCAATTAACTATGGCTGAAATAAATGAAATCACAACATTACCTCCCACTGTAATATTTTCATATTCTGTAGTATTGATTACACCAGGGTGTACCCAGTTCTTAAAACCAATAGGGCTTTCTTGGTTAACTCCTGCCACAATTGCAATTAATAAGCATATAATAAATGCATAGATTACTATTTTAATAACAAGGAATGAATCACATATAAGCGCAATTTTGGAAACATCAATGTAGTTAAAAGCAAATAATACAACTAGAATTATCGTGATCCATACTGCAGGGCTTATTTTTTCTGCAGGAACCCAATATTGAACTGTTAACCCAAATACAAAAACCTGATTAGGACCAAGAATCAAGTATTGGAATAAGTACAAGTATCCTATGGAATAACCTAAGGCAGGGTCCACAAATCTTTCTGTGTAACCGTAGTATGCGTTTGGCAATGGAATGTAAGTACACATTTCACATAATGCACTTATGACCTGATAAGATAAAACAGATAATACAAGAAAGCTGAATAAGAAAGGAACTGGTCCACAATGCTGTAAAGAAGGTGCGGATTTCACAAGTAACCCTGTACCAAACACAGCTCCTAAAGTAATGGCAGCAATATTGTGAGCTTTCAATACTTTGTTAAGCTTAATATCTGCATTTTTCAAGGGTTGTTTCTGTCCTTCTTCGCATTGGCCACTTTCCACGTCATCAAATTCAAAAAAACTTTCATCGTTAAATTGATCTTTTGATTTCCAATTATATTGTTTCTGGTTTAAATTATACCTATCTTTAGAATTTTCACCTGAAAGTGATGAAATTATCTTTGGGTAATCTATTGGTTCCGTTTGTACAATTGTGGCATCGCTATCTTGTACACCTTTTATTTGATAGTTGAATGGTTCATGATCATGTACTGGTCCAATATTGTTGGTTCTTAAATTGTTATGATTCTCTCGAGGAAAATTATTCTGTTGAAGTTGTAATATCTTTTCATTTATATCTTCTAAGGTACTTTGTCCAGTATTAACTGAAGATGGTGAGCTATTAACAAAATCCTTATTGAACATTATACTTCTAATTGCAAAATATTCATAAAGACTACTTTTCTGATATTACTTGTCTCGTGTTTGTTAATAGCATAAGTGGTATTGAAGATTAGAAAAAAAGGAGAAAAAATACAGAATCGACTATCTTTTGACAGGTTTAACAAAGTGGGAATGCAACTACTTTTAAATGACCATTATGTTAAATGTGTATTACTTTATTTCACCACAATTCCAAAAAATGTTTTAGGATACAGGTCAACAACTGGGTCCGTCATATATACTAATCAATCAAAATCTCTTATCAAAAATACTAATTCTAGGAGTTTATTTGTTTCTTTATTGCGCATGTCAGCTAAGCATCACAAAAAAAAGATAAAATTAGATGACTGTTGACTGCATTCTGGGTCTGCTACTTCTCTGACGAAACCTGTTACAATCTTTTTGTTGTGCGCGCATATCAACAGATAAGCAGTTACAGATGTTACATCCATCTTACAAAAAAAAATGTACCGAGAGGAGAAGAAATTCAACATGCAGATCTCGTTTTTTTTTGTTGATATGAAATGAATTTGTTCAGCTTTTACGAAGGTAAGGTTTTCCTTTTGCCCATCCTATTGTTTCTTGATATACGTCTATTTTTATCAGATTACCGATATTAAACTTTTTAGGTTTTATTTTCCCCAAATTTTTTTTTTAACTTTGGATCTCGGTACTTCGATGTTTTTGTATCCGTTGAATTAAGTTTAGAAATCTTGATAACAAAATACCTGAAATTAGTCGTTTTCAAACTATCAAAGTCTTCAACCAACAAATTATATACAAAAGACATGCGTCCCCTGATTAAGGCAATAAAAAAACCAATATCAATTTTTAAGACTGCATGACTGAAATCTTTCATTTAGCAGAATTTTTTTAGACAACCATAGAACTATCAACATCATATCTATATGTATACTATTCAATATAGATATATATATTATTTGCCTTTTAGCAGTGCAAGCGGTATCATACTTTGGAACTATTTTTAAAACAAAGGCATATGCCAATCTGACAAATCGCAAAAGTATAGGTGTTCGTAACTTACAGTATCAAACATATAATAGTTAACAATAATAGAAGTGTAAATCTGTTTGAGAAGCTTATGAACTCATAAATGCTACAGTAAAACGTGCTTGAAAATTAAAATAGAAAATAGTAAGATCTATTGATTTAGAAAATCTAAGTGAAGAATATCAAGAAATAAAAAATAAAAGTACATCCAAAAATGAGAACTAAGTATGGTGATGAAGTTTTGAATTATTGGGTCTCTTCAAATATCTCCAAGGAATCTTCTTAAACCATAACAACAGAAAGCGGCTATCATACTGATACCGGTAATCAAGACCAAGATCATGTTACTGTCTCTGTATAATCTCTCTGCATCGGCAGGCCATCCAGAGTACAAAGCGTATGTAGCCATAACAGTACCCAAATTACCTAAACCAGAGACAAGAGCAGAAGCAGCAGCTGTACCAACATCACCGTGTCTTGGCTGAAAAATCTCAGCTGTCCAGGACATACAAATTGGAACAGTTGGACCTAAACCAAAGCCAGTGATCAATAAGCCACCATATCTGCTCCATGCACCCGCGGCGTAAGTAGTAACGCAGAGACCACAGATAATGATACAACATGCCCCACTAAAGATAACACCTCTAAAAGACTTGTATTTATCAGCAAATGGAGTGATAGTAATGATACCGCCAAAATCAAACAACCAGATAGGAGCGTACAATAAGGATACATCAATATCTGAAAGAGCTGGGTTGTTACTCTTAATGATGGTGGTACCAAAAACAGCCAAACCGTAACCTGTACCAACGACACCAAAATACATCATGACTAAAGGCCAAAGTCTAACATCTTTCAAGACACTGAGCAAGTCACTAGAGTTCCATTGAATCTTCTTTGCAGTGTGTCTCTTCATGTCTCTTAAATGCAAAGCAGCATCGGAATCATTAAGAGGGTATGGGTTCTTTGGAATAAATTTAAATAGGTATTCGATACTTTTACTAGTTTCCTGTTTATTCAATGGCTTATCAGGTAACCACCAGAAAAGCGTCAAGCCACAGGCGGTGGTAAAAAGACCATAGGCAAGGAAATACAATTGCCAGCCATAGTAACCCAAGTTACCATCGACTTTTTGGAAACCTGCGGCAACCAAACCTGCAGCAGCGGCCGAGATTTGGGCAGCAGTAAAATAGTAACCAATTCTTCTTGTTGATCTGTGGGTAGGATACCAGAGAGAGATGTAGTAAGCCATACCTGGCCAAACACCGGCACCTACTAAACCAGAGATGAATCTGATAGCGATAACACCTTGGTGATTTTGCAAAGCAGCATAGCAACAGTAAACGAGGCCAACAGAAACTATAATTCTGGCTAACCAGACTTGAGGAGGTAATCTAGTCATGATCAAGTTCATTGGCAAATCAAAAATAATGTATGAAACGTAGAACAAGGCAGAAGCAACTTTCAATTCGTGGGTATTCAAAGACAATGTCTGAATCAAAGAATGTTTAGCGTCGTAGTTCATAGTCAAAGCATTGCCGTAAGCCGAGGAGCCAAAGGAGTCAAAAAAGTACAAAAACCAAAGAGCAGGGATGATACGGAAATCCAATCTTAGGTAGATTCTGTCGAGCCTCTTTTCCTCTTCTTCGGTGAAGTAGTCGTGTTCATCGTCCAAACGTTGGGCAAGAGCAGAGGAGTGGTCATCGGACGCTGCTGGGCCGTCAATCGTTAAGGAACCGTTGCGGGGGATGTCTTTTTCGTCAGCAATGGAGGACATGTTGGGAATGTGTGCGTGTGTATGTGCAGTTTGAGATGTTTAGGATGAAGGCTAGAGATAGGATGATGAAAAAGAAAAGCGGAAAGCCAGGTATTTATAATGATTCCCAAACAAGCAGACTATCCAAAAGAAAAGACAAATTGATGGGTGGCTGACCGATGACTATTTTGTTGTGCAAACTATGATTTCTATTCCTGAGTTAAGCTTTATGGCTTTAATTATTTCCTTGCCAACAAGAAAACCTTTTTCGGACGAATTAGTCGTTAATGCGGTGCCATCGCAAGGCTCCTCACGAAATTTTTTTTCAGTACAAAAAAAAAGGTTTTTTTTTTTTCCTAGACTTATTATGGGCGACAAACGAGTCATATCTTACCCTTTCAGGTAATTTCTGAGTCAGGGTCTTCAAACGAGTCATCTTGAGTCAAGCAAAACCACCGTACAAAAAAATTGAAAATCGATGAAAATTTTTGTGGCAGAAAAAAAATATGCACCATCTGCAGATAGAGAAAATAGAGTTTGACGGTGTGTGGTGTGGGACCAGGTCAACATGAATAGCCAAAACCGAAAGTCGATGTTGTTGAGTCAGTATCCTGGCAAGAGCCAACAGAAAAACACTTATACCGGCCCGGGATCATTGTGGTCAGCACGGCTATTGTTTAGGTCATCGACCTGAACCTTGACCCTGACAGAGGAGAAAAGGGAGAAAAAGCGAAAACAAAAGAGCAGAGATCAAAAAAATTGAAAATGAAAAAAAAGGATACTGTTGTTGAACACAGCAACAACCATACCCGAGCATTTGGTTTTTGATGGCTTTCCGCTCGAATTCTTTGACTCTTCTCTAGCGCTTGATTTGCCCTCTTCTTGTTTTTTCTTCTTTTGGGCTTTTCTCCATTTGCTTTCCTCTTGGTTTCCCAAGGCATTATAAGTTTCAGATTCTGCTTGCAAAAAACGACATCGGTTTCTCCAATTTTTCATACCTTTGGTTCTATTATTGTTGCCATTATTTGGCATTAACAAATTGCAGAAGAATCGCTATTCTTTGGTTCCTTCGTCTTGCTGGATCAGAGACAGAGAAGGTATGAATCACATTGCGGCCAAATGAATACACCCTATTACCAGAAAACCACTACATTTCAAAGTAAACACCTGAAATTGTGTGCCCTGATACTAAGTTATGCGCACTTCCTAATACAATACATTATGTGCCCTGTTGGCGACTTTATATGTCCTTTTTGGCGATAGCCAATGAAAACTTATTTTTTTTATATGTGTGTGTGCAGAAAGTCACAAAAAAAAATTTTCGCCCAGTATCTGAAAAACTATGCAAACAAATATCTGAAGCAGATAACCAGTAGAAAAAAAAAAGCACATACGAGTAATGCGGCGAGTACTCCATACATAAGCAAATTCACACTAACAGAATAAATGTATTGTTTGACCACTGTTACAAAAAAAATCTAACGAAAAAAACTTCCAGTATTGAAAAACCAGGCTAATGCTGTAGAGCGTCCACAGAACTATACATTATATCACCAGCTAACTCAAGATCGCATTTCCAAAATCTTCTTCCTCCGATATACCATTCTCCAGCATCGTCATGTACTCTGTCTCTCTTGGAAGATCTGCTGTATCGAGATCGTTGAGATCCGCAGCTGTTAACAGCAACAAGCTCTTAGTTCCAAGAAACCAGGCCAAGTCCAACAGTCTCAACTTCCACACCTTCTCCAGGCTATCCAATTCTGTTCCCCCATCTGGAAATGCTGCTATTGCTCCAAAAAAGGTCAAGAAAACCCATCCAATTAGAAACTTCTTGTTGAAGGTCATTTTCGCGGGTTTAGTCTTTTACGGGGGTGGCTCCTATCTCAGTTTGAAAAATGAAACCGTTAACGATTATTTCACAGAATATGTTCCATATGCTGACGAATTCATTAATTTCATTGAGGCTAATAAGGCCTATTTGACCAAATCAGAATTGGATGATTTGACGCAAAAAATCGCTGACTTGAAAGATAAAACTTTATCTGTACCACAAGAAGGAGCTCTTGTTGAGACTCTTGGTGACGCTTACAACTCAATCAAGTCTACCATCTCTTCTTCTATAAAGTCTACCTCTTCCACTACAACTTCTCCATCTTCTTCCAATGTTGTTACCCAAAAAACCCCTGTTAGATTCTCCTTGCCAGAAGTCAGCTTCAAATCCGATAATGCTGAAGTTACGACAGCTATCGAAAAATTCAATTCTTTAATCAATGCCATTAATAATAACGATATTAAAGTCTCTCAACAATTAGTCAATTCTGTGGTTGAATCCATTAAGACTATTGAACTGCAATTGAACGAATTCAAAAACAATAATGCTGAAGTGATTAATAAGTTAACTAATAAATTGACTTCAGAAAATGTCATTGCTTTGAAGCAAAAAGAAAATGAAAACCTTAAGGAGTTATTCACTAAATTTAATGCTGAAGTTTTGCAAATTAAACAACATTTCGAAAAAGTAGCAGCCCACGATATTGAAATTACTAAACAAAGATTGGATATTGAATACGATAATAAATTAAAATCTCTTTTGATGGATCAATTGAAATCTTTTCAAGATCATGTCACTGAAAAAATTGAAAATGAAAGAGATGGCAAATTGAAGAATTTGCAAACCTTAAATGGCAAAATTGAAAAGATTCAAGAAGTGGAAATTCAATTATTTGAAAATTTTGAGAAACTTAATAAATTTAATGATTTGCAAAAGCATTTAAGTATCTTGAAGAATTTGGTTTTCAATTTTGAAACTTATCAAAACAATTTTGATGAGTTAAACGGTAAACAAATCTTATCTGAAATTACATTTTTGTCAGACTTGACCAAAGATGATGATTTGACAAACTTGGTTGTATCAAGTTTTCCAATTACAGGTATTCAAACATCCGGTTTACTATCTAATGCACAACTTAAATCTCGTTGGAACTTATTAGTGCCAGAACTTAGATCTGTTTCCTTGTTGCCTCCTAACGCTGGTATTTTGGGCCATATGAGCGCCAAGTTTTTCAGTTTCTTTTTAATTTCTAAAAACGGAAATGTAGTTGATGGCACAGATATTGAATCAGTCATTGCCAAGGTGAATTATGACTTAGATCATAATGAATTGGCAAATGCTATTGAAGTTGTGTCAAGCTTGAAAGGTTGGACCAGAAAGTTGAGTAGTGATTGGTTAGTTGAAGCTAGAAAAAAATTAGAAGTGGAATTCTTGGTTGATTTATTAGACTCTGAAATTAAATATTCTTATTAGGTTTTTAAGACATTTGATTGCTTGAAAAGAAAAATCGTTCTTTTTTTTTTGAAAAAAAGAAAGCAAAGTTAAATAATAATCCAAAATAAATATACATAATGAAGGTAAATAAATAAATCTTCCAAAAAAAAATTATAATTATATTAGCTACATTAAGTATCAATTTAAGGTATATTTTGTAAGAATTATGCTGTGAATACTAGTTTTGAATACTAAAGAAAGAGAATGCAAAAGAAATAAATTGAACACTAAATAATAAAAAGAATTACGAAAAATCTATATGAAAGATAAAGAATCTTTCTTCTTTGAAAATAAAAAGCCATTAAAATTTTAACCTAACTAATAACCTTCAAGTCTGTCCATGGCTGCTTTAATTCTCATACCAGTTCTAGAACTCAATTCATAATCTTCGGCATAATTAAGAGCTTTCTTCAACCATTCTTGAACTTCTTCAACATTATCCAATCCATCAAGTTTCCACGTAAAAATAGCTCTTTCATATAATGCTGTAGGATATAACCATGGGTCCTCGGTTCTTTTATTGTACTTGGCTGGAATCTTACCATTTAATGGAATAGATACGTCTTGCTCTTCGTAAATTAATACATGGTCTTTGATTACGTGACTATCTAATAGTTCGACACCTTCTTTCACTTTACCTAATCTTCTCAAAACTAAAGATTGGAAGAAATATCTAATAAAGGATTCAGATTCTGTCTCAGATACAAGCGCAAAAGACTTATCATTGCTGTATGATAACATCTTATAAGATAAATTTAAGTTATCTTCATCCATTCTGTTGTAAGCGTTCCAGAAATAACTAAATTCATGAGCCAAAGATGTACCAACACAATCCACCAAGTCAAGCTTAGGATACTTTTTATTGGTTTTAATGATAGATTCCATTTTTCTTAGCATGTATTTATCCATTGGCATCTTCTTATTGCTGAAAAAGCCCGACTTTTTATTATTGTTTTCAAGATATTCGGGTCCTTTCAATAAATATTTCTTTGCTAACTGTTTAAAGTGTTCAGTTCTCTCCTTCAAATCTTCGTTGTCTTTCAATTTAAAAAGTCCCATCTTACACATTCTGTAATTCTCCAAATAACAACTACCTGCCATATACATGTATAAACCATGAGACCAAGAATTCAAAGAAACCATTTTGATGAAATTTTCGGCAGCTTCTTCATATCTATGCAAATAAACCAAAATCATGGCTTTATCAAACACCAATAGCGCTTCCGCTTGTTTCATTTCAATCTTTCTTGCTCCTGGCTTAGTGGCTGAGTCCATCAAATTCACAGCCTCGATTAATCTTCCTCTAGATGCTAACATTCTGCCTTCTTGTAATAACCAAAGTACGGAGTTCGGGAAATATGCTCTAGCTCTCAACAAGATCTTTTCTAATTTCTTACCTGGATGCAATAAGGTTGCCTCACCACTCATATCAAATGCATGAGATTGAATGCTTTTAGCATCAATACGATCATAATCTTTCTCACCTTCAATTGACGGGACATCAAAATCTGTATCTGTGAACTGAAAAGGTCCATCATAAAATACTAACAATCCCAAAGTAGCAATAGCACCATGAATATTTCTCTCATTAGTTGCATTCCAAAGCATTTTCAATCCATTTTCTCTTGATCCTTTAAATCCAACAATGGCTAACACTTTCCCGATAGCTGGTGGAATCAAAGAAAGAACAACTTGTAAGATACCAAAACATAAGTTGACGCCCGAGTGAATGAATTCATCAATAGTCAAGCTATCATTCTTGAACAATTGATCATATTTAGTGTCTTCATGTTCAGAAGCATCAACGAAGCTTTCGTCACTTCCAGAATCATCATTATCTTTATTTTTATCAGTTTCTTCCAAGCTAAATCCAATATCGTCTCTTTCTCTATTAAAAGCTGCAGAGTTGCCTATATTATCACCAATGAATCTACTCTTTTTCAATTGATAAATCTTATCTGTCAATTTCAAGAATCTTACATCGCTTTTTTGCTTCTCCGTCAATTTCACAGGAATGCATTTAAACTTTAAATCATCATCATTAATATTCAAATCAGATAATGAGGAACCCATTTTGTCATATAAAGAGGATATAGTAGAATTATTTGCATTTGATAAATTAGGGGCTGATGCATTTGGTTTTGTTGATTCATATATGCCGGTAGATTTCTTCTTATGTCTGATAATAGACTTATTAATCTCATCTAAAGTATGGTAGGCCTTTCTCAATTTGTACAAAGCTTTAGCACTTTCTATAACACTTTCGCTTAGTAACATGATTAATGCATTCAACAAGTTTGCTTCGGCATAAGTGACGGCATACTGGGTACCGGGCGGATAAATAGAACTGGTTTTGAGTTGTAATTTTTCATGAAGAATCTTGTTTTTGTAACTCAAACTTTCACTTTCACTTAAAGTAGTCTGAGCTAGCTTCATAGTTTCAGTTTCAAAACCCATAGTAGCTTCGAGAAACTGAATCACGCCTAAGCCTAAAACATGAATAGCATCTCTCGATTTATTTTGCTTCATGGACTCATTGATTAAATCAATGCCTTTTTTACCTTGGTCATCTAACACATAATCCATAGCCTTCAAAACAACCTCGAAGTTATGGTATTCATTAAGAACCATCAATGACAAGGAATCACTGTCGGTTTTAGCTAGATTAGCACTGCTATCCGCTTTTCTCAACCCCAAAGCTTGAAGCATATCAGGTTTTTTCTCAATATATATGATGTGTGTGGTTTAAACGATAGAGAAACCAGGTATCTAAGCTAAACCAACTGGTTAGACAATATAAATGCTGATATTATAGAATATAAATAGAAATATTGGCAAATACATATAAAATAAAGCAGATGTAAATTAATACATGGAAAAAAAAAAAGAAACAGATATTTCAGCAACTGCTAAGGAAAAAAAAAAATAAACAATAAGAAAATAAAAAGAAAACTAATGATTTGATAGTAATAATTAGCAGTATAAAATCTGTAGCTGACTGAAAAATTGTAAACAACTGTTCGGTATTTTATCGCTATAGTCTACGGGATGGCCGCAATAATCTTCTTGTATATCAAAATGAGGTTATTCAGTGAAGAAGGGAACAATCGGAAAAAAATACCCGAGAGGGTATGAGCACTTGCAATAGGTTACTGGATATCCGCAGAACAGAAACAATTTGACCATCTATACTGACAAACTTACCGTATGGTGACCACACACGTCAAAGAATGATCACAGATCATATATGGACTATTTTTGCAATACAATATTCTGGATCTCTTGAAAATTGCTAAGTAATGTGTTTCTTTAAATTCAGGACAGTATATCAGTTTCCACAAGCTTGCGCATTACAAAAGCAAGTGCCGAGCAATGTAGAACAAAAATTTAGATACTGCATCCTTCACGAAAAGTGTATGTAACTTTTTTTTTCTGTTAAATTACGTCAGCAGGTAGGATTCTCAAAGATTTTTTCAGGATAATCAATTTCGATTATTGTCTCAACGGCTTGACTAGTTACACCTGAATTTGTTTCATCAATAGTAACAAGAGTATTCGACGTTCGTTTAGAAATATATGAGTTTTTACGTAGTAAAAATTGTTCTTAATTATTGCAATCTTATGTATTCATAAATATACTATAACGATGTCAACAAAGTCTTTCTAAATCTTGACTTGTTCCACTAGAACCAATAGGGTATCTCTGTTGGACAAGTAGGACATCACAAAATTTAGAAATCAGTTAGCAAATTAGTTTTGATCAAACATAATAATCGGAATTACTGTTTAGGTAACTCGAGAATAAGATTGTTAAAAGTGAATCACTTGAAGGATCAGAAGCGATTGCAGTTTACTTTTGTGTGTAATAGAGAAAATATATTAAATATAAAACTCTGTAGAGAATAAACAAATGATACAATTTGTATATCAATAATTAATGAGTAGGATCCTTGATTAAAAGGAATTAAAATAAATAATAAAATGATAAAATGTATAAGTAGAGAGAGGATTTAGGTTCTTTATATAATGGTAATTTCATTTCTCCTTGATTATTTAATCTGAGGATTAAACGGCTTTGTATTAGTAGCATCATGGCACATTCTTAGTAATCATATTTGAAATGAATCATAGTATTATTTATAATACGACAATAATATATATTATGTTAAAACATTAATGTAATGATTTACAGATGTTTTAATGTAGTAGAAATCCAAATATTCTGTGCTGTTCTTCATCAGATGATAACAACCGGGCGTGTGGCGTAGTTGGTAGCGCGCTCCCTTAGCATGGGAGAGGTCTTGGGTTCGATTCCCAACTCGTCCAGGTTTTTTTTGATAAATTTTCTTTTGGGTTAATTTTCATGTAAGTGCATATGTCAAATCGATCCCCGCAATTCAGAACCACGATGTTGCTGTTTATATATTATACTTTTTTTTGCACAGAAGAAGCACTATAAGTACCAATAAAGATCGTCATAATTTCAAAATATACAAATACACGGTTGAATGCTTCATACCCACAATATCC
Source organism: Saccharomycopsis schoenii (assembly GCA_010994365.1). Taxonomy (NCBI): domain Eukaryota; kingdom Fungi; phylum Ascomycota; class Saccharomycetes; order Ascoideales; family Saccharomycopsidaceae; genus Saccharomycopsis; species Saccharomycopsis schoenii. The sequence continues at coordinate 800,854 of JNFU01000001.1, read as the reverse complement.
ACTTGCCACCATGAATAGTAAAGTTTCGTCTATAAATTTAGATTTGTCGTCATTTGAAAAGTTTCAATATTTTAAAGTTATTGAAACGTCTCCTTCGATAGTAAATGTGCAGATAAACAGGCCTAACAAAGGGAACTGTTTCAATCGTGATACATGGCGTCAATACAGAGATATCTTCATTCAATTGAACAAAATTCCAGCAGTAAAGTTGATTATTCTTACTGGTTTAGGTAAAAATTTTTGTACAGGATTAGATTTGAAATTTTTTAATGGCTATATCAAAAACTTGAAATCTGAAAAGCAAATGAGTCAAAATGAAGTTGAAAAGGAAATATACTCCTTAATTCGAGAATTTCAGGAATGTATTTCTACTCCAATGAGAATAGATATCCCAATGATGGTAATTTGTCACGGTGCTTGTATTGGCTTGGCATTAGACATAATTGCTTGTTCCTTCATAAGATACTGCGTCGAGGATTGTGTTTTCAAAATTCCAGAGATAAAGATGGGATTTGCTGCTGATATTGGTGCATTACAAAGATTACCAAGGTTAGTTAGTAATGTTTCACTTTTAAACGAATTGGTATTGACGGGGGATCCATTTAATGCTGATATTGCCATTGCAAAGCTAAGTATTTTTTCTAAAAAATTCAAGAACATTGAATCGGCATCCAAATATGTGTCACATATCTCAAAAAAAATATCGAACTTCACCAAAGATGGTATTGTGGGAGTTAAATTCCAAGTCACGGAGACATTGGAGAATGAAACCGAAACAGAAAAGATGATGGACAAAATAGCGGTGTTTAACGCTTCATTTTTCTCAAAAATGTGATGGTAACAGTAAACATATTTATAATGTTTATATATTTTGATAATAAACTCTGTTACAGTTAGTTAGTGAAGTTCATCATACGTTCATGTTGAACCCTTCTGAAAAATATAAATTTAACTCAACTAGGTATGTGTGTGCATACTAAATTGAGCAGTTTGGTTACCCGGCAATAAATTTACAGCCACACACAGTCCGTGTGATCTAGCATCAGCAAAAAATAGTTTAACCAACATAGTGGGGAGAAACTTTTTGATTGTTGGTCACGGCACGTGACATTGAGTAATAAGTGAACCTGTATGTTGCAAAGGAAATTGACACAATCTTTACTTTTAAAGAGGAAAGCTGTGCCAGCAAATAATATTATCGTGAGCATCTAATTTGAGCTTGAATAGAGATATGTAACTGATTAAGATATGTCTTGATAGTTAGGAAACAATAATCCTTAGGAAAAATTTATCCAGAGAAGTTAAAAAAATAAAAAAAAAAGAGAAAGAAAAATAAAAATAAAAAGAGAAAGTAAGAAAGAAGTTAATATCGAAATACCTTGTGACATATGCTAATCACATTTTTTTTTTGAATATTTTACAAACAGCCACATTTTTACCATTAGTTTTTACATCGAAATTCTAAAATTTTGAAAATCTATAAAACTGAATTTTAAACATAAATTATCCAATATTTTTGAAATCACATCATTATTCGATCTTTTGAATCATCAAAATCACACAATCAAAATCACACAATCAATATGTCAGAATCATATCGTTACATCGAGTATGAACCAGAAAATAAATACTCGAAGATGATCAGTAATCAGAAGATCATTGTGTTATCAAGATTTGAACTTGAATCCGGAATTGTTTTGTATGAAGTTCCTGTTGCTTACAAGACGTGGGGTAAGTTGAACAAAGAGGCAAACAACTGTATTGTGATCTGCCATGCTTTGACAGGGACTGCAAATGCTGCTGATTGGTGGTGCGATCTATTCGGAAAAGGTAAAGCTTTTGATGCCACCAAATACTTCATTGTTTGTTTGAATGCCTTAACTTCTCCCTACGGAACGGCATCTCCAATGACACTTGATCCATTAACTGGAAAAATATACGGTCCGGAATTCCCTTTGACTACAATAAGAGATGACGCATACTTACACAAAACCGTGTTGGATATTTTAGGAGTCAAGCAAATTGCCATGGTCATCGGTGGATCTATGGGCGGTATGTTAACGTTGGAATACCTTTGTTGTTTTGGATCTCCATACGTTCGTTCTTTCGTTGCCTTGGCTACTTCTGCAAGACACTCGGCTTGGTGTATTGCATGGGGCGAAGCTCAACGTCAAAGTATTTATTCAGATCCAAAATTTCATGGAGGTTATTATAAACTCGATGATGGTCCGGATGATGGGTTAGCAGCCGCTCGAATGAATGCGCTATTGACTTATAGATCTAGAGATTCATTCGAGACAAGATTTGCTAGAGATGATCCAAAAAAGATAACTCATATTGATAAATCTAAATTGAGTCTCAATGAAGACGAAGATTTAGAAAGTTTAGGAAATTCAGAGGATGTTGAATCCAAATTGAGAGAAAAAAATTTCAAGGTTCATAATGAAGGTAATAAGAGATCGACTGTATCATCTCCAAATCTATCAACCAAAAGCAGTAGCATACAACAATATAAGAATAGCGGTGAAAAAATCAAAACACATCAAAGCTATTTCACTGCTCAAAGTTATTTGAGATATCAGGGTATGAAATTTATCAGTCGTTTTGATCCAAACTGTTATATTGCAACCACCAAAAAATTGGATACGCATGATATTGCTAGAGATCGATTCGAAATCGACTCTAGCGGAGAAAAAGCCCCAATCACGATAGAGAAAGAACTAAGTAAGATAAGTCAACCAGGTTTAGTTTTTGGTGTCACCACCGATGTTTTATTCCCATTGCATGAACAACAACTTATAGCTAACAATATTACTAACGCAAAATTGGAAATTATTGAATCAAACGATGGTCATGATGCATTCTTATTAGAATTTGATCAAATTAATGAAAAGATAGTCGAATTCCAAAAGAAGAACATCGCCGATATTTTCAACCAAGAACCAATTGACATCAACGATGAAGATTTGATTGAAAAAGCTAATCCGTTGTTCACAGAAGATTAATAGAAAAACTAGGAAATCCTCATGTAAAATCACGCTCTTTTATTACAATAATTTACTAAATAGATTGTACATTTATAGATTTAATAAATACAACAAATAAATTCTGAAAAGTTTATGGAAATCAATTAGAGCCTGGTCTGTGATCTGAAGTATGAAGGAGGCCACCAGAAGTGGCAGTAGAATCTGATGGCGCTGGATGTGGGTGCGTAGAAGGATGCACCACAGCATGAGGCTTAGTGAGTCTTGAAAGAGGCACAGATTTACCGTTTGGAAAATACACATAGACATCATCTTTGGATTCCTTCTTGTCCTCTTGTTGATGCTCTTTCGATGGTTCCGGTATATCCGTCAGTGTAACTGGTTGCTGGTGAGTTGGATGAACAACCGCGTGTGGTTTATTAATCTTGGTCAAAGGAACATGTTTACCGTTAGGGAAAGTAATTTGGATACTGTCATCAATGTTCGGATCATTTTGGAACAAAGGATGTTGTTCGCTATTATCTTGAGACATTTTGGAAGATGAGTAAGATATGGTAATAATTGCGGCTAGAATGGCAATTATTGAATATATGGTTCTGGTTCGTAAAGACAACTTGAAGGATTCGAATGGGAAACAAAAAAAAAAGTATAATAACAAGAAAGATAGAGGTTACTGATGTAAGCTTCCTTCTAAATAAAACAAATGCAGAGAATTTCAAGTGTATTTAACTGATAATTAAATATTTTGATTAATCTTTCCAGAGAAAGAATAGTAAAAAGTTTAAAATAAAACAACATGACTTTTACTGGTATTTGATGTATACTTTTTCTTTTACTTTCTTTTCTTTTTTTTTCGCCTGCTTCTTAGTGCGCGTAAGGCACCGCCATGACATATTCAAACTCCTATAAGAAATATGACAACACCGAGGGAATGAACTAGAACATACTGGCAATATAATGAAAACTAAGGGCGCAATATATCTATGATTATTGATGAAGTTTGTTCAATTAAGATTGTTAGATATCGAGCTACATCTATTTACAATTATATCAGATCTAATATACCATTTGTCATCGTTTGGGTCTCTACTTAAAAGAAAGTATGGTTTCATGTCACGATGTCAATATGTTCGGAAGTATTCATGCAGTTTACCATATATGTACACTTTAATTTTTTTTTTATTTTCCTGAAATATATATTGTTACAATAATAGAATGACTGACTACAAACGCGTGTTGAATATTTAGTTCAATTCCTCATATTGTCTTTCAACAATGTCTTATGTAATATTATTGTTATAATAATTTAAACTGATAGTCATTTAATTCTTTATTTCGCGTTCCACATTCTGATAACCAATACATTATTCCGTCTGGTCATTATCTCCGTATTGCTTCATCTTAAATCTTGGTAGATTCTTCATTCTTTTTCGTTTTTTTTTCTTAGTGTGTGTTTTGCTTTTTCTCATCCAATACTTTTCAACGAACTTCTTCACTACTCCAGATAATATAAATCTCGGATAACAATAGTGGTCAACTCAATATTATAATGCTTAGAGGATGATAAACTACACATTGGTGGGTATATTATGTTCGGTTACCGGGAATTTCTTGATTTCGTTTGCCTTTAATATACAAAAATATGCTCATACCAAACTTCAACATCAAAACAAGAAAAACCAGTCTACTGATGAAACTTCTTCACTTCTTTTATCGTCGGATAGTTTATATATCAGGGAGAACAGTTTAAACGACAACGAATGCGCGCAAGTACCAACCACCAACGCCTTGCAAGCGTCGCTTCCGATAGCATCCGAAACAGAATCACATGGACGCGTATCCCATGATTTAGATACCAACTACTTAAGCTCCCCATATTGGTGGCTTGGAGCTATAATAATGACTATTGGTGAAACCGGAAACTTTATAGCATATGGATTTGCTCCTGTTAGCATCGTATCTCCTTTGGGAATAGTAACGATAATCTCTAATTGTTCAATAGCTCCATTAGTCTTTAATGAACCCATAAGGTATCGAGACATAATAGGAACCGTTTTTGCATCTATTGGTGTGTTACTAGTGATTTTGTCTTCTTTGAATAAAAAAAATGAAAATGGTGATACGGGTGGTATAAACGAAGATCCCATCAGGTTTATCCATGAAACGATCACTTCAATGTCTTACTTTTATTACTTAATTGGATCCGTTTGCGCAGCAGCTATTTTAATGTTTCAATTAAGTAAACTTAAAGTAGAAGTATGTAAAAATACAAGCTTGAAGAAATTATATGCTTTTGGAAATGTTCTACTAGTTGCAATTTTTGGCGCCCACACCGCTTTAGCTACAAAATGCTTATCCACTTTAATTGAATTCAGTCACTCTTTATTAAAGTTGCTGAAAAGCTTTGATACTTACTACCTTATATGCATTCTTGTATTGACAGCAGTGTTTCAAATCAAATTTTTGAATAATAGCTTACAAGTAGAAAGTTCAACTACGGTTATTCCTATCCATTTTGTGTTTTTCACAATTTCTGTACTAGTTGGATCCGCTATAGTGTTTCATGATCAAGATAACAAAAATGCAGCATCTGTGATATTTTTTCTAGCAGGCTGTATATTGACATTTATTTCAGTTTTTTTGATTGTTGGTGGTGGAGGCAAGTCATCCCCTGTAGTATCCGAGGATAACATGTTATTTGAAGAAGAGCGTCTTACTGACAGCTTAAACATTGTAACTGTTGATAATAATGATATTGTAGAACAACATATTGATCCAAATACACCACTTTTACGAAAATTCATAGATGACTCCAATAGTCCTAGCGACAATATAGATGGTGTTCAGTTTTTGAACTCAAATAAAAATCAGTTTTATTCAATATCAAATCCATCTCATGTTTTCCGAAAAATGCAAAATCCAATGAAATTAAAAATTTCATCTTCGTCAGACATTCATGATCGTGCTCCACAAGAAATTGCGGATTTGGGTATAGATACTGACATTTCAAAAGCAAATGAAAATGATAAAAATGAGCCGCAACCTATATCTAGAAGCACATCAATAGTTGAACAAGCACGCCCAAATATACACGATAATGTATTGAATATCCCAAAGATAAGAGTTCAATTGGACAATAACACTTTCCAATATAATAGAGATTTTTCAACCGATAACGATAGTGATATATACAGCAGCAGATCATTACCTTCACAAAAAAAATGGGATTTTAAACTTTCTAGAAGATTTCTTAATCGAAGCAGAAGCTTTAACAGAATTTTCGACTCAAAAGATAACTATGATAATTTGTCAATTGATAAAAATACAGAGTTAGTTGGAAATGGTGGTAATTTGATCTTTAATTATGTGTTAAGTAATTTGAGAGATAATCACCAATCATAATAGCTTTCATACTGCGCAAGTTTTCAAAAAGAAAACCTTACCCATTCTAATCAGAAATAGATCTTTTTTCCCCTTTCTTGTCCTGTAATTATTATTATTTCTTTGGTTCTATTTTATAAAATAGATATATATATATTCTTGCTTTTATATTAAATTTATCTTACATTATATTGAATACAAATAAACTAACAAATTATATACTATCTAAGCTGATTCATTTCGCAAATTTCTCTTCTGTTGTGCAAGGTTCTTTTTAACTAATTTCTTTCTGTCAGCCCTAGCTAATGTTCTTGGATCAATCAACTCTTTATCGGTACCAGCATGTTTATCATTAACTTCAACCAACCATTGGCTATCCAATTCTTTATTCTTACCTTTGAAGCCCCATTTGTTAACCCATTCTCCTTTCTCTTCATCATAAACTTTCTTATCGTATTTCTTGGTTTTATTTATACCCTTCTTAAGGGCAAATTGTTGCCACTTAGTCAATGGTTTAGCTTTTGGTAATGATTTTTCTCTTGGTAAATCAGTAGTAGGGATAGGTAATTGAACTAAAGTTAAGTTTGCATCTTGACCATTAGATGCCGAAGTTGAGTCAACGGTAGTCTTGATAGGTAACTGCAATATCTGATTAATCATTAGCTGGGTATTGTCTCTGTTTAATTCAGCAAGGTATTTTTCCTTATTAGCCTCAAGTAATTCTTCATCAACTGGATTTGGATCAAACGTAGCTAAATGACCTAGATCAAAAATAACTGGTGTCTGCTTTTCAACAGTGACCGATTTACTAGAAATAACAAAAGTCAGTAAATTAATCTTGAATATAACCATGTTTCTGATAATCCAAGGATCGCTAACAGAAGAATTTGTTAATCTGATAAACCTTTTCAGGTAATATTAGTTATTCCTGTTTCTATAGATATTAAATTAAACATACAATTTCAAGTCGCTCATTTTGAATTTATAATTGGTTAATAATATAAACTGGTATAGTATAATTCACTATATAAAATATTGATCATAAAGAAGTATTTCTATTATGAAGTAGCAGGTAATGAAATCCTTGAGATGAGATAGATGAGATATACTAGTTTAATTCACCTTATAAAAGAGCAGAAAAAAAAACTTCGAACAAAAATAAAAGAAAGGTACATTGAATAATACTAGGCGCACCATAAAGGTTATGATCAACTTCCAACATGAGTGAACAAAAATATAATTATTAGAACAAGCTATAAGCAATAGTTTTTAGTTTATGAACGAAGAATCAACTTATGTTATAATTACAAAAAAAAAAAAATAGCAATGAAATAATGCATGTAACGCGTAAATTGAAGAAACTGTGAAAATATTTACTGCTACTAATTTCATCTATACTGTTTGATTGAATTGATGAAATCTTTATTGAATTTTTCATTTATGATTTTCAAATAATTGTATCCAACGTTCTCAATAATTGTATCCAACATTAAGTTCATCTCTGGTAATTTTTCCATTAAAAAATTTTCGTTTTTCACCATTTTATCTTCTAATGATACGCCGTTTCTAGTAGATTTGGAATTTAAATTCTTAATTAGCAACAAATTTGATCTATTCGCTTCTGTAGTCTCATTGGCAGCTCGTTTAATAGATCCTTTTTTGTTTATATTGTTATTATTTTCATAATACTTGATTCTATATTCTCTTTCTTCATTTATAACATCTCGGGCATTATCACAAATTTTTTGGCATCTTTGCATTGGAATCAATAATTGATTATTCAAAGAATTGTACGTGTTCTTAATGACACTACTACACTTTTCATTTATATTATGTCTATTAGATACTTCTTCAGATTCAACTAAGATAGCATTATAATTCCAATTAACTTTATAATTCTTTTTCCTAAAATCACTTAAGGCTTTCATTGTCAGTAAGACATCATCATGAAGAACCTTCAAAGCAGTATATTTTCTCTTGAATTCCAATGTCAAATCAACATACTTAATACGATTATCTGGAATATTATTGAATTGACTGTGTCTAATTTGGAATGACTTCAAATTTTTAATATTTGCAGGAGCTTGCAAGTTCTTTTCTAATCCTGAAGAATCTGTATCATCAACATAGCTAATATTACTGCTATTCTTAAAACGAAAATTCAATCTTTTTGGTGATAAGACACTTTTAGATTTAGTTGGTATACAAGCCGGCACTTGGGAAGCCTTATCAACAGACTCAAGATCAGTCTTTGGAGACTTTGGAAAATTTAAAAGCTCATGTCTTCTTGGAAAATTGATAACGCTTCCGCCTTCAAATCTTTTAATGATAGAACCTTTTAAGCTTTTATTTTTGTTGATATCATCTGCAATATAACTAATAATATCCAATGATTCTTGAAATGAAAAACAATTATGAACATCTTCACACTTATCTAAAAGCAGCTTCACGAGTAACTTATACTTCAAAAGACGCTGAACTGGCTTGATCAATAAAGACTCCAAATCCCAACTTGTTGTTATAGTTTCCGCCTTGCAAACATTGATACAACATTCGTGCCATTTGGCAAATTCTTTACTATGGTTTAATTTTTCTTTCAATAGCTTTTCTTGTTGTTTATGGGAACTAATATAAGCCATGAACCCTTCTCTGAATTCTTTCAACGAAAAAACTTTGATCAAAACATTGCCAATATCTGCATTGTTACCAATGATTAATTTTTTCAAAGTGATGGAATCTGCAATTTCATGGGTAAGATTTATAACTTCACTACTAACAGGAGAGTCAAGAGGCTTCGTTTGTGTAGTGTCCGGCTTACCTATCAAGGATAGGAATGATGAATCACCATTAATTGCCGACACCTCATCGGAATTGGAAGGCACATATGAAGATTTCAAAGCCGATAGCATTTCATCTATAAAAGAATTACTTAGATTAATTAAATCTTTCAAATTTCCAAAAAGTTTTTTCTTTTCCTCCTGGCTTATAATATATTTGAAATTTTCATATTTTAAGTTCTTCATGTAAACATCTTTAACAATGACAAGATCATCTCTGTAAGTAATTTCAGTTTTAATAAGTTCAAACAACATTTTATCATATAAGCTGAAGTATTTTGATTTGTTTCTAAAAAAAATAGGTAAACTAGTATTTGAATTTGACTGGGTGTGCTGCTGGAAGGATGAGGAAATATCAGTGTAAGATGTAGGTGGTGTAGTATTTTGAATAAGCCTTTCTGGTGTGTTCATAAAACTTTTTGGTGTACCAAAGACTGTGTCTGGAGTTTGAATTTCTTTATTATTATCTTCAACAATTGTTTCAACCTGGGATCTGTTATCCTCTTCGTTTCTAGTAAAAGGGATCTCATATAGTAGACAACCAGGCGCCGTTGGACTGAAAACTTGCGTGAACCCTGAGAAATGTGGGTTTTTCGTTTGTGTGATTTCTTTATCGTTTTGAGTTTGTACAGATTTCAGATGTTCCTTAACGATCGCTTTATGATTTTTAGGAGGAACTTGTTGCAGTTCTGGAGTTTCAGGGGGCAAAGTTTCATCTTCCTGATCATCATGCCAAAAGGAGAAACTATGTGGGTTGCGATTTTCTCTTTTGCTTATCAACGAGGAAGGGGATATAGAAGAACATGGCAGTAAAGAAGAAGATGATGGCTTTGGTTTAGGAGAAAAAGCAACCTGATTTTTTGTTGGAGTTTTCACCAATGATCTGGAAGATCTATCTGTATATTTCTGTAATGTTATATTCATATCCTCAATGTCACTAATATCTGACTCATCATCAGAAAGAGTCTGAGAAATACAAAATAAAGATTTAGGATTACTCTCATTACTATTAACTCCACAACCTCTTAAAAATTCACTATTTTTTTGTCCTTTTTGTTCTTTTTTGTTATGGTCCCTCAAACTATCTCGATTATATATACCTTCCAAATATACTCGAGGAGCAATAAAAGTCGAATTTTCAACTATTATTTTTGTAGGTTTCAGAGATCTTTTAATCTCATCAGAAAATTCCACGTTACTCACTCTTGAATCATTATCTCCAATATAGTTATTAATGATCCTTAATCTCCAGTTATCATCTCTTAACCAGCTTGGACAATATTTATCATTTTGTGGTTTTACATTACTAGAATTATTCTCATCTCCATATATTATTGGAAATCTTTGCGATTTACTAAAGCTATAACCATACTGAACATGCGTTATTTCTTTATCTTTATCTAGGTTTAATGAAGATGGAGACCTTAGAGGAGCTACATCCTTTATGTTTGATTTCAACGAACTTGATGATTCTGATGCTGGAAAAGAAGAAGAAGGACCAGATAATTGTAAAATATTTTTCTTTGTAAAACTCAGAGGTCTGGCTAAAGAAACTGGGGTTTTAAGGACTTTCTTATTTTGTAGGTTTGCCTCATCCTCACAAATATTGCTATCGTAGTGATCGTAGCAAGATTTTTTATATGAATAAACATTTTCTGATGTGTTTGCAAACACTAATTTTGGAAAAATCGATAATGATCCGTGTTCTGAAGAATCCATTTTAAGAGTCTCTGGAATTGTTGAGTAAAATGATGAACTAGTTTTGAATGATTTAAGATGGGGAAAGTTTTGTGAAGTTGTCATTGTGGTCTTTGTAGATGTCTTCTGTATCTTTATTGTTATATAGTAGAAAAGATTTCAAAGGTTAGTGCAAAGATTATTTTTTTCATGGAAAAAAAAATAAAAAATAAAAAAATATTAATAAATGGTGGAGATTTGATACACTATAAATGAAAATGAATTCGAGAAACAAGTATGTTTTTGGAAAGTGAAAATTATCTAAATATAGAATACTTTTCAGATGAGATTTTGTCTTGCTTTATCATTCCAAACTTTTAACTTATCTAGTTTCGAAAAGAAATACAGTTTAATAAAAAACGTCAAATGTTACCTGTCAGCTATTGTTCACTATGATCTATTTAGAAAAAAAAGTTTTAACGCATGTTGAAAATAAGTTTTGACGCATGAGTTTTTTTTTGTATTTTCCCTTTATATCTGCGATCCCTTTTTTTTATGTAAAGCATTCTTAATTTGTATGCAAGGTGGAAATCAAATAAAGACTCTATAATGCTTCTAAAATTAGAATTCCAAGACATAATAATGACAATACGCATGAATCAATAATAAACAGTATATGCCAGAATGGATTAAGTATTATAACCACATATATTAAATGTTTTTTTTATTCGTAGTACTTAGTTACTCTATTTTTTTTTTTTTGAGTGGCCGAATGTGTGTGTTCAGGTTTTCGTATAACTAGTCAAAATTTGTAGTATTGGATGCCTGCAACGCCATCTATAATAGCATCGACCGGAAGTTTGGCCACCATTCAACGTTAACTGCAGTCTTAGCCATACATATTAATATATTATGAATTACCAGAAGGTTGTGTGAAACTAAATAAATTCATGTTTATCAAAGTATACGTGGATACACAACGACTTTCTATTTATGATTACAAGAGAATAAAACGCTTTTATTTTTCCCACAAATATTTTTTTTGTCACGAATCCATTTATAGGGCGCGAAATGTCTTTGACTTACAAAACCATCAAATTTCCGGTTTAATAGAATATGAACTATTGCAATTATATTTGAATTTTTCAACATAATTAAAATATGAACCATTAAAGTCTCAAGAATGAATTAAAAAAAATAAAAAAATAAAAAAAGGACTTAATTTATTGGTATAAGTTAACAAAAGTGTTGAGACAACAAGTATCTTTACAAAGAGCATATAGTGCCTTTTTCTGTAAATCTTAATATGTTGATTAATTAATTAATTTTTTTTTTAATTTTATTTATTTGTTCTTGAAAATAATATTTTAATCATTATCTGCAAAAAAAAAGTGTGAATTTTTTTTTTTCATTTTCAGATTTGCTATTTTCAAGAAATAATAAATTATACAAGATATCCTTTCTTTTTAACCTCTTATCTTATTTTTCTTCTTGTGTCTGTAGAGGTAAAAGAGAAAAAAAAACTATTTAGATTTCAAACAGTTTTTATCTATATCATAAAATACACATACTACAAAGAATTAGCAAATCAAAATCGAAAAAAACTATCCTTCAAAATATCTCTTCTAATCAAGAAAATAACTTTACAAATGGAATCTCAAAAAGTTCAATCAAAAACTATTCAACACTTGAGCAATTACAGATTTGGTGGTAGAACCGTAGAATTCATTGGTAACAATGCTGCTCCATATGTTCAAGTCACCTTAGAAATGGCCGGCGAACCAATTAACAACGTTATTAAATCCCTTGATGAATCCTCCAACAATCTTTTAGCATCTATGGACTCTACTCTTCCAGAATTTTTCTTCAGAAATCCACATTCCAGCGAAAAATCAATTGTTACTACTGTTGACGAATCTACCACTACTGCTACCGCTGATACCACTGCATCAACTGCTGTAGCCGCTGAAGAAAACCACTCAAATACTGCCACACCTGCCGTTGAAGAACCGGAATTTATTTCATTTTATGAAACACGTCTCCACATGCCTGTTCACAACATGGCTATGACTGTCAGAAAACAATACTCTTTAATTTATGACACTAAGGGTAAAGCTTTAATTAGAAGTTCCTTTGACCCATTGGTTTTGCCAATGAACAAACAATTGGAAAGTTTTATAGAAGTCAACTTCCCAAACAGCGTTAAAGTTTCGGACAATGGATACTCAAGTGAAATTTCAAGAACTATTAGAATCTTGCGTAGTGGTATTCTTTCATTATTTTACGCTTCCACTCCATTACCTGTAGTTGCATCTGAAGTTGCACCAGGAAATGCTGTTTCTGAAGCTACCGAAGCCAATGAGCCAGCAAAAGCCTAATTTTCTTTGTTCATTATTTATTTTAACCTAAACTTAACAAAAAGTATGTTTTCTTTATTTTTTTTAATGATTCTTTTTTACGTGATCCTTTTATCAATTATTGTTTCTTTGTTGTTTTATTATTTTCTTTTCTTTTTTTTTAGTATTATTTTTTTCATTGATTGTTTGTATTTGTTTTTCTGTTCATTTGTGCTGAGGATAAATTTTTTTGTTAGTTGACTTTCATTTCTTTTTTAGTATTTCTTTGTTTTTGTTTCTTTGATGGTTGAGAGAGAGAAAAAGAGAAAAATATTGGAGAGAATCCATATTATAAAATAATTCTTGAATATAACTATTGTGTGTTATGTTATCATAATTACAATACAAGCTAATTGTGAATATCCAGTTGTTTGTCTAACAAATTTGATAACAATTTATAATTGTGTTTAGATAATCCCTTTTTTGTTAAGTACTTAATAAAATTGAATAGAGACTTAGTGTCATGAAAATTCACTTGTAAGTTGAGATTGAAATTGCTCTTAAATTTGAGAATTACAGTTGTGTGAATTTGCAAAAATAATAAATAAAATACGGGCTTCATTTCGGATTTTTATTTTATGGTTATCCTCATCTTTTTTCACGCGCATTTTTAATTTTAAAGTTTGGGAATGACAGAAGAAAATGTCACACGTTACATGCAAGAGAATAGAACCTATGGATAATGGAATTAATAGCAAAACATAATTATATTATAATAGTTTCTGTATATGAATACAAAAAATAACTAAAAATGGAGAAGATAAGCACACAGAGAGACCAAAATTATAAAAATTGTCAAACAGTATTATATTTGACAAAATTTGAGAATTCAATGTATTGCTTAATCAAGAGTAAAACACAAGGGATTTCATTTAATTTTCTCACGAAACAGATTCTTTTAAGATATAATAATGGCAATGGTTTTATTAATAATAACAATATGAGTACAAATCCAGAGAGAGTCACCGAACGAAAATGTGTGGAAGTTTTGAAAAGATTGGTAGCGATGAATTTGGTTATAAGAGTTAAAACTAAATCAAAGTACCCGGGATCAAAGTATTATAGTACTGATAATTTTCTTGGACCAAAAAGAAATGTCAACTGCAAAGCAATAAATAAGCGGAAACATAGAGATGAAAGTAATAATGTTTTGGAACACAAAAAAGAGAATTCAATATTTTTGAAAACAGATTCAATAAGCATTAAAAATAATGGCAGAAGTGGTGAATTATTAAGTGAGGAAATGTTTGATTTTGATTACGAATTTATTGAAGTACTAAAGGAAGTAATTTTTAATTTTGTACACTTCAACAACTTGAAGAAAATGGAAATGGCGAAATCAAATATTGAAGTACAATATTACATCAATAAGGATGATGAGGCAACACTAGCAGATGCCTCAGATATTACTATTTCTACCAGCACTGATGAAATTTTGGTGTTCTTAAATGCACAAAAAATTACAAATTTCAGATTAAAATTTACGGATATCTGCACATTATGTGATGTATTAGTGTATGAGGATAAATTGTCCGAAATTCAATTTAGAACTTATACAATTGCCACTACTACCGGGAACTCAGAATACTTGAATTCAAGGAAAACTAGAACTACTACAAAGTCTCAAATTTTTTTTGATAAAGATCTCGAATTTCTGAAAACAGAATACGATAAATCTAAAGTTTCAACAGAAAATGGTAAATTTAGCATCTTTGATTTACCTGAAGCAGATGTGATGAATTCAAGTATGCATGCTTTTGATGACAATTTTACGCTATTTATCCAATGAACTATATTTTATCTTCTCACAATAAAAATAAAAAAGACTCATCTACATATTTTTTAGCAGCCTCAAAGTTTAATCTTGATATCTTTTCCTTTAATAATATCTCCAAAAATATCAACTGAATCAATCCTTAACATTAAATGTTTATCTTTCTTACTTCCTTTATCGCTACTGCCAAAAAATTGGGAATTCACAGTTAAATCTAAACACCAAACATTATTATATGTCAAACCCATAAAATCACCATTAATAAATATCATAAAGTACTGGCGCTTATTTAAAATTGCATCATTTTCAGATGGTCTATTATGATTTGAAATTTCCCATTTAAAATACACCTTATTGTCAATTACGACTTGTCTGGCAAGCTCGATTATTGGATCATGGTCAACTTTTTTGATTTTATCCCCAGGAAGTGCTATTATTGTGAAGTCTCCAATGTATAAATCTGTACATCGTGTAGGAATAGAATTATCAGGTAAAAGAATCCATTCATCATCAGATGAAGAGAAGGACGACGTAGAATCATGATATCTAAGGCTCTTGGAGCTCGGATCTCTAAAAGGATCATTTTTATTCTTGTAAATATTAGTGAAAAGATCTTCACTGATCAAGCTTGAATTGTCATAGCAGATCCACGTAATACATATATCTTCGAGAATACAATGTTCCCAACGCACCATTTTTGGAGTATCAACGCTGTACTCAAAATTTATCCATGGTGTTTCAAGTAATGCCGAAGATTTATCCAAATTTCCAATATCTAATGGAATATTTAAAAATCCATCTCTTATTTTCTTGTTTGTATTTTTATATCGCCTTTCAATTCTGTATTTGATCTCCAATTGAAAATATCCGTTCGTGGATGCACTGCCCGCGATTTCGCTGTTCAGCATACTTTCACTTTCCGTATCAGATTCAAGATTGCTATTATTATTGAGAATATTATATTTATAATTCACTTTCACAGTGATTTTATCACTTGAGACTTCATTTTCGAGTTTAAACAATTTCATATGATTCAAATTAATACAATTAGAATCTTCATAATCATCCAAAATTATATCACTGTTATTCTTTGATATCTTCAAACAGCTACCTCCAATAAATGAATCCATTTTATTTTCCAATGAAAAAGTAATCAAATTCTTATTGAAAATAGTTTTGAAAACTATATCAGGAATATCAAATTGGTAGTTTAGATCAACCCAATTATTATTAAATACCACTTTACCATCTATGTTAAAGAAAGAACCCTCGCCAGTATTGAAATTTGTATAAAAAATAAAATTATCTTCATTAGACTCAAATGGGTAATAACAGCATACTCCGTATGTGTCAATATATGTACTCACTGTATCTTCTTTACCATTATTGAACCATAGCTTACAGTCATTACCCAAAAAATCCTTCCCGTTAAAATGCTCATAAGTCCATGCTGGTGCAAATAAACAGACATTTGAATCATAAGCTTTACAAAAATGAATAGCCATTGGAACATCAAATCCACCATTACCTATCTTGGTACCTCTTCCAAATAAATCAATACCCACATATAATGAAGAAGTCACTCCAAATAACCCAGCAATCGCAACATTTTTCTTCAAATTTGATTCATCCCACCAATAATTAGTCAAGAAATAATCCGAATTTTTGAAAGAGTCAAAATTGTTAGATGATAATCCATTTTCGTATTGAATTTTATTGATTCTGGGAATAAAAGAGTCATACCATATTAATTTAGAAGTAGGATCTATATTATGCAAATTTGCTTTTAACTGTTCTATAAAATTAGGTAATTGCATTGAATCATATATTGTTGGAAATTTAGTCTCTATGTTTATTAAAAGCCCATCAAATTTGTAATGCTCAACCAATTTGATTAACATCTTTAAATAAACAAATTCATTATTCTCGTTCTTCTTACATAACTCCTTCAATAAAAAATGATCTTCGTCGCTATTACCTTCAAATATTATAGTACCTAAACATTTTAAGCCAAGTTTATGACAATTATTTATCCAACTTACAGTAGGCACGGATATCAAATTATGGGAGAAATAAATGAAATGATCAATCAAAGATGGAAATTGTAAAAGATAATGCTTACCGCTAGGATGTGGGAAATACCCTGATGGACTCATGTCCTCATTTACGTTATAGTTACCTTTGAAATCATGACATACTGATAATTTGACAGTCCCTGGATCAAATCTTCTATGCCTTTCTTTAGAAATAGAGGAAATTCTAAACTCATCAATAATAGCGAATGTTGTATTATCCGCATGATTAACATCACTGGTGACTCTTTCATACCAGTCTGTTAAATCATCAAATGAATTAAAATATATTCCTTCAATAGCGTCCTTGTAATTACTAGCCTTCTTGATTTTTGAAGCAAAAACATGCTCTGAAGATAAGCTCGATAAATGGTTCAAGTTATCTTTATTGTTTGTGCCAGCTTTGATGCTGGCGCTATCTTTAATTCCTTGTTTTGACTCATGTTTTATGGATGCATTCTTAGAGCTATTGCTTGCTCTCCTAGATAACCTTCTATTTATCTTTGCATGGGAAAACATATTTAAAAAAATTTGTAATTGATTGGTGTGCAAATTGTGTTTATGTTTTACCAAACTTTCGATTTATGAAAACATGTCCAAGAAGAAGAAGCCCTCAGGTAGATCTTATCTTGACAGGTTGCTGTTATAACAGTAGATTAACGGGAATATTGAGAAGGAGTGACTTCCATTATGCGTGTGCACACAACCATCTAAAGGAAGTGGGTAGTTGGGCCGCACGTAATTTATTCGTTAGCATCATCGCTGTAAGGAAAAAAAAAGAAAAAAAAACTACGGACCGAACAATAACCGAGTGGATAAAGTGACAAAAATGAAATATTTTGCTTACTGTGTCAATTCAAGAATATATAAACTGGTTATATAATTCTTTACTGCTCTCTTGACAATCTTTCTAGTACACGGCTTGATTTATTCTCCTTACAGTTCCGCAATACATTAGATACGATCGTGCTCCATGGGTATCTTGTTTTTCTTATTATTATTTTTCATAGTTATGGTGTTCCTTTTACTTTTGCCAACGATGTCTGGCATTGGTAGCTTTGAGATTGACAACGAAGCCGCTGAGTTGAAGAAAAGAGAAATTTTTTTGGAAGAACAGGACAGATTAGCGGAGTTAAATGCTAGACACTATGATGGATATGTTCCACCCGATGAATATGACGATATCGAAGAATCTGAAAGATCAAAAAAAGGGAAGAGGGCCATGCTTAAGCAAAAATTAAAAAATGTCAGTATTCCAATCACTTTCAAGACTACCGCACTTGATGAGGATAATGCCATTTTAAGAAGAAGAAGACATAATCAAGCAGAAAATAACGACCCAAACGAGTTCGATTACAGTTTAGATGATATCATCAAAGAAGACTAGTTTAATAAAGGCTTCTAATAGAATGCAACTAGCAATACCTTAGTTAATTAATGAACAATATACATATATACTTATGTATACGTACATTTGTATTTTTAGAACAATTATATTATAATTAATCTATTGTAGCAATAACTCATGAATAAAATATGATTCAAAAAAGATGAGAGGAAAAACGCGATAATATGCAACCATATGCATATATCACTTATATTTGAAATTTCATACCACTTGTTTCTT
This sequence comes from Saccharomycopsis schoenii, assembly GCA_010994365.1. NCBI lineage: Eukaryota > Fungi > Ascomycota > Saccharomycetes > Ascoideales > Saccharomycopsidaceae > Saccharomycopsis > Saccharomycopsis schoenii. The sequence continues at coordinate 782,106 of JNFU01000001.1, read as the reverse complement.
TTTTTTTCTTCCCAACTATCTTTTTTTCACGATTTTTTCTCACAATAAAAAATTTTGGAGAAAACAACAACACCAATAAAAAAACCCCCCAATAGAGAAAAAATTCAAAAACAATTCATGAATAATCTCTAGCACAAAAGGACTGTTAACTTCCATCATTATTGCTCATTGGAAGTTTTTGGATTTGTTATTTCTTTTTTGACAGCAGGCTTTGTTCGAATTATAAAACAGATTTATATAGTAACTATTTGGTCTTTATAATCTGCAGAAGACGAATAATCATAAAAAAGATTCTAAACACATTTATACATATATCTAATAGCGAACAAATAATCAACAAGATAATTTCGAAAATGGTTGCAATGCAAGAAGAATCTTTTAAATATCCAATCTTATTCTATCTACAAGGAGATGAATCTAATTTGAAAAAGTTCTATCACAACAAAACCGTTGAAATTTTCTTGGATGAAGATGAAACTTCTGGAGAAAATGAAATTATTTCTGTGACTATCCCGAATGAACTTGTGGAAGACCCATCGGAGATTTGTGCATTGCTAGAAAACTCATACAAATTAAAGAAGGAAGTATGGTTATCTCTTGCAGTCTCATATGCTCTTGAAAATAAGTTTGCTCAATCCTTAGATATTGTCCAAGCTGCATTGGATTCTAAGCAAATTCAAAACTCTGGTAAATTCCAAAAATTACCTTTCCATCTCTTCAATGCTTGGTTATATCTCAGGCAATCACGTTATTCTCGATCCAGGGAGTCTAGAGAGACATCGCTTAATAATGCTCAACAACAGTTAGATATTGCTTTTCTGATCAATCCTGTTTCTATTGAAGCCATGCTAGCAAGAGCTGTTTTGAATTCTATAAAATACCCGGATCGTATTGATGAAAACTTAGATATGTTTGAAAAGATTTTGAAGAATGACGCTGGAAATGTATTTGCCTTATTTGGTAAAGCCAAATTATTATATAAGAAAAAGCATTACAATATTGCCTTGAAGACATTTCAGCAAATATTGATTCTAAATCCAACCTTAAGACCTGATTCTAGAATTGGTATTGGTTTTTGTTTCTGGAAATTAGGTGATCATGAGTCTGCCATTAATGCTTGGACTAGATCTAATGAGTTATTTCCAAATGATATTACAAGTACATTACTTTGCACTTTTGTCAGTATTGATAATGCGTTTAATGAGTCGTTAACAGATGAGGAATTAATTGAAAAATATACAAAAGTGATCACTATTATATCGAATTTCTATAATGATAATCTTAAGCTTGAGTACACTGATGAAAAAGTCAGAGAAAATATTAATTCTGAATTGGTCACTTCAGACTATAAGAGAAATCCACATATTTTAAGTATTATAAGTTCATATCTTTTCTCCAAGAACCAATTGGATGTTTTGATTAGGCTATTGAGTAATTTCATCAAAAATAATGAAAATATTGCTAGATCTTTTAACCCAGTTGTTATGTCTGATGTATTCTTTTGGCTTGCTAGATGCTACTATACTATATCCATTACTGAAGGTTATAATATGTCAGCCTTTCCTGAATCTATTTCCAGTTTGAATTCCAATGAACTTTTATCTAAGGCTCAAGGTTTGGCAAATAGATCAAATAACTTTGATAATACTAATTTATATTCCAAGTTTTTATTATGCCAAATCCAATATGTTAATAAGGATGTCAATGAAGCTATTTTAGGTTTTGAAAAATTAGTTCAGAACTTCAACTTGGAGGCCAAGAATGTATTGGTTACTAAAGGATTCAATAAGGCGGGCGCTAAAGACAAATTGATAGAACTTCACTACATGCTTGGTTTGTTATACCATGAAAAAGTTTTCTCCGAGATGGAGGAGATTAAGAAATCATTTAAGAGTTCAAATAATAATAAATCGATTTTTAATAATGAGAATGATGAAAACATTTCTAAATCCATTCATCATTTGAGCACTTACTTGAAGTTATGTGAACAATTAAATGAACCAGTTATCATCAATGCATACCTATCTATGACAATAAATTATGAATATTTGAATTTGTATGATAAAGTTGCTTATTATTTGGAGAAAGCTATTAATTCTTACAAGATTCATGATGGAATCAAACAGCAAGTTCCTACTGAATTGTTGAACAATTTCGGTGTTTTCCAATTTTTGAAAAGTAATTATATGGGATCGAAATCATTTTTTGAACTTGCTTTGAAAAATGAAAATATAGGGGAAGATTACAAATCAACAATTGAATATAACTTAGCCAGAGTAGAAGATGCAGAAATTACTAGCAAACCATTTATTTTCAATACAGATGGCGATGATTCTTTGACCGCTAGTAGTAGAGCCATCATGGAAAACTATGAAAAAATTTTATCCAAGAATCCTAATAACACATATGCTAAATTGCGCACTTATTATGCTTTAGCTACCGATCCATTATATATTGCTTCACCTGAAAATTTGGATAGTTTAGATGGAAAGATTCACTCTTTATTCAAAAAATACGAACTGAATTTGGATGTTCGCGCATTTTATGGGTGGTTCATAAAAATTTTCAAGAAGAAATTGAAGTCATATAGAGAAAGTTCGGAAAAAGGAAGCCTTGAAGACAAATTGTTCACTGAAACATTGAACAAGTTTGATTCTCATGATGCTTATTCATTGATCTCTATCGCTAACATTTATCTTTCGTTGGCTAGGGAGTCTAAGATTGCTGCTCCTAAAAACGATAAGTCGAAAGTTGCTGGGAAAGAAAATCATTATTATCTTAGAGCCACTCAGTTGTATCAAAAAGCGTTATCTATTCAACCTAATAATTTATACGCTGCTCAAGGTATTGGTATTATTTTCATGGAAATGAAGAATTCTGATGTTGCGTTGGATATCTTTAAGAAGATTAGAGATTCTTTGAATGATGCTACTATATACATCAATTTGGGAAGTGCCTTAATTGATGTAAAACAATTTAGTAAAGCTATTGAAACATATGATATTGTGATTAATAGGTTTACCAGAAGTACCGAGACTTCTCAATTGCGTTTAGAAGAGAACGATCTTTGCTGGGACGTTTTCAGTGAAGACACTATAAAGAAATATAAAAATGACGAAGGCTATTTGACTACTAATAGTAATTATTTCTCTCTATTGGGAAGGGCTTGGTATTATAGAGGTTTATCAGAAAAATCATTGATAGCATTACAAAGTGCATTGAAATATGCTAAAAAGGCATATTTGGTTGCATATATTCAAAGATTAAAAAATGAAAATACTCATTTGTATCTATTACCATCGTTGAAATTCAATATTGCCTTCATCATTTATCAAATTGCTGATTTTATTAGAAAAATGTCTAAACAAGAAAGAAGCAGTGATGATATTAGTTTGATTATTGAAAACATGAAGATCTCAATTAAATTATTGGAAGAATTAGCAAATTCAGAAACTCCACCATACCCAGCTGAAGATTTGAGACAAAGAGCACAAATGGGATCGAAGACCATTTTGAATTCTTTGAATAATCTATTAGAATCTCAAAAGAGTTATGAGGCTAAATATACCGAAAAGATTCAAGAAGGTAAAAAAATTCAAGAAGCAGAAATGAAACGTATGGAAGAAGAAAGATTAAAGAATTTGGAAGCAGAAAGACTTCGTAATGAAAAACTTAAGGAAGAAAGAGAAAAATTAAAGCAAACTTCTTTGGAATGGGCCGAAGAGTTAAGTGAAAGAAATAGATTAGCTGAATTGGAAAGTAATAATAAGAAACGCAAGGATGTTGATGATGATGGATTCAGATTAAAAAACGATGTCTCTGATGATGATGAGGATGGAGAACCTAGTGGTCGTGCAACGAAGAAGAGAAAAGTTGCAACAACCAGCAAATCAAGTAGTGCTTCTGAGAATAAGAGAAAGAATAACAAGAAATACAAATCTGCTGATACCATTGAAGATAGTGATGAGGATGAGGATGAATATGATAAAAAGAATAAGATAATTGATGATGACGAGGACGAGGACGAGGATGACGAAATTCAACAAGAAGAAAGGAAGGATGAGATAGAATCAGAAGCACAAGAAAAGAAAGAAACTGGGGAAGAAGAAGAAGAAACAACCAAAGTTGAAGAAAGGAAGGAAGACAATGATGAAAATGCTGAAGATGAATAGATGAATACTAGACTATAACCTTTTTCATCTTATTTATTTCTACACTATGTATAAGATATGTGATTATAAAATTCTTTCCATTACTTATTGGGAAAGAAAAATATTAATTCATGGTCATAGTAAGAAATAATCGTATGTCTAACTGTAGAAAAAGAACTAGAATATATAAACAACGTTGTGTTCTAATGAAAAAAAAAGAAAAATTAGTTGAACAAATGAAGACAAGAATGTTATCAATATTAAAAGACGTGGAATTTTCAAAGAAAGCTATTCATTGTCAGAACTCTAATTTGGACAAGTTCCAATATGTACCAATTTTTTAATTTTCAGCAAAATCTTATTTTCAATAATTAAAATTATTATGATATGGTTCACTTTTTTTTGAGAGAAAAATAGTAAATCACCAATGCTGATTAATGGTTTTTCAAAATTCATCCTATTAAAATGAACCATAGGATTACATTATTATATAAACAAAACTTATACAAAATGATAGTGATCTCTTTAAAATAAATGAATGAATAAATAAACAAAAAAAAAGTTTTGAAATAATTCAATTTTTTTTTTCATCAAAAAGTAATAAAAGGCAATCATTATAATGGGTTCAAATCCGAAATATCGATATCTTCGCCGCTATCACTATTATGATTATATCTAGAAGGGGAGTTAATTGGGCTCCAGAAATTAATCTTGAGATTTTCTGATTTGTCATTACCATGACCAGGCAAATCATCTATCGAATTATCATGTGTCGTAAGTTTCAACTTTTGCAATGACTCTTCAGCTTCAGTTGTAAGTGATTTAGTAAGTAATAAAGGTAATTGATCGTCTCCAGTCAACACTCCAGGAACATTCATCATTCTTGGAATCACATCATTATCATTATCTGAATTAGTAAGATCGTCATCAGTATCTTTATTATGTTCATCATCACTGGAATTAGAAGATGAAAAGGAATGAAAATCTGCAGAGCCATCAGGTGAAAGGACAGGTTGGTTAATCTTGCTATTAGCATTAGCATTATCATTCTGTTTATTATGAGAAGTCAAAGAAGAAGAAACTCCAGCAGTATGATCAAAAGGCTCATCATCGATGCTATCGTCAATACTTATGACTGGAATTTCCCCAGTTGGCAAAACAGGAGATCTTGGAACGATTCCACTAACATCATGTTGTAATCTAGAAGAATTGTCAGCACTCATCAATTTTGGAGAACCAGCAGCAGATGCAGATACAGCAATTAATTTTGGGGAAGTTGCACGTATTACACTCATAGGTAAATCAGGATTGTCACTTTGAAAAGAGAAAGCATCTGCTATATCCCTTTCTCCATTATCATTATCATTATGATTATTTTGTTCATCCAAGTTTCCAGCTGATTCGATAACAGAATCAATGGCATTTTCCGCATAAGCTTCATCATTAGAAAGTTCTGATTCATTATAAACAAATTTAGTGTTACTGTTAGACGTAGTAGTACTAATATTACCAGTAGCACAATCATCTGTAGTGATTTCATAAGGAGGCGGAGGCGGCAAAGTCAACAAATCCGGTAAATTCAAAAGATGAGTCAACTTTGTATTTGGTAAATGCGTGGCATCACCATCATTTTTAGCCTGCTCATACAGTGGAGGAATAATCGAGGGTTTTTCTAAAACGTGAATACCTTTACTACTAATTCTAGGATGATGGTTATCATTATTAATCAAATCTGCAGAAGTTGAGGTAGATGGCAAATTTTTCAAACCTTTCAACGTTGGTGATAATGCTCTGAAATTAGGTGATAGCTGCTTTTTGCCATCGTCAACAATGTCAGCGGGATTCAAATGAGAGTTTCTAGGTTGTGCTTGTATAGTAGTAAGATCCAATTGAATAGACCTAGGCGTATATAAGTTAGCTCTAAACATATCTGGAGTGATTTCTGCCTCAAATTCATGGTCAATATGATTAAATTGCTCCATTCCGCTGTCCATAGAAGAATCACGTCTCGTATTTTCTAAAGCTGGGAAATCTGCAAGATTGTTAATATTTGAATTACTGGAATTACTTTTAACACTTTGCATGTCACTATTTAAATCTAAAATGTTATGCAGCATTAATCCACCGTTTGGTAAACTTGACAGTCCAATAGAATTTCTAGGATGGCTTCCAGCTACACCGCCCACAACTCCACCCACTACGCCTCCAATATGCGTCTTATGCGTAATATTAGAAGGCTGGTATTCAGGAACGGCATTATCTGTGAGGATCTCTGGGGGAAACAATGGATTGTTATCGGTAATCAAGTCAACTTCTCCGGATGGTTTAGTTCTAGCAAATGTATAAGGATTGAAATCACCGATTCCTTCATATACAGGCAACAAAGTATTAGCTTGCGTACAAAGCGGATGAACTAAGGTGATCGGAGAATCAATGGAGATCTCGTAATGCTTTCTTTTTGGTTTGCTGCTTGGATTGTTACCGGAGTTATTATTGCTACCAGTGTCATTTGTTTTCCTTCTTGGAAATGCACTACTGATTAAGCTCGATGCTCCATTATGAGCATGGCCATTATTCTGAAAACTACCATTTGAGTTATTATTACTATTATTGTTGCTTTCAACATTTTCTAAACCCGAATCATCTACTACATCGAAATCATCAATGAGTTTAGATAGACGAACTGCAATTTTAATCCAATGATGACTTTGAATATTTTTATGTTTGACAGTCAGATGAAGTTTGGAACTGAACTTGGTGAATTTTTCAGGGACATACAATTGATAGCTAAAATCTTTGGAACTTATATATTCATTTTCATCATCTTCAAGAACTTTTTTAGTATTATGATTATTATTGTTATTATTGTTATGTGATTTCTTACTATTTGATTTTCTTCTAGTATGGTTATCTTCCAGATCTGTATGGTACTCATTATCAGAGCCACTATTATCACCCGAGGGATTTATGTGATTATGAAGAAAACTACCAGTATGCGAACCACTATTTGCTGAATCTGGTGCATATGTATTATGATGATTACTATCGTTATTTGCATTGACATCCGAAATATCATCCCTTAATAAATTGGTTCCACGTTGAGGTTTATGTTCAAGTAATAAAAACTTCCTCTGAGGTTCAAGCCTATGAACTTTTCTATTTTTGCACCAATATTCCAAGATTTCAATTAAAAAAATTTTAATTTTATAGACTTTGAGATTTTTATCTAATGGAGTCAATTTAATATTGATAGGAACAAAGCTGTTGAGAACAATCTGAGAAGATGCAATAAGGATGGAATAATCTAATCTATTCTCCCAAGTCTTGTTGATAACGATAGGTTCATAGTTATCCTCTATTGATTGCATTGTATTACTTCGAATTAAATTTACTTTGGTTTTAGCTCGAAGGGTACCTTTAAATTTTGCTTGACGACCAATTTCCAAATTGAGCCAATAATTCACAAATCCAAACGTGAAACTTGCAGTTTCTGGAACATTGTTCGGAATTTCTTTTTCAAAAGTGTAAATATAATCACCAGGTTGGAAAATGTAATTACTCAGAGAATCCAAATAAAGATCATCATAACCTGAAGAAGCTATTAAATTTTCAGTATTGTTATTAGCTGATGATACTGAAGGAGCTAGTAAGTTATTACTATTCGCATTTGAATTCTTAGAGCCAAATTTGACAATACTAAATTTTGACTTTTTCTTGGACACTGAACCTGACGTGACAGAAGTTAGAGTAGAAAAGAAATTAGAAGGTGAAATTGATGAATTGCCATTACTATTAGCTAAAGAAGAGGCGGAATCATTTAAATCTAAATTATCCATGTCTAACATGAAATTATCAGGAAGTGTATTAATATGGTCAGCACCACCACGGTAATAATTTGAAGCCAAATGATTATGAACATCGAAGAGGTTCCAATTATAATTCAATATATTCTCAATTTCCATGAATTCTGTTTTCTTTGGTGGGATACCTTCAGGCCAGTTAGTTCTTGTATCACCTTTGAAATTTAAAGAGATGTTTTTTATTTTCGTGTTTGGCTTTAATACACGGAAAAGCAAAAGACCACGAATCATAGCAGGTGGACAATCGTTATCAACATCGTTCTCGTCATCAAAATTATCATCATTATTGGTGGTTGAACCACTATCATTATTATTGCTTTCGTCATTTTCATTCAGATCTTCAAGAAACCCAGACTCGGCCAAGTTATTCAAATGTTGATCGGTGACAGGGGTATCATTTTGATTCAAATTGCCCTGAAGAAGATTTCTGCGTCTTCTTCTATTAGATCTGTCCAACTCACTTTGCAAGAAAATGTTATTTTCAGAAAGGATAAGGTAAGCCTTAAAAGCTGCAGATTCAATCACTGGGGAATCAACAATTTCAGGGACCAACATGTTAGTGTCTTTTGATGGAACAAAAACAGAAGATTTGGACTGCTTATTTTTCTTTGAAAGTTTGGCCAGGACATTATGAACCTTTGAAGGATCGATATAGAGGTTTTGAGGTGCTTGACCCCTGGAGGTTGCCCTACCACCACTACCTGCGTTGGCTTTATTATTACCACTATTGTTTTGAAGGGCGCTAGCTGCAGCAGTTGAAAAGGAGGAGGATGGCGAAGAAAACAATATATCAGTGGGTTTTATAGGTCGCATGGTATCTATAGGTGGAGGTTGCTATTAAAATTAATGATTAATATTGGTATATAATGTTTTTTCAATATTGGGCAGGGTGTATATATATATATATATAGCATCAATAATCGATTAACATGGTGATGATAAGTTTATGTAAGGCGATAAAAAGAACAAAAAAAAATATTGGTGGTGGCCGTATTCATTTGTTAAGCGGGCGGCAGGAATTCTGATTTTCTGGCTTCAATTCTTTACCTTTATGGTACGAAGATGAAGCTGTAGAAACCTATCTCCGACCACGCAATCATCGCTAACGTTTATATATACATATATATATATATATATATATTGTATTATACTATATATTATTATTTATATTATTATTATGCTGTTTTGTTTTTACTATTCTACTATTGGAGTTATACCATATATTCTCGTAGGAAACTACTTAGTTCTGGCATTAGAAAATATCGGGGCAACTATGCAAAAATACTAGTAAATTAGTGAATAGTGAAATTCACCAAATAATAACAATAATGCTATTAATGAGAACGCAAAATAATAACATAATACTCGAATTGCTACTGCAATTCTCCTAGCACATGCCCTGCTATAGTACTTAATCCTTTCTTCTTATTGGCTACTTACTTCCAAGTCGCCTGTATGTTGATACTGGTACGACTATGCTATCACCAATAAATCGTGCGTATAATAATACGCTTCATAAAAATTTTTTCATTTGCAAAGAATGTATAATATGTAATAAGCTCACTCAGATTATTTATTCTCTGTGTCTTATAATATTAACATTTCAAAATGCTATAACATGTAAGTATTAATGACTTCGAATATTCAATCTTGTTATCCATTACTATAATTTCGCTTTTGCCCTTATATATCTCTCGGCTATGTCCAAAAGAAATTTTTACCAAGACCTTGAGGCGGAAAACCCTCTCCCAGGTACAAACTCCACGATTTCTAGCACCCAACTCTCGCAGCAGTCAATCAACCATGATGACACATGGAAAGCTGGCCTTGTCAATGGGATGACCATAAGATCCAGCGACTTCTTGGAATCTCAGCTCAAATCTTTCAGATCATTCGCCATCTCGAATTTGGATTACTATTTCTATGAATACCAAACTCTTAAGTCTTCTCTTTGCAATGAATTGCATTCTGTCTCTAATAAATACAACCAATTAATAACTGAACCAGTTTTACCTAATTCGATTTATATTTTGATTTCGACGTTGTCCGCTTCTATTTTAGTCAATAAGAGATCCCTTCCTACCAGATTCATAACCCCATTGGTTTTTGGTTCAGTGGCTTTTTCTCAATTCATGCCTAGCTCTTTCAATAACACAAGACAATTTCTTTGGGAAAATGAAAAATTTTATTGTCCCGAATTCGCAAAGTTCCATATCAATACTTTGATTGGCTATCAAGATGCTAAATTGAAGTATCATGAACTGATCAGCTCTAGCAACCAAAAATTGATCGATACTGTCCATGAAGTTAGACTGTGGTGTGAAAAATTGGTGGATTTTTAGTAACAAAAAAAGAACCGTTACATATTGTCAAAGCCTTGTCATGACGATATTATTATTATTGTTACTATTATTATTACTATTCTCATTATTGTTATTCAAAAAACATAAATTATTACTCGTAAATATTAAATAAATTTTAAATTGAAATATATTTGTAAAGTCTTGCATCAAAAATAAAATCAATACAACCATTTAATAATTTTGTTCAAAAACAAAAAATTATATTCTATACAGCTAATTATCTAATATTTCCTGATTTTTTTACCTTTCTTAGAAACACTTTTGACTTCTTGTTCTAGAATCTCTTTTGCACTTTCACCTTTTCTTCTCTTATTATTCTTTTGTTTTAATCCAACAACTCCAGAATTACCTTTCCTTAATGCTTTTTTAGCATCTTTTTCATTCCACTCAACGCTACTTTCGTCAATTTCATATTTTTTCAAATCAATAGAATCAATTAATTCTTTTTGTCTTTCATTCATTTTATTATAAACTTTTTTTCCTTCAGTTTCCAACTCATCGTTCATATCATTTTCAAGTCTTTCAACTAATTCTTCTTCTTCGTCTGCACTGTCTTCATCTGGCAACTTATTGCCATTAGTTAGCTCTGGCATATTCGATTCAACAGAAGTTGTAATAATCTCAGAAAAATTATTAGAGATTTTCTTAATAACTTTGGCAAACATAGCAATACATTGAGATACAGGTAAATTCAACTCATTTGCAATGATTTCAATATCTTTAAATTGAAGACCAACAGACAATAAAATCGCACATTGAACACTTGATAAATTTACCTCCAATTTATTCTTAAAAAATAGCATTGATAACTTTGGTAATAAGTCAGTAATCACATGATAATCCAATAAATTATTAGAATACGATTCTAGTCTTTTTAAATCAAATGGAGTAAAATAATAATCAAGCTCTGTCTTGGTGATTGTTGTTTTATTACCTTCTTCATCTTCTTTTTTCAAACTTTCTAAAATGTTTAAACATTGGATGGAATTGAACAGTTTGAAGTTGTAGCCCAACAAAGATAAAAATCTAGAATGGAAATCGTTTGCAAACTCTTTCAACCATTTATCATTTCTTTCCTTTAAAACATTAATCATCACACATGTATGCTCTCCCGTTAATTCATTAGCAGTTTGCCTCAAGTATACTGGAACATAATTCTGTCTCTTCCAAAATTTATGTAATTGGTTAGTCAAACCATAAGAAACACCCAAATAATGAATGAAATATGGTGGGATTTGATAAAGTTTTAAAAGTAATGGCGGCAATGTTCTCAGTTCACGTAATTTGATTTGCTCGGTTCTTAAATTCTCTTTGGATAATTCTTTGTCGCTAACTCTTGAAATTGAATAATCTTTCATTTCATTACCATCTTCTGTAAGATTAGTAAAACTCCCTTCATAATAATCTTTCAACAACTCAAGTGCTTTTGACCCATAACCCATTCCAGAATAATCTGGATTGGTAGCAATTCTGACAACTCTACCACCACTTAATCCTGCGAATTCTTCGTCTTGAAATTGCTGTGAAATAACCCAAGGGATTAAATCGCCACCTGCACGAATACCGCGCCCAAGTGAATTTCTGACACTTTCTCTACTGATTTCCCCTTCTAATGCCAACTGGATCACACATAGCGGATCAGGAATCTTATTGTCTTCCACAGGTGGTAACAATACAAAAATTTGTTGCGATGGAGAATCGCTCATCAATTGTAAATCATTCGGAGAGTTCTTATAATGACTTGACACATACAATGCCATGATCTTTTGTAAGAAAGTCTCAGATACAGGATGATATGAAAATAATGTGTCTCTATTGACATAGTATAATTCACATTTAGAGGGATGCGGAGTTCCCTTTGTAGCAAAACTTGTGTTTTTGCTTATAGTAACATCCAAACAAAGTAATTTATTCAACCATTTTTCAATCTTATCTCCTGGTGCATATCTGATTGGTTCACTCAATACAACTTCTTTCAAACTTCTACCTTGGATAATATTAATGTTTTTATGATCTCTAGAGACAATTTCGGTGTCCCTGCTTGTATTATTACCATTATTCACCGATTGCTCACGCAATTGTTGAATCAATTTCAACGATAATGATCTACCGGTACCTTCATAACCATTAATGGTAGATGCCATAAACGTCAAATATGGACCCAATAATTTTTTGACAAATGGTAATGGAATAGCTGCTGCCTCATCAATAATTAATAATTCAGCTTGTCCTAGAACCTGATAATCTGTAGGTAAGATATATTGAATAGTCTGACGATGATTTCTTTTAATATCGACCCTAACAATAGCTTTATTAAAACTTGGATTGGTAGATTGAATGATATCATAATCAACATGCTCTACATAATTCAAAGCATCAAATCCTTTAAACACAAATTCAAATAAAGTTTTCAAATTTTCCGGACTTGGAGAAGTGACAAAAATGTTAGAATAACCAGTTGAAACAGCAGCAGCGATGGAGATACCCAAAGCTGCAGACTTACCACGGCCTCTACCAGCAGTTAAAGTAACCGTGTCTCTTAAGGATTTCTCTGTGATAGAATCGATAAATGTCAAGATCGCTTGTGCCTGATTAATAGTTTTGGCTAATGCTACTAAAGAACCAGCAGGTTGAACATCCTCCAAATTTTTCTTCAAATCAACTAACTCTTTTTGTTCTTTAGTTATTTCATCATCGTCTATTGGTGGCAATCTTTCAATATCTTTACCCCCAGAGACTGGTAATACATTCAATTCATCATCAACTACTAAGCAATTAGGATTATTGTTCAACGATAACAAGAATCTTTCATTAAATCTAGCAACAACATCATTGTGTGCTTCTGTTCTATAACGGGAATGAATATCCATATTCATGGTGTATAATTGTTTTAAAGAGCTCATTGATTTTAATAAGAGTACAATAATACCACCACCCTCGACAGTTTCAATTGTTCTAGCCAACAAATTAGGAGTCAATGCTTCGAAGTCTTGTAAGATACACATTCCATACGTATTACCTAAAATATTTTCTGTTTCTTTATAATAAACATATCTTATATGCTGATTTGTTACAAATGCTTCAAATGGATCCTTATCATTGACTTCTCTAATTCCCTTTTTAACTTCTTGTTTAATTTTCTTTTCTCTTTTTTTACGATGAGATGTAAACCCTAATAAGCTTTTCTTGTATGCCCATAAAATCGATTTATTCATTTTTAAGTCACTGGACATCATTAAATAATGTAAATTTGGTAGCTGATTTCTAGCCTTATCTCCAACAATGATAAACAAACTTCTTTGCTTTTCTTGAACATTGTTTCTAATCAAAGTTGGAATTCTAAAATCAATAGCTTTTTTACCCATTCCTGCTGATTAAATGATTCTTTTTACCTTAGATTAAACAAGAAACTGTAAATATGAATTATGGTAAGTATGAAATATTATATGTACTAACATTTTTTAAAATATTTCAAACTTCGAAAATCACATTTCAAAAATTTTTTTTGAGTGCATCTTTCTTTCTTGAGTGCAATCTCATATTTTCGCTCATCTCACATATTTTTTAAAGTACTTGATGAGATTACCCGGGCAGGGCATCACCTGCAGATCTGTTAAATACATGATGATTTTATAGTTCATTGTATTACGATTTCCATCAGTAAATATAAATATCGGCATTCTTTATGTTAAATTGAATAAAGAATACTTATTCAGTTTATTCTCTTTTTATTTTCATTTTTGCTAAAGTTCTTTACTTGACTAGTATTTCCTATGGATTGAAGGGAAGAGATCACTTTTACATACATACATATTTCTCTTATTTAATTGAATACAAAAGTATTTTTATTATATATATATCTGGAAAAAAAATAGTTAATATAGACTCAACTAGTCATCAATAACCAACGTATTGAAAACCATGTTGTTATCGATGAAATTAATTTATTCGATTTCTTTTTCATTTTTTTCGTTCTATCATCATGCATGATTGTATCGCTCCCTACCCGACATTATCAGTAAGGAAAATAAAAAAAAAAAAAGATCCTAAAAATTCATTATCGATTTTTTCTAGCCTAGGTTGTCAATCCAATACACATTTATCTCGAATCCACAAAGTTAAATCTAGAAAATCGTCCAAAGTTGGTTATCAATCTTCAGAATTTAGTAATAAAAATATTTGTATGTGAAGATGGCAAAGAGGACTTTATTTGTTGGATTGAGTGGAGCATCAAGTTCCGGAAAAACCGTAAGTTATGTTTTTTAAATACAAAAAGGAAAACTATTGAACAATTTATCAAAATAAATGGAGCCAAAAACTAACCTTTGCTTCATTTTTATCTTATGAAATTTAGACTGTATCAAATTTATTGATTAAAATTTTCCCAAATTCTATAGTTATTCATGAGGATGACTATTATAAAAATGATAAAGAAATTCCATTAGATGCACAATCGGGAGAACAAAACTGGGATTGTCCGCAAGCTTTAGATTTGGAAAAATTAATAACTGATTTATCAGATATCAAAGACAATGGGAAATCAATCAAGAGTTATAAAAAAAATGATATTGAGATCACTAATGACGAGACTTTAAAAAAATTGCAAGTAAAATTCGGTGACAAATTAGCCAAAGTTAGAAATTTAATCATTACTTATGAATTTCAAGTTGTGTTTCTCGATGGTTTTCTATTGTATTTCCCTGATTCAAAGTTTATTCATTTCTTAAATGTGAAGCTTTTCTTTAAAGTGGATTACGGTTTATTAAAATATAGGCGAGAGAATAGATCTGGATATCAAACTCAAGAAACTTTTTGGGTTGATCCACCGGGATATTTTGATAGTTTAGTATATCCTAATTATTTAAAATATCACAAGTACTTATTTGTGAATAATTCCGACAAGACTGAACAACCAATTATGAGTAAAGAAAGCATTAGCAAGTTCGATAATGCAGACAAGATAGTAGAGGCAAAGAAGAATTTGAATATTGAGGTTTTTCATGTTAAAGATGCTTCAACCCTGATTGAACAAATGGCTAGCTGGGCTTTAGATATTATCTTGAATACTATCGAACAATTTTGAAAAAAGAATAGATAGGTAAATTACCAAATAGATAAGATATATTATTAAATAATATATATGCCAATAGATTTTTATTCAGTTATAATAAATTATAATAAATGTATGTAGATTTTGCGTGATATTGCATTAAATAAAGAGTTGAAAAAAAAACTATAAAATATAAATGATAAACAGAAATACGTAAAAAAGAAGGCAATCTTTAGTGTTTGAGGGTCAACACAGTAATTTTGTGGGTAAATTGTATGACTTTTTTCTATGTTTTTCTTATAATATCAAGATGTGGCATGTTTGACATTCTCTCTTATTATCAAAACATTAGATCAAAGGAAGTCTGTCCATGTGTTATTCCAATGTATGTGTGGTTATTGTGGTTATATGGAATTAAGTGAATACTGCTTCTATTACTGAATAATTATCGCCTTAAATAATGGGGAGCTAATAGTTTGTGTTATTGTAGTATTCTCTATGTAAGGAATCTGGAAAAAAAGGAATCGCTTATTTAGTTCTGATGTGTTTCAAAGGACCATGAGAATACAAGAAATTAGAAGAGTAATCCTTCTTTCTGAATCGTCTAACCTTTGGTTCTTGAACATAGTAAGCATAACCTTGACCCTTGGCAAATCTAATAGCAGCTTCTTTAGTATCAAAATTTAAAGAAGTACATTGCATATAATCTGAGGTACCTTGGTAACCCATTATATCATTTTCCCATCTGTTACCTTTTTCCAAGACATCCCAGTCTATTTTCCAGAATTTTCCATTATGATGACCAGATTGCATAGCAGTTTTAGCTTCTTTATAAATACGGACTTGTCTTTCAAGAGATAATTCTTCTGGTGCACCACTAACCAATTCTTTTGGGAGTTCGTCTTGTTGTTCACTTAACTCAACAACTTTACTATCATCTTTAACCGAATAGTATCTTAAGTTTTTGAATTGGGCAATTTGAGCGGATCTCAAATTTGATCTAGCGAGTTGACGGAACATGATGTCTGTATTTGTAATTATTGAAGAAGGACAAGATAGAGATGTAAAGATATAGATGTTGGATTGTTGAAGCAGATACAATTGCAATGTATTATGATCAAACATATATTTTCTGCTGTTTTTTTTCTTCTAGTAATTTGTATGGAGAAAAGAATTTTCTATTGTATTAGGCAAAAAAATTTTCTGCAATTACAAAAACAAGAATTTTATTGGTTGGCACATATTATGTACAGATTTATCGATGTACAGACCACTCAACAGATGTTTTATGTATGTTAAGATTCTAACATAATTTTCCTTTCAAAAGAAAAACATTAAATAATTGTGACGTATTTCCAACAAACCTATCTCAGTCAAAAAGAATGATCAACCAGTTTTCTTTCTTAATACTCCGATATACTAGAATCGTGAATCGTGAATGTGGAGAATCGTGACTTGATCAAAAATACCTATATCTTCTTTGTTCTTTCTATAATATTCCAACTCTAGCTTGTATATTTTTGGTAGCTCTAACATAACCTGAATGTCTTTTGCTAACTTTGATATAGAGGCCCAGACTCGTGAGAATCCAGGTTCTGATTCATTGAATTCGATCAGCAACATTAGCGGCTCATTATCCAATTTTGCTAATAATCTATCAAAATTGGAAAAATTAAACAAACAGATTGGTACCAAAAGAGATAACAAAAACTTACGTTCTCAAATAGAGATTGATTTGGATTCACAGACAAAGAACTTGAACCTGATCAAAGATTTATTATTTAACTTGCAGATATTAAAGCAAAATCAGAATGCCAATGAAAATAAAAATAATGAGTTAAAGCTTCTTAAAATTCAGAAAGAGTTGAACTTACTAACACAGAGTTTCAATCAATTAAAAAGAGATTATAATGAAAAGAAAAATTCTATTGTGATAAACGAGATAGTAAATACCAATGAAAATCAAACAGCATTAAATGAAAACAGTTCATTACTTGCGAATGATGGATTATTACAGCGTCAAATGCAGAAATCTAATAACTTGAATCAATATGATGTGGATTACCACTCGTCAGTGATAGAACAGCGAGAACAGAATATCAACGAAATTCAACAAGGAGTTCAGGAGATTAATACTATTTTCCAGGATATCAATACGTTAGTACAGGATCAAGGTGTACAAATAGATACCATAGAGAACAATTTGACCAATCTTGTGAATGACACAAGAAATTCTAATAGAGAATTAATCAGGGCCGACAGGTATCAGCAAAAGAAGAGAAAATGCAGTTGCATAATCTTGATGGTGCTATCTGTGATTTGTATACTAATTTTGTTGGCAATATTGTCTTGAGATATTTTCATCTATACTGCATAGATCAAGAGATAGAAAGTATATATACATACATAGTGTGAATACACAAGGATATTAATTTGATTGCCTCAAAAGTTTTGTTACCAGTATTTGAATCTTCAACGAATAAGCTTAAGCGCTGAGAGTAATAATCTGGCTTTTTTTTCCTTTACTGATGATTAATATATTTCAATTTCAGTTTCTAATTTTCATTTTTTGTAATACTCTTAGTAGATAGCATGTCCTCCTCCTTATTTTTTTTCCTTTTCATATTGACGTGCAACCACAATAAAAAACAACCATAGTTGATATAGAAAAAATATTCACATTTTCACACATAAAAATACTTTTAAATCTCTTCTCTAAAACAAATATATCAATGCCAAACAACACTCCTAATAAATACGCGCTGTTTATATGATATCCACCAGTATCAAGTCTGAAGAACACACACCGCATCAACGATCAAGCAACAGCTGGATCACTCCAAGGGCAAAGCACATCTTTTACAAAGTTTCTTTTCTTTTTCTTGTTTTCCTCTTGATATGTTGTTGTGCCGTTTTACCTATAGATATCTTAATTCAAAGTACGAAGAATGTTCAATCTAATGCCCATTTAGCCATTAATGCAATCTTTGTCATTGCCTGCTGTGTGCTATTTATTGTAGTATCCATCATTTTCACATCTTACAGATTCTTGAGATTTTACAGGTTGTTGATGGATATCCCAAAATTTTATATTCCTAGTCATCAAAATGATTTTGTGTCATCTAATTATTACAACTATGTTGAAGATAACATTAAAAAATGTCAGAAAATATATTATGAGCTGAATAAGGTGCCAAATGGTGAACTTATAGAGCATGATGGTTTATCTAACCCGATTGAGAATAATGGTATAATACCAAATTCATTGGTTTACGAAGATATTTTAAGAAGTATAGGTGATAGATTGAGATTAAATCCTAATTTTAAGCATCTAGATAGTTTATCCTTTTATGAAATTTTCGAAAAATCTGATGATAATTTAAATTCTGAAAAATTGATTAGTCTCTATGAAACGATAAGGTTCAGCGGTAAACCTATCAATCAAGATGATTTCTTAGAGTTTTTAATTGAGTTCGTCAAATTCAATAGGTAAATAGCATTTTTTCTATTATTATCATTACAATCATCTCACTTTTTTTATAAACATTTCACTGACTTCAACGCATTTCCTTTTGATTCTTTTTCTTCTTCCTTTATATTACTATTTATGTTTAATTTGGTCTTTGTTCATCCAATTCGTAAAAAACTTTTATCTATTTTTCATGATTTGTACAACGACAATACATTCTATTTTTAACAGCTTCTCGTTTATAAATTATATATTCATCAATATCGGCGGGCACCTATATCCAATTCCCAGTCATACGGTTACGTTCTTATTTGCCGGATTTCGCACGCGTACTGAGAGTTCAGTCGCTCCCATCAAAAATATTTCGAAAGAAATATATGTTTATAAATATTAGTAAAATAATAAATAAACAAGATAGAAAGAAGGGAAGAAAGAAAGAAAAAAGAGATAACAGAACAAAACGACTTACAATTACACAAGAAAGAACAAATTGCTACTCCAAGTATTGCTTTTTGATCTTTAGCTCTTCCCCATCTTTTTTTTATGTTATTTTTCTCAGTAAATATTATCTTCTTTTTAATATCATTATTATAGTCAAGCATAAACAAAAACCAATATCCGAAAGAAAATAAACAAGATATGTCATTCATCAAATCCAAAGGACTGGCAAAAAAACATAGAAGCAAACGTGTTTTCCAAGGTGCTGGTGCAGATGTTCTCAAAAACGAATTAGATATAAATGGAAATATCAGTCATGATTCAATCAATGATTCGGGAATTATCAAAGCTAACCATTCTTCACTATTGGATATTGGTGACGATGACGATGATGCAGATATCGAAATGGGAAATGCGCTACTAAATCTGAAAAGACAACAACAACAGCACAATATGATTCTTGAAGAAGAAGAAGGAGAAGAAAATCAGCAACAGCTGAAGCAAGGCGAACAGCATAGAGATGCACCTGTAAATTATGACACAAGTAATGGAAGACCCACCAAGATTTCTAGATTGCAAATGTCTAGCGAAGATTTTGAAGAATGGATCAAATTGGCCACAGATAATAAAATCAATTCTACAAATAGTTGGAATTTTGCACTTATTGATTATTTCCATGAAATGAGTTTACTTAAAGAAGGTGACAATATTAACTTTCAGAAAGCGTCAGCTACTTTAGACGGTTGTGTTAAAATTTATTCATCTAGGGTTGATTCTGTTGCTACTGAAACAGGTCGATTATTAACGGGTTTGGCTACAAAGAAAGAGGGTGATAACTCTAGCGTAATTGAGGGTGCAAATAATAGAGATACCAATAATCCTGATGGACTAAATGATGGTAATAGTGATCCTGATTCTAACATTTCTGGAAACTCTGCTAATATAAATGGAAGAAGATTAAATAGAAACAGATTGGTAGAAACCACATTAGTTGATTTTGATGCTATCCAAATGAAAAAATTAGATCAAGAATTAGAAATTGACCCGTTATTTAAAAGAGCATTGTCTGAATTTGACGAGGGTGGTGCTAAGAGTTTGTTATTGAATATATTGAATAGCAACACGGAGACAAGGGTTGTATTTGACGCTCATGGAAAGACCAATAGTGGTGATGAAGAACAACAATTAGATAAAATAGATGGTGAAGACAGTGATTTTGAAGATATTGAGGAAGACGATGATGATGAAGACATTTCTTTGTCAGAACAAGAAGCCGAGGACAAACAGTTGATCAGTGCTGAACTATCAAAGTCAATGATACCCACCCAGAAAAATGACACTGATGTACTAGATTTAAGAGTGATGTTAGCAACAAATATGGAAGAGGTGCAAATTTTGGATGTGTGTCCATCGATGAGAAGCTTGGATATGGTTCTACAAGATGTCAATGAGGCAAAGAGTATATTAAATGATTTGAATTCAAATAAAGATATGATAAATAGTTCATTCTCACAACGAGATGCTCAATATCTAAATGATACTAATAATGCCAAGAATGACACTGTTGATTTTCGATTGCCTGATTTTACGGCAACCGGTAGCAATGGTGATTCAGGAATCCCATTAGATTTCGAAAATAATGAACTGCCAGATCTTGGATTTGACAATGGAGGAATGGGCGATGATGATTTTGGAGACGACAACAGTTATGATGATGTAAATACTAATTTGGCGGAAATCTTGAATGAAGATCGTAACAATGATCCTGAGCATGAGCACGAAAAAGATGACGCCGAAAGTGATAGTGGTCGATTTGGAGTCATGGAGAAAATTATTGATAAAGATTTAATGGCATATTTTGATAATAATATGAGAACCAACTGGGCAGGTCCTGAACATTGGAAAGTCACTGCATTGAAAAGGAAAAAGGATAAATTTGGATTTGGTTCTACGTCTGCTATTTCATCCACAACTAATGTAGATAATTCAACTAAGGGTACTTCTAAAGCTGAAGATAGTGGTCAGCAGAAGATAGGTACACGTAAAAAACAGCAAAAAGAAGATTTCAAAATTGACTTTTTAAGTTTGAATGATGATGAAGATGATGATTTAGAAGCCGAAATTTTCCAAACTGGGAACACCACCAAGATCAACATTCCAAAAACACAGCATGTTGCGGATCATTTATTCTTATTACCTAATGATATTTACTTTAATTCTGAAAGGCTTTTGAAAATGTTTTTGAAGGATGATATTGTTCGTTCATTGAAGAAAATACAAAAGAATATAAGATCAAGCAATTATCTCGGTGATAAGCAAGTTATAAAGAATGATGAACTTTTACCTGCTGCCAGCATAGATGGTAACCACCTTGGCATCAACGAAGCTGCTGATGAGAATTTTTGGGCGAGCAAATATAAAAATGAAAATAACAACCCTGAAGGAAATAATACATTGGATGATGAGAACAATGATCAATTGGATTTCGATAATGGAGGTGCCAATGATGACTTCTTTGATGCTGGCTTTAATTTCAATGATAATTTACCGATGGGAAGCAATGATGAAATGACTATGAATACGCAAGCCATGAATAACGAACCATTAAGCATTGGGGCTAATTTGATTAGTAGTGGTAGAAGGATCAGGGGAGAGTTTGTAAATTTTTCAAGAACCGCCAAACGAGTTGATGTTAAATTCTTAAAGAATAACCTTTGGAAATCTATAACTGCCGAACACAATTTACAGATAGCTAAACGTGATGAATTGCAAAGAGTGAAAGAATCAGATGCTGATAATGATAAAGAGAATGTTGATATTGATGAAATTGAAGAGTCGCAAGATGGCCAGCAAATAGGCAAAGGCAAAGATGAGGAAGCTGCCAAACAACAACAGGAAGAGGAAATTATTCCATTTACTAAAGCCGTGAACAACATTGGCACAATGTATCCTGCAGAGCAGCGGAAAGATTTAAGTACAAGTTTCTGCTTCATCTGTTTACTACATCTCGCTAATGAACACGGATTGGATATTGAAAATACTGATGACGGAAACTTTGAGGATTTAAAAATTACATATAATGACAATATTTCTACCTGAAGATAATAGATTTAGTATATCTCCCTTTTAAATTATCAATATTGCATAATTTTTTTTATTAAACAATTATAATCTATAATTGTTGAATATAAGCCCTGTTTGTATAATATCCATAATAATAGTGTAACATTTAATATGAGTAGAACATTTACTTATACTATTTTTAACTGAAACCAAAACTCGAAGACGCTTAATGAAGATGAAATTATAGTATAACTATAGTACATATCATTTGGGTTATCAGGTAAGCTTCTTGAAGACAATTCAACTGAATTATCTCAACAAATTTAATCCTTCAAAAACTCCAACAAGGAACCATGATGAAAAATTTCAAATCCCTAATACAAAAGAATACCTATAAAAAGGATAATATAAGAACGCGCGCAAAAATCTAAAGTACTACACCAAATTTTATGAAGAATACCAAACATGCTAAGACAAAAGCTAAGTTAAGCAATTCTCCATAAAAGTCGAGTAATCATAGGAGCTCAGTTTATTTGAAATATTTGAGCATGTAATGATTCTCTGAAAAAGATATAATATCTTCCCCTACTGATTAAACTATAGAAATAATCAACTATATAAGAAATAAACTATAATACACTTGAAAAAAAATTGTGGACATTAAACGGACATAACATATTAGTAATTTCTTTAAGCTTCTTCGTCAATAACAGATTTTTCAGAAACATAAATACCATCCAAGAACTTTCTAATATCCTTGTTTCTGACGGCACAAATTTGTTGAACATCAGCAGCAGTTTGAGAAACATCTTCAACAGAATTGCCGGTTAACACTAATTCATCCTTTTGAACAGAAGAGACTTCAACAGTAACACCTTCTCTGATTGGAACAAGTCTAACTCTCTTTTCACCTAAAAAGTTTCTGATTTCAACATATTTGGAGGAATCCTTTTCAATAATGTTAACATTGATTGGAAAATGCGCATAAACGTATCTCATTTTGTACTTGTAACCCTTGGTTACACCAGTGATTAAATTAGAGATCAAGGACTTAACGGTTCTCAAAGCAGCAACATGCTTTCTGTCACCATTGTGAATAACAATCTTAATTTGCTTTTTGGATATTTTTTCGAAAGAGACATCCAAATGCTTCAAATCCTTGGTTAAGGTACCTCTTGGGCCAATAACAGTGATGAATCTAGAGAGGATTTTAACAGTGACATCTTCTGGGATGTTTAAAACTTGTTCGGAGCAAATATACTTCATTTTTAAATAGTGTTAATAGATTGATTGTAGATATGTATGAATTCTTGGTAATTACTTTGAACAAATGAGAAAACAAAAGAAAGAAGCTCAGAAGTCCAGTAGGTTTCAGTTGAAATTTCTTCGACTTTTTTTTTAACTTTCTGATCCCCTTTATTTTGATCGACCACATTTTTATTTTGAAAACACTTCATTTGTTTGGTTGTGCATGATAAAAATGGAGTGAGACTCATCGCTTCTTATGAAATGCAAAGACACCCAAGCTTCCATGGAAAGTGCGACAAATAAAGTAAAAAAAAACACTTCAAAAAGGCCAAAAATGATAAAATTCATCAGGTTTTCATTAGTTCTTTTTTGTGTTACTATCACATGATACTGTTTTCCTGAATAGCGGGCATACAAAAAAAAATGTTGCCCTTTAATGCAGCACGTGCATGTGTATTTTCCATTTCGTTAAGTCTTCTCTGCAAGTTTTCAACATAACACAATCCCAAAGGGTAATTGGGTAATTTGTCACCATGAGAGCACATACAATTATCATATTAATTGATTTATAATCGTATTGAAAACAGTATAGAGAAAAAGAAATAAATATTAAAAAGTATTTATAACTAAAAACAAATACAAAATGTATAAACATTGAAAATAAAAAGCATAGATAATGGTAGTAAACCTTATTATTATAACGACATTCTTTAATCCTGTCTTCTTCTCTTACTGACATCAATACTAAGAAGCATACTATGGAAACCTGTACCGTTCAATTTCTCCTTAGCGTGTTCAGCTACTCTTGCATCACAGAACTGGACGTATGCAAAGCCCCTAGATTTGCCGGTCTCTCTGTCTTTGACCAAGAACAACTTCTTGATCAAACGGTTGTTGAAATATGGAGCAAGCAATTCTTCTCTCAAGTCGTCTTCTGTAACGTCTGGGTTCAAAGATGAGAATTTCAAAGTGCAGCCTTCTTCCTCGTCGTACTCTCTTCTGCCTGAGCCGCCGCCACCACTTCTCATGTGAGGAGGAACGTAACCTCCGGCACCGACAGTCTTGACGGCGTCCTTGTTCATATTGGAGGTATCGTTGGAGGCGTCTGATTCTGGGAAAAGGTCCTTGTATGGACATTTGGAAGACATGTGGGCACCGCCACATAATCTGCACACGAAACCGGTGCTTATTTCTTTCTTGGCCTCCTTCTTCTTCATTTCTTCTTCTCTCATCAGCTCCTTCAAGTTTGAGGACAACAACAAAATGACCTCGTCGGCAATTTGAGTTGTGTCTATGGTTGGGCCTGGCGGGGTGTTCTTTTGCTTTCCGTATTTTTTCCAATTTCTACGTTCCAACACGGAGGGAGGCACCTTCTCTGTTGTTTTTGTCATTCTGATCTTTTGGCTGACCTTGACCTTTTCATTTTTTTGGTTATATTTGTAGGAGACTATTAATTTTGTGGTATCGTTCAAGTTTATGACTTCTGTTGGAGGAAGCTCGTCTACGGAATCATCCCATTGGGTTGCTGTTGCAGACATCTTGATGCTATTGTTTGTTTGCTCGTTCTGTTAGTGCTTCTTGTCGCTAAAACAAAGAATGCTACTGGGATATGTGGCTGGTTGCGGGTGGGATGCCAAAGAAAGCGGATCTCTTGGTAGATATGGGAGTGCTGGGTGCTCGGGAATGGCGAGTGGAGTGGAGTGCGGTGGGGGCTGTGCTGTCTCGTATCGCAGGGATGTAATGAGGCGGCAATAGATGACCTAGGTAAATAAATAGCACTTGCTGTTGTCTTGTCTTGTACGTATACGATGGAAACAAGGATGGCTGATTCAGTGGTGTAGAGCTAAGCTGTTGCTAGCATTGACAACAAATATCCAATATGCTGCTGCTACACACTGGCTGGCGCCAAACCCATCATCCGCTAACTTGAAAAAAAAATATATAAAGAAAAAGGAAAATTTTCGCTCTGARAAAGTCCCAAAAAAATTTTCTTGTCTGCGACCCATACAAGAAGCCGGGGACGCATCCGTACCGTAGGTAACCCGTGCAGCTCACCTGCGCTGCACCGTACTGCATGTCCGGCAGAACGGTAAGCTCACATACTACACGCCCTCATGCTCAAACTATGCGCAACGCTAGGATCCGTGCGCGTGCGCTTGGCCTTTGAAATCAGGAAATCCAATTCATGGATAAAAGAAATTGTAAACAAACCGATCAGTCACATACAAATAAACATAAATGGACCAAAATGAAAAATAAAGAATAAAAAATAGGAGAAAAAGGAGATCATTCGAGTAACAAAAAGAAACGCGAAGGAAAAAAAAATAAAAAAAAAAAAGTGGCTTCTACTCGTGGAAAAAAAAGGAGTAGAAAACACATACAAAACGCTTACTAAAAAATACTCGTGGACGCTGGAAGTAAAAATAGTAGCAGCACTGAGAAGCATTTGGCAGGAAGACCTTAGTTACTTCCTCCACTCACAGTATAATATCTACAACTGCAAATAAATAAACAATCCTTTACTTGTTCGCATTCCATTCATTTTGCACCCACCACCAACACTGTTACGACCATATCCTCGAATACCAGTGCACTTTCCTTTGTCTGTCCTTTTGATCCCACAAGAGTTTTTGTGTCTAGATATCGCCCCGTAGTACTGCTGACCAGAAAGTAAGTACCCCTACCTCCCTCCCGCACAGAACAGCTAGATAAATGTATACGATGGACAGTGTCGACTCAGATCCTGAGAGAAACTTCAACCTCAAGTACTGCTTGCCGAAGCGCAAGGAGACACAGCGTGTCGCTGCTGGCGCTGCCAGCGTCTCTCCAGACGAGCAGACCTCCGCGAGGGCTGCACCCGAGTCCCCTGCTGCTGCCGGCGCCAACGCTAGCAGCGAGAAGGCTGCGCTACCATCACGCCACGGCAGTGGCAAGAGGGGCAACAAGCTGTCTGAAAAGCAGCACTACTCGCCTCCGTACGTCCCACACACCGCAGCTTCGTCCTCGCCACTTGCCAGATGCAGGCTCAGACTCGACAGATGGTCCATTCTTGGTGTTGTGTCTCTCTTGCTAATATTGTTGTCTCTCCCACTTTTCTTCTCCCACAACCACTACAAGGATTGTGTTGCCGACAACCAATTGTCTCCGGTCCAATCCTACAGCATTGTCGAGCATGAGGGCACCAGAAGTGGAAATTCCACCTTTTCCTTGATCACAATGAAGGTGTCCCACTTCTTTCATAACTACCCTACTTTCAACGACCGTTTTGACTTATGGAGATCCTCTGCTCAATATGTCAACTTGCAAGCTAGGGAGGACGTAAGCAATAATTCCACCACCACTACTACTGGTACTTCAAGTACCACCGGAAGCTCAATAACTACAAGTGGAACCACAAGCTCCTCCATTAGCTCGAGCGCTTCATCTAGTCTCTCCACTTCCGCTTCCTCCACTTCTACTTCCTCTACATCTGTTTCCGCAACTTCCCCAACCTCGGTAAGTTCTTCTTTCTCTGCAGCTATATCATTCTCCTCGCAGAGTATTACAAACACCGCTACCCCAACTACCAGTTTCTCTGTTAGTTTCTCTGAATCCTCTTCCAGTCAAATTTCATTTTCAGTTTCAGATAGTTCTATTTCATTCTTTACGAGTGCAACATCTACTTCCGCTCCTCTGTCTTCTACTTCCACCATTCTCTCGTCCTCTGGTACTTCGAGAACAACTGCTGCAAGTTCACCAAGTGTGACTTCCTCTTCTGCTTCTTCCACGTCGTCTCTGGACAGTGTCGTCGTGTTGGGTATTACTTCTACCGAGACTTTTTCTAATCCTACATCTACTTTGACACTTAGTTCTACCGCATCCTCAGCCAAACCTACTTTAACTAGTGAATCCTCAACCAGTTATTCCAAAGGCTTATCGCCAAAGAACAAAAAGGTTGTCATCGGATGTGTCGTAGGAATTGTCGGCGGATTGTTATTTATGGCATTACTTGCATTTGCATGGTATAAGTTTTACTATTTGAGAAATAACCCTAAATACGTGAATTCTGAGGGGTTCTGGGTAGACAAGAATGTTGAGACTGATAATGCTGTTGTCTTAGATAACGGTTCCTACGATAATCATGATACTCCAGTTGGTGATAGGTATAATAATTGAGAATCCAAATACATATTAGATCCAAAAAGTATCACAGGAAAAAGAAAAGAAAAGAAAAGAAAACTTTTTTTTATTTACTAGAACTATAGATTGTTAATTTAACACTAATACTACCAAACAAAGCAAAAAGCATCTAGATCATCAACCATGCTTCTTTAATCTCATGATAATAGTTTCAGATTTCACTTTCATTTTTATTATTTCCTCAGTTATAACCTATTTGTTCATTACTATTCATTCCTTTATATTCACTCCTTAATCAACTTTTATATTCATTCATTTATTAGTCACATACACCCTCTGTTTAATGTTAATACGATCATCTATTCTTACCTCATACCCTCTTTTAATTCATCGATATACTTATTCTTTATGCAATTTAATCTTCTTCTCTTCAATTCAATGAAGTTCTTTCTTATTCTTTATTACTTGCCCCCTTGCAAAAAAAATGAAAACATATTTACAAAATTTAAATTAAAAGAAAAAAAAATACATATCTTTCTATTCATTCGAAATTTGTAACTGTCAAATATCATTAACATGACATGATGTTCGAGGAAACTGAGCATCAACTAGAGTCTTACGTCTAGATGTGCAAAGTACTGATCAGTTACTCCTACTCTAGCTCTTACTCTCGCCCACTATTGATACATAGAATCTTGCCTACAATACGAAGAAAAAGTTCATAATTTTAACTTTATTACTAGCAATGATATATAGATAGATACTATAGTGATCGATAACCAAAGAAAATTAAAAAAAAATTGACCAACTATTGTTCTGATCATTTCAAAAAAATTCCTCATTATTATGCTCGCTAATCTCTTGACAAGCAAACTGCTTCATAATAAAACAGTAATAACAATAGTATTACCCATTTGAAATGACTTAAAAAAACAGCCTCAGGTTGTTCTACACACGCCACTAAAAGGTGGTAAGGTCGTGACGTCTCAGCATCTCCCTCCATACATAAGAACGAAAAAAGGAGAATAAACACCTTAAATTCCATGTCTGGGAGTTATATAACTGACGCTAGCAAACCCTTCATCGTCGACTGTAATAGTTGATGAGGAAGAAGAAACAGAAAAAAATAAAAAATAAAATGAAATGAAAGAGGAACAGGAACAGAAAGAGAAGAAAAACCATAATTAAAATGTGCAAAGTCTCCATATATTGCGTTGCTTCTATGTTTTATGTTTTTCTTTCTCAAATCTAATTTCCTGAGTTATTTTTTCATAGATAGAAAAAAAAAAAAAAAAAAAACTAAGTTATTTTGTGTAGGTGTTCATCAATCGAGCAGCAAAATACCAGAACAAATACACTGAGGTAAGTGTCTGGTTATGCTGCTCCGTATACACATGCACATTTTCATCATTGGAATTTCAAATGCCATTATAAGAACGTCAGTATAGAATATAACTTAGGTAGATCACTAACAGTGGAAGATCACTTATGGAGAAGAAATAACCTAATTATAATTGTAAGTAGGGTAATTTGCTAGTGATAACCCATCCACACAGGACATATCATGTCGGAACATAATATGATGTGTCGCGACATGATGATAACTTACATGCATAATATAACAATCATTCATGCTAAACTAAAACATTAAGGAAAATGTAATTATTTAAGAAAATTATATAAAATAAATAAATTAATTACATGCAAAACTATTTACATACAGTGAGCAATGAATATTATGCATGAATTATCTCTCTAAATTCAACATGACTGTTATTGTTAATCAAGAGACTTATAGTTTTTCAAAGCTATATTAATCAGACTTTATACGTTCCAACATTAATAATGCGTATAGTATTTTTTTCGTTACAAAACTAGCGGAAGATAAACCATTAAACAAAATATCAAATTATCAAATTATAAAGTTGCAAATGCAATTTACAAATTAATTTGAATGTCAGTTCATTTATTGTAATATGGAGCTTACTTATTCTTTTGATTTCCACTAATTTAGTATTCTTTAATGATATTCATTAATTAGGGTGATCTATTAGATGTACCAGACCTACTTTGGTATATCCTATTTCAACGCATCACACAGACAATGACTCCATTGAAGATTGATTTGCCTTCAACTTCGAACTGTTCTAGTACAATCACTAGGTTGGCAGATCCATTTTCGCTTATGGAGATAAAATTGTCGGCAATTAAATCAAGTTCTGATAGAATGTTTGATAAAATCTTAAATCAATCAGAAAACCAGTTTACGCAAGTCGAAAAAGAATTAGAATTGAAATTTATCAGTTGTAAGATCAGAAGTAATTGAGTTCTTAGGGTATAAATATATAATAGATATAAACTCTTGAAGCTAAACTAAATGATATATATATCAACAATTAATAGGTAAAATCTTTGATTAAAAATCAAAATGTGATAAATAAAAAAATTCGTAATTACTGGAATTGTAATTCGAAACTGAATGGCTGAAAAGTAAAACACTTGAAGGATCACAATTGGTTGGTGTTTCCGATGATTTGATTAGGATCAACTGCTCTAATAAAAACACTATTCTTATTTTCATCATTAATAACAGTATCATCTTTTTTAGATAAATTTAGAGCATCTAAATAGTTTAAGATTCTGTCGAATTTCTCGTTAAATCCAAGTTCTAACGTTTTGAATCTTTCCTCGAATTTCTCTTCCAATTGAGTAATTCTATTAGAATGACTTGACCGATTGGACTTGAATGAATTCAAACTATCATTGTCCGAATCGCTTTTCATCTTGACTTTGGTAGGAGTCATTTTCGGATTATCTATAATCCTGATTTAATGAATACTGTAAGTTCTTTTGTAATGATTAATGAAATAGTTAATTTAAGTATTAATATTGTTAATGTTGTATATTTATTATTTAATATTTATTCAATATATTGCATTCAAATTTAATAAGGTTTCGTATATTATAAAATTTGAATGTGCTCTCTTTTTGGGACGTTCTGGGATTTTATAAATAGGCGAGTAGTTTATTCTCTTTAAATGGTATGTATTAAGTAAGTATTAAGTAATTTAGTTGTGTTTTCTTTTTTTTATATCTTCTTGATATTTTTTATATTGTTATTTCTTAGGATATAGCTGTTATATCTTGACAATTCCGATTCAAGTCATATTTTTTGTAACCTTAAAAAGAAAAATAAATTTTTCCACAATGATTCTACTTACAGCAGAATACTGGAGTTATCAAAATCCGTGATAGTTTAGTGGCTAGAATTACCGCTTGTCGCGTGGTAGACCGGGGTTCAATTCCCCGTCGCGGAGTTTTTTTTTTCGCTAATCTTATTATTAGTATGAATATGGATATTTTTTCTGGTACATGTTTTTGTTTTTTGTTTACTATCTGTGAAACAGGCGCTGAAAGAAAACAAATCGCAATCAATCATATTTTTAAACAGTTTGATTGGATTTACAGGGATGAAATATGGCTTCACCAACTGTTAATTAAGGATACCTCTACTTCGCCATTATTCACTCATTTCAATATCACCATGAGTGATTTTGAATCAGACTCTTTTGATGACGATGATTTGGATGACAATGAATTATTTGAGCTAATAGACAATAAATCTAAGAATAATCAGCAAGAGCCGCAGATACAAGAATATGAAGAAATTGAAAGAGAACCTCCTGTGAAAATACGGGATTTAACACATCATACTACCAACTATGCAGAATTAGGTAAGTACATCTACCCAGTGAATTACGAAGTACGAGAGTATCAATTTGATATTGTGGAATACAGCCTTTATGAGAACTTAATATGTGCTATTCCAACGGGGACAGGTAAGACATTTATAGCTGCAGTTGTTATGTTGAATTATTACAGGTGGTTTCCAGATTCCAAAATTATATTTGTGGCGCCTACTAAACCTTTGGTAGCCCAACAAATTAAAGCTGCAGTAGGAATGACTTCAATAAACCCATCTGATGTTGCAGTTTTTCTAGACAAATCGAAAAAGCACAGAGCCGAATTGTGGACCAATAAAAAAGTAATATTTGCTACACCCCAAGTAATAGAAAATGATTTGAAGAGTGGATTTGTTGACCCCAAATCCGTATCATTATTAATAATTGACGAAGCACACAGAGCAAGAGGTAACTATGCATACAACAACATAATTAGATTCTTGAAAAGATTTACTCTTTCTTTTAGAATTTTGGCTTTGACAGCTACACCGGGAGCGGATATTGCCACGGTACAAGAAATTGTTAATAATTTGTTGGCATCAAGAATAGAGATTAGAACAGAGAAATCACCGGATGTCGCAAAATATATGAAACACAAAGAAGTGGATAAGCATATATTTGGAACTAACGAAGATATTGATTGTATTATTGATGCAATTTCGGAAGCCATAATGCCTGCGTTGGAAATAGCAAATAAACAAAATGTTTATCATGATACTGATGCTAGTATGATCAATGCTTTCAAAGCCATGGAATCTTCGCAGAAAGTCATTAATAATCCAAGATATTCAGAAGGATTAAAATGGTATCTTTATTTCATTCTTCAATTATTGAACCACGTTGGCCAGATGTTAAGAAGATTGAAAGTTTACGGAGTAAAATCCTTCTACGCCTATTTTGAGAATAAATATCGGGAATTTACAGCAAAATATGATACGGGGAAATCTACTAACAAAATTGCTGCGGATTTCTTTTATCATGATTCCATTAAGAAGTTATATAGTGATTATAAGGTGAAATATGATGATCCAGCGTATATTGGCCATCCAAAGCTAGAACTAATGATTGCTGAATTAATTGATTTCTTTAAGGACCCTACTCATCAGAATTCAGGGGTCATAATTTTTACAGAATTAAGAGAATCGGCACTTGAGATTGTAAAAGTGTTAGATAATGCTAAACAAAATTTTATTGAAGATGAGGATCCATCTGATAGGTTACTTAGACCACATATATTTATTGGTCAAAGTAGAGAAAAGGATAAGTTTGATGACGTTGATTTCAGAAAAAAAAATACCAAGGGAAAGAAACGAATGACGAAGAAACAGAAGGAAGAGGAAGAGATACTAAAAGCTAAAGGAGAACGACAGGAGGCAGAAGATGCGAAAAAAGCAAGAGAAGCTAGAAGAACAGGCCTGTCTGAGACTGCTCAGTTATTTGGCATGTCTCAAAAGCAGCAAAAACAAGTTATTAATGAGTTTAAATCTGGAATTCACAACATTCTTGTTGCCACATCCATTGGTGAGGAAGGTTTAGATATTGGTGAAGTCGACTTAATTGTGTGTTATGATGCGACTTCATCTCCTATTAAGAATATTCAAAGAATGGGAAGAACAGGTAGAAAAAAAGATGGTAAAGTATTATTGTTATTGACTGAGCAAGAAAATAAAAAGTTCGAGCAATCTATGAATAGCTATGAAGTGGTTCAGAATCAGATTAGAGAGAATAGTGATAGTGTGAACAATCACAATAATTTAAATGCTTTCATTGGAACAAATAATATAACTGGTGGTGCTACAGGTTCTAAATTAAGATTTACAGTATCTGATAGAATCGTACCAAAAGAATTTGCACCTGAATGTCATAAGGAAATAGTGTCTGGAAATGAAGATTTCTTAAGAGAAGATGAAGAATTTAATGATGATGAAGTTATCAGATTAGCTACTCAGTACATGAATGAAGATGTTAATAAGAAGAGCAAAAAATCAAAAGCAAAATCAAAGAAAGCAGATACCAACCAACTTCAATGCATCGATAATCTTATTTCAAAGAAATCTAAAAAATGCAACCTCTCTAAGGAAACTGCTGGAGTCAATAATAGTGCTGATGACAATAGCCATAATATTGAAAAAGTATTAACTTATCTGAAAGCTCCGGCAAAGAGATTTTTTATGCCAGATAATGTTGAAACCGGATTTATGAGTGCTTCTTCCTTGGTTAAAAGAAAAGGTGAGACGTTAAGCATATCCAATGAACTAGCTGGACAGAAAACTATCACGCTGTCTTACAAAAGAAAAAGAGACCGATTAACTGCATTTTTGGATTCAGATTCAGATGAGGATATAGCTATCGGGAAATTGATTAGCAGGAGACTGAAATGCAATGATACTGTATGTCATGCTGCTGAGAAAGTTCCACTTCAACAATCGCTACCAACCAGTGACACTGATGCTGTTAAGAAAAATCCATCGGTAATCAAGAATCCAGAAAAGCTAACTACCAATGGTCCGTCCAATCTTCCTGATGATTTTGATGATTCTTCTTGGTCCTCTTTAGAGCTTGAAACTGAATCAATTGCTAACAGAGCACCCGCAAATGAGCAGGATAAGCTCATATCTATTCCTGCCAAAAGGATTCACAATATTCGAAGACCTGCAACTGAGCAGGTGGTGGACGACGAGATTACTATAGAGAAGGTAGTAAAGAGGCCAAAAGATACCGACATAAAGGATATGATCAAAAATACTATAGGCGCCATAGAAATCAAGAATAATCAAATCATCAGTAACACTGTTAAACGATCGTTAGGTATTAGAAAAAGAAAAATTTTACAAACTGATTTCCATAATGCACCAATTGATTCTTTAACAGACGCTGAAGTTTTGGGGATAATGAGACGCAATAAGTTACTACAAGCTCAGAAATTATCATCAGAGAGACAGTTGAAGGAATCCCAAAGAAAAATGAGGTCATTAACTGATGTAGATTTAAAGTCAATAGATGATTCGCTATTTCCTGTAAGCAAGTTCGGTGCAAGATCAGGGTTTTTACCACAGAAGCAGGAACGCGAACTTTGCCATAGTAGCATGCGAGATGCTTCAGACTTTTTGTCATTTGAGATCCAAAATTTAAAAATTCCAACACGAGTCACTCACAATATTTTACAAAGCAGAATATTGCAAGGGAACAATGGTGTGAGGCTACTGAAGTTTTACTATAAACTTCAAGGTACCCCCAAAGATGAAACCATTCATTTGAGAATGATGATAGCGGCACAAAAGAAACAAGAATTTAAAGAAAAGAAAAACCCAGAATGGGTAACGACACTAGAGTTCTGGAAGAACAGTAACGTTGTAAATGATTTATAGATATTTATATATTATAAATAACATATTGGACTAACTTGTTTATACATATTGAAATAATTGTACTAATGATCTAACAGTCTAATGAATCTGACCAGACCAATGGATTAAAGCCTTGCCAAATAAAAAGGAAAAATTACAGATCGCATCCTTGTAGGTGCATAGAGCAGATTTGGCTGGGAATTCAACTTCACACCGCATAATATATAAAAAAAAAAGTTGATGAATTTTTCACGCGTGCACAACAAAAACAAATAAACAAGTGTGACAAAATGATCAAAGTAAAAAAAATAAAAAAAAAAAATTAAAATAAACAAAAGGAGATCAATGGGATATTCTTGTTAGTTAACTTCAAATCTTTGTTAAATAGAGATACCCATACTTAGTAAATATTCATAGTTGAATTGACATCATGAATTTCAATTCTAATAAAAAGGGCAAGAATGTCCACGAAGACTTTCTTTCCCGTTTGCCGGCTTTGTCCAAGCGAATCAGTAAAGAGAAGATGAATGAAGACAGTGCAAAATCTCCAACAAATGCTGTCGCGCCTCCAATCAGTATTGCACAGCTGCACAGCGATAAAGATTTTAATTTTACTATGAAGCTTTCCCAAAATTTGATTGTTCAAACCAGGAAATTGCAAGCAGATAACAAGAAGAAGGATATTAAGATCGTGGACCTTAACAAGAAAATATCACAACTTACTACCAGTGTTTCAAGTTTACAATCTAAAGTCACAGAGTTAAGCAGTGCAGAACAACAATTAGATGAAACTAATTGGGAGTTGAATTTAAATTATCAAGAAAACTTGTCCAGTTTGAATAAGACCAAAGATCTGAACGCCAAACTATTGAAAGATTTAGCTGCTATTACACATACCAATAACGAATTAAACCAAGAAGTTGAAGAGTTAAGATTGAAATTCAAGAATATTAATGATACCTATTCCAATCATAAGGCCACAACAGAAGCTAGAATCCATGAACTAGAAAGCCAAATGGATGAATTGAATACGGAGAATAACGATCTTTCGAATAAAATTTCTGGTTTACAAGATGAACTAACCAGTCCAGTATCAAGAGAGTTCAAATCACCAAGAACATCTATGAATGCTGCTAACGTCAAAATTTTTAATTCAAATAAGTTTGATCCATCGACATATGATTTCTCTGTTGATACTGAGGCAAAAAATCTTGAGTCCAAAACATCACAGATAGATGGATTGACGTCAAGAAATATTCACTTAGAATCACAAACTTTGAAATCCAATTTGGATCATGCACATCATGTAATCGCTAAATTGAGATCTCATCTTTTGAAATATAGAAAAGAAGATTTGAGTGGTTCTTCAATCGTCACGGATACCAAGAAAAAGGATAGCAAAGATGGAAATAATGATCCTGATTGCAAAGCCAAAGCTTACAAACCAGAAGCATATGTTGCAATGCAAAAGAAAAATAAACTATCCTTAAAGAATGATACCAAAAACTTGAAGATTCTTTCGCGTGCTAGTAAAGACTCATCCATCAGAATTATTGATCATGAAACTGATAAGTTATTGGAAGATACTGAAAATTGGCTAGATTACAAATCTGATGATGAGTCTGATATTAATTCTGAAGTTGATGAAGTGTTGGAGCTCGAAAACAACGGGTTTGATAACTTTGGAATTGATAATAGTGATGATGATATTGTTGATGTTCCTGTCATCAGATCTCTCGAATCATCTTTTGTTGATACAGGAAGTATTTCTAGTTTACCGGATATTGAAGATGAGAAAGCAATCGTCCATAGATACGTCAAAAGACATAAATTGAAATTGATCCCCATGGTAAATGATAATGTTACGAATTCAGATACTTATATGAACTTGGCAAAAGAATTAGAAACAAACACCAAGAGTTTAGATGATGAAATGTTCGAGCTCACAAGTTGTAGTGATGCTGAATATAACTTATCTCAGTCTAAATTATCTAGTGAACTTGAGCTTGTTAAAAATGAAAAGACTTTGAAATCTCAAATTGAAGAATTAACAAACAAATTAAAGGAAAACGAGGTGAACAAGGATAATGTTAATTCGATAGTAGGAAGATTGAATTTGATTGCTGTGGATTCTAAGGAATTTGAAGCTTCTCAGAAGCTAGTTGATCAATTAAAAGTAGATAATAATTTATTAAATAAAGAGCTTTCGGTTTTGAAGGAAAACTTAGAATTAGCCGAATCAAAGAGTAGCGAGAAATCCAATATATTAGAAGATGCTAACGCGGAACTTAAGTTGTTGCAAAATAAATTACTGGTTGCTGATTCATTGGCTGGTGAATTATCTGCAGAAGTCGCTTCCTTGAAATCTTCGAACGTGAAATCAGAAGCGGAGATAATTTCTTTGACGAAGATCACCACATCTTTGAGATCGGAAATACAAGACTTGAAATTCAATATTGATAACTTGAAATTTAAAAATAATTCTACCGAAAAATCATTCAATGAATTATCAGAAAAACATGCAACTTTAAGATCGGAATATGATTCTATCAAGAAGGATTTTGAAACCCTGAATGCCTTTGCCGATGAGTTATCCATTAAGCATGCTGATATTAAAGCGAAACACGACGAATTGCAGACGTCACACAAAGACATATCCACTAAGCTTGATGAGGCAACTGAGGAACTTCAAAACTTTAAATTCAAGCACGATGAATTGACCAATTCTCATAAAGATATCCACTCAGAATTAGAATCCAAAAATAAGGAACTTACTGGTTTGAACGACTCTCTTGCATCTCTCAATGATATTAATCTAAGTAAAGATATTGAAATTACAAGCTTACGTAGCAAACACAATGATTATGAATCTACAATTGCTAAATTTAAGACATCTTTAGATGCAATTGAAGCTGCATATAATGAATTAAAGTGTGAACATCAATCCTTGCAAGAATCACATGAACAGTTGAAGAATTCTCATGATAAACTAAAAAATACTCATAATGACATTGCAGCCTCCAACACTTCGTTAGAAGCAACGGTCAGAGATATGAACGCTTCTCACAAATCTAAAATTGACTCTCTTATTAATGAAATTTCCGAAGCAGAATTACAATATAAGAGCCTTAAAGGAACCCTTGAAGGCGAGTTACTTGAGAAGGCTAAGTTGTCAGATATGTTAGAGCAAAAGGTAAAAGATCTAGGTGTGCAAAGTGCACTGCTGGTCACCTATAAACAAAAGATAGCTGAATTGGAGGAGAAGCTTTTAGAATCTGAGAACGCAAGAGATGATATTTCTGAAAAGACTAAGCAGCTCAAATTATTGAATGAAGAATTGCATTCCAAATCTGGTATCTTGCAAAAGGAATATGATCAAGTCAATAGTGATTTGGAGTCGTTAAGAGGATTCCACGATGATGTCAAGAATAAAAATATTGTTAATTCTACAAAATTAGTAGAATTAGGAGCTGCCCACGAAGCTTTGAAAGGCAAGAACAAAGAACTTGAGAGTAAGATTTTAAATTTGGAGTCCGAAAATAAATCTGCTTCAGAGTCCCATGTCTCAGCGTTGAAGAAGGCTGAATTAGAGCACAAATCATTGGAATCTAAAATTACAGACCTTTCAAGCCACTTATCGAACCTTACAGCTGAGCATCAGGAACTTAGTCGAGGATACGAAAATTCTAAAAAAGAAGTTACTGAACATGTTGGATCCATAAAGACGTTATCGGACAAGATTGCGGAATTTACAGAATCAGAAAAACTTAAGACATCAAAATTAGCTTCTCTTACTGTTTCTTATGAAGAATTGAACAAAACACACCAAGAGATTTCAAATGTTCACAAAGAAATGCAAGATTCACATAATGATGAGATCCATACTTGGAAATCTAAATTTGATAACCTTGAAAAACAATATAAAGAATCAACAAAACAGATATCGGAATTAGGTTCCTCAAAGAAATTATTACAAGAAAGCATTCACAATAAAGAGAGTGAAATTACCAATCTTAAAGCCTCTTTGGAGGAATCAACAGCAGTCGTAACTAACTACCAGTCAAGAATTTCGGATTTAGAAAAGTCCATGGCAACTGCAGTTGCTACAAGGGAATCTCTTTCTATTCTCAACAAAGAATTAAAAGAAAGATCCGAGAAAATAGAGATCGAAGCATCCAAAGAATCCAAATGTTTTAGTGAGAAATTAGGTAAATTAGAATCTAAAATTAAGGATTTAGTGGAAGAGAAGGAATCTTTAATGAATGAGGTAAGATCTTTAAATGAAGCGCTTGAAATTTTGAAAAAGGATCGAGAAGTCTCAGAACAAAGTAAATCTTCAATAGTTGCAGACTATATGCTGAAAATCAAACAATTATCTGATAAAGTGCAATCGCACGAAGAAACAAATACTTCTTTGGATGAGCATCTTAAGAAGCAAGCTGCGGAATTAAAAACACATATAGAAAATAATGATTCATTATTGAAAGACGCTTCTGCCTTCAAGCTTCAAATTGAACAATTGACTTGCCAAAATAGTATGGTCTCCAAAGAGCTTATGACTGAAAGAATCAAGTTAGAAGAGCACGTTGAAGACAAAAAAAAGCTAGTGGCTGAATTGGAGAAATTCAGATTGGAATTGATACAATCAAAGGAATGTCATAAATTAGTGAGTACCGAGCTAGAAAAACAAAAATGTGAATTAAATGATCACATCAACAAGAATGCAGAATTAGATCGCTCGTTGAAGAATCATAAAGAATCATTAGACAAGAAGGTTGCACACAATAAGCTGTTATTAACCGATATCAATACACATAAGCAAAATTTGGCTGCTAGAATAGTTGAAAATGAATCCTTATCTGTGAAGAATGAAGTATATGAAAAGAAATTGGCTGAGATAAGTTCCAAACACGAGAGTCTTACTAATGAATTCGAAATATCCACGAAATCATTAGATTTGCAAAAGAACAAACGTGAAGAATTAATTTCATTATTGGAAGCTAAGCAATCTGAATTAGATAGTGCTATTATTGCAGAGAAAAATATTTCTGAGAAGAATCTATTGAACTCTAAGAAATTAGCCGAGGTTACTCTTCTACTTGAAGATCTAAAGTCGAAACATAGTAATTTGAGAGACAAGAATGATATAGTTAATTCAGATAGTGAGTCATTGAGACTAGAAATCTGTGCTGTGAAGGCTGATAAGGAACTTCTAATTAAAGAAAA
This sequence comes from Saccharomycopsis schoenii, assembly GCA_010994365.1. Taxonomy (NCBI): domain Eukaryota; kingdom Fungi; phylum Ascomycota; class Saccharomycetes; order Ascoideales; family Saccharomycopsidaceae; genus Saccharomycopsis; species Saccharomycopsis schoenii. The sequence continues at coordinate 742,029 of JNFU01000001.1, read as the reverse complement.
GGAGACATTACTATCGAAAATGACCTCCTTGAAGAAATTTAATGAAAGCAAGTTAAAAAAGTTGAATGCTACACTTGATGACCTAACTTTGAAACTTGAAACTGAGGTGGAGGCTAAGGAATTGTTATCTAAGAATCACAAGTCAGTTACTGATTTATATGAAAAGAACATGCGAGAACTTGAGAGTGCTAACAAAAGTATCCAATCGCTAAATAAAGAAAAAGATACACTTCATGAAAAGGTAACTGACTTTCACGAAAAGCATTTGGAAGTTAGTAGCTTGTTAGCTTCTACAGTGTCAAAACATGATGATTTAGAAACAGTAAACGCCAAGTTGTCTGATAGCAACAAATTATTGAAAAGCTCAAATATTGAGTTAGAATCCAAACTTGAAGAATATTCCAAAAAAGATACTGAAATGAATCACAAGGTTCGCAATATGGAAGATGTTATCTGTCAATTAAAGGATGAAGTCTTTCATTTCACTAAAGAGCATGAATTGAATCAACAAAAAGTTAAAGATTTAGAACAGTTGAGGCTGGAAACAGGTGATACAGTTGAAGTTATGTCAAAGAAACTTGTTGATTTAGAAGCATCGTACAACTTGTTGTTAAGCGATAAGGAGGCTATTGAGAAACAGCGGGCTACTTTGAAAGATGATCATGAATTACTTATCTCAAAACACGAGAAATTGGAGGCAAATCATGTGAAGATTACAAGTGGTCATTCCAAGTTAGTTGATGCACATGGTGAATTGAATAAACTGTTGGACGATAAGCTTAAGCACATTGAAGACTTATCTCAAAAGTTGAACGAACTTGAGTCCAAACATGCTTCTATGTCTGATGATTATAATACACTCCAGACTTTGCATCACGACGTAGAATCTAGATTGCAACTGAAAACAGATGAACATGAAAAATTGAATGCAGTTCTAAATGATAAAGAAAAGGAATCAGCTGACAAAGATTTGCAAATTGAATCTTTTAAGAGAAAGATCGATGAACTTCTGCTTGATGTCAAAAAACACTTAGATATTATTGAACTGAAAGATAAACAAATTGAATCTATAGATGTAGAAGGCAAGGAAAAAATTAAAGAGCTAACTACTAAAATTGAATTGAGCTCTTCGAATCATCAAAAAGGACTTACAGAAAAAGATGCAGAAATTAAGGAATTGAAAGCCCAGCATGACGAAATTTCTAACCAACTTTCTTTGAAATCTAGGGAATTTTTCGATCTTTGTGCAGTTCATGATACCAAGGTTAAAGACCTTGACCAAATAATTTCTGAACTTAACTCAATCACTGAGAAATATGAGTCTGTTCTGAAAGACAACGAGGATTACTCGTTGAATATTCAAAAACTTTCTGCAGAGAATGACTTGGTCCAAAAGAAATTAAGCGAAAGAGTTGTTGAAATAGAATCTCTAACTTCTACCCATAAGGAGACTGAGATGCAACTTTCAGAAGCTTCAGAAGCTTATAACATTGCTAATACCAGGTTGGAAAGCACTATTGCCAGCGTTCTGCAACTTCAAAAAAATTTGGATAAGTTGAATAAATCTCTTGAGTTGACAGAAAAAGAATCACAGTCTAAGGATGAGGAATTGAAGACAGTTTTCAAAAGAGTTTCTGAACTAGAATCTAGTATAGAGTCAAAAACTAATCATATTAAATCATTGAAAATTTCCCATGAAACTGTCAGCAATCAGTTAGATGATCTCAAGAAGCAGCATTCAGAAGTTCTTACTAAACATGGCTCAGTGAATGATCACTATAAATCCAAATCTGCTGAGTTAGATATTCAAAATAAAAAATATGATCAGTTACTGAAAGCAAACTTATCTTTACAAGAAGAATTGTCAAGCGTTAAGACTCAACATGAAAAAACTGCTGAGATGTTGAAAGAAACTCTCGCAAGTATGACGACTTTACAAGAAGCAAAGAGAAACTTGGATGACAGCGTTAAATATGTACAAGGCGAGTACGATAATGTCAACAAAATACTTGAAGATTGCAAAGTACAACTTGACGAAACACGTGAAAAATTCAAATTGAAAGAAGAACTAATTGAAACCTTGAAGGCCCAAATCGAATCTCATGAAGCAGAAAAAGCCACACTTACTGAAACCGTTAAGGGTCATATCGATGAAATTAATGTTCATAAGAAATCTCTTGGCGAACTTCTGAAAGAAATCGAGGATAAACAAGCATTTTTGAACATTCTTACGGATAGATACGAAAACACTAAATCTTCAGTTGATGATATTAATAAGGATATTGTTCAAAAGGAAGCATTATTAGTTGAACTTCAAGCGGAGAATACTAAATTAGAGGAATTAATGAAGCAAGAAAAAGTTGAAAAAGAAAAATTACTAACTGATAAGGAACTGATGGCTGAAAGTTTTAAGAGAACTGAAGAATCATTAAGAAAAGAGATCATGACGTTAGCATCTGAACTAATAGATTTGAAGAGTAGTCATTCTTCTACCACTAAGGAAGTTCTAGAGTTGAAGAGCCAAGTTGGCGATCATAAGAGGTATTACAATGAAGCATCAGCCAACGCTGATAGTTTGAATGAGCGCATTTCTTCTTTGAATGAAAAGGTTGGTGAATTAACGTCGAAGCTTAGCAAATCTGATAAAGAAAATAAATCTCTCATGGATCAAGTTGAATCATTAACGGATGAAAAGAATTTGGCTGTGGCTACTTCCAATGAAGATATTGCATCTTTAAAGAAATCTATCAATAATTTAGAAACGGATAATAGAGCGTTAAGATCTAATAAATCATCAGACGCGACGACGCTTCTTGAAATTACTGCTTCTTTGGATGCATTAAAACGTGCTCACACTGAATTGACGAGTAAATATGATTCTTTGACTGAATCTCATAAAAGCTTATCTGGGAAGAATATTCAGGATAAATCTAAGAATAAGGAGCTTGAGAAATCTCTTTCCGAATTAGATGAGAAACACTCTAAATCAAAAGAATTAGCTGCTACTTTGACAGCTGAAAATGATAAATTGAACAATCAGCTAGCCACTCTTGAACATATGAAGAATGATGTTGAAAAGAGGTTTGCTGATATTACTGATGAGAAGAAATCATTGTCCATACAATTGTTGGAACTTCAAGAAGAGTCTGATATGGACAAGAAACAAATAGCTGAATTTGAAGCCAAGACTACTAAACTAACACAGAGTAACAGTGAGTTAACAAAACAAGTCGAAGAGCTTCACCGTAAAATTGATGATCTTATAAACGATAAGAGCGATTTAAGTTCAAAAATAGAACAGTTGAACAATTCGGTGAACAAGGAAAGAGCTGATCTTACTGGCGAACGCGATAGTTTAGAGTTTACCATTAAGGACCTTAATTCTCGTATCACAGCCCACGAAACGTCAAATAAGACTTTAGAAGAAAACTATAGATCCGCACTTAGTAAAATTGAACAACTATCAGCAAATATTGCCTCTTTGGAAGTTTTAAAATCTGAGAATGAAAAATTATCCAAGGCAAATGAAAAGCATATCTCTGAGAAATCTTTACTCCAGAAAGATATTAAGAAGTATGGTGAAGACTCGCTGAAGTTAGCTACCATGGCAGAAGAATTGAGGGTATTGCTGTTAGAAAATGCAGGACTTGTGAATAGTCTCAAGTCCTTAAAGGGTGAGCATGGCAATTTAAAGTCTGATTATCAAAACAAGGTTTTGGAGATTGAATCTATTAACAAAGACTTCGACGCAAAGATAAGTGCTCTCAAAACGCAAAATGCTAAGGTTCAATTGGACTATGATAAGACATTTGCTGACTACAATAGTCTCTTTAATGAGCACAAGAATTTGAATAACTTGTTCAAGGAATTATCAACTGAGCATATTGATGTTAAACGTATTGCTGATTCATTGAAAAAAGATCTTGAAGAAATTACCAAACAGCATGCTGCTGTTACTCTCCATAATTGTGCTATAGAAAATGAATTGAAAGAAAAAGTTGCAGCTGCTCACAAACTTCAAGTTGACCATTCTGAGGTTTCTAAAAAACATGATGAATTAGCTGAATCATTGGATGTATACAAAAAGGAAATTGTACATTTGAATGAAGAGCGTGATCAAGTTCCAACAATAGAAGACCTCAGACAAAAAGCAAAAGCTTTGAACTTTGTTCTTGTTTCTAACGATAAGTATTCCACCTTGATTGCCAATAATAACGTTTCTAAAGATTCTCTCGCTGAGCTAGCCAAGGATATGAATCTTTTGGTTATTCCTGAAACCTCATATATTGCTACAAACATGTTTAAGACTCCTGATACTAATAACGTTATTGTTCTTCCAAAAACCTATTATAACAAATTATCTAAGAATGATAGTTTGGCACTTTATAAAGTTGGATTAGAGAAAATTAAGGAAGAAGCTGAAAAAAGAGGCTTCAACTTATTACCATTAAATAAACAGCAAGGTGAAGTTGCGTACGATGATACTAATGACGAATTGGCAAGTTTAAGAAATGGCAACAACACTAACGTCAACAGACACAATGCTAGGAATTCTATTCGTTCAGTCACTGGGAGAACGAAACTTGATCCAAGTCAACAAGTTGCGTCTACAAATGTTTCTCCTAAACATGTTTCAAAACGCCCATCTACTTCTCAATTTACATACAGATCTACTACTTCTAACAGAAACTCTACAGCTGATGCCAGCGTTGCAATGATATCTCTTGCTACAGAAGCATCTATGAATGAACCATCAATTATTGCTGCTGTTGCTCAAACTGTTATTGGAGAATTCTTACACAAGTATTACCGTCGTCTTGGTCCATTAAGTGTGATGTCAGAAACCAGACATGAAAGATACTTTTGGGTCCATCCTTATACAATGACTTTGTATTGGTCTACTGAAAATCCTGTTCAAGGTAATCCTTCTGAAGATAAAACTCGTGCTGCTGCTATAATTGGGGTTGAAAGTGTTAATGATAATAATCCAATACCAACAGGACTTTACCACAAGAGTATTATTGTCCACACTAACGATAAAGATGTCAAGATTACTTGTCCTTCCAGAATTCGCCATAATATTTGGTACAATTCTTTGAAATATTTGATTCACAGAAATGCTGAAGGTTTAGGTTTTTCTTGATTATTATGAACACTTTTTTTTTAATTTTTATTGCTTGATTCTGCCACACATTTTAACCATAAGTGGATTTTTGAACACCTTAATTTTTTAATATTTTTCGTTATAACATTTTGCTAAATATACTTTATTTTATTGTTAGTTATATTTTTGCTTATCGGTAATCCAAATAAGTATGAACTCACGTTTCTCTTTTGATTGAGAATTCAATATTCCTGCCCGCAGATGGACGCGTCATGCATAATGACAGGTAAACCGACTGAATATATCTCTCTGGTTGACCTGACAAGTCATTTAAATGTGATTGAACGCACAATAATTTCATAATAGTAATTATTTACATACTGCTTAATAATTAATTAATATAAATGCTGTTATGAATCTTCATATTTATGAACTATTGTGATCCCCTGGTTGAATCTACTCCTCCCCAAAACTGTTGCTCAAATGAATAATTATATTACACCACTGGCAGAAGCTGTCCGCATTCAAAAGCACGACACTCATAAACCCAAGAAAAGAGAGTATAAAATGGAAGAGAGCGATAATGACACTGGATATGATTCCTCTTTGGATTTCACACATCAGAATATTGCTATGTCTGCTCAATGTGCCAAAATACTAAAGAATAGAAAGCCAAAGGTTATAAAGAATTCCCTTGCTTCTTCTGTTATAAGTAAAAATCCTGGATTCGATAAATTTGATATAACTTCTAATGCAGGTAATATTTCCAATGGTTCAAACTCGGCAGAGTCTTCGGATCTGGACATCCACGTTGACATATTACCAAGTAGTCCAAGAACATCATTTCCATCAGACGATATTGATCCAAATAAGTGCTTCGACACTGGAAGTAAAGTAGCTATTTATCAGAACAATTTACTGAGAAAGAAGTTACAAGAGAACTCCGTGGGTTTTGAAAGCAAAGAAGACAATGTTCCGAGAATCGACCGTATAGACATGAAGACAGCTAATGAGATTGAGTTGATAAAAGATATCGTTAGAACAACAATAAAACCAAGAAAAAACAACACAAAGATTAAATTAAATACCAAAAATAGAGTATCTAAGCTAGCTAGAGTATCTAAAATAGCTTCTAATAAAGATAATGCAGCTATATCTCCTAAGAGAACACAAATATCGTGGGAAAGAAAGATCACCATAGGAGCATCCATTGTTTCCGCATGTCTTGGGTTCGCTGCAAAGTACTCAGAAGTTTTTTCTGCAGCCAAGTAGTTTTGAGGATAATGATATTATTACTTTGCATACAAGATCATTAGATGATACAAGTCTAGAAATAATTTCGTTGATGTTAAAACAGAATTTCAATTCTAAAAAAGTATGCCATGTTGAAATATTCGTCACGCATCATGAAGCATACATAGTATGTATGAAATGATGTGACAAATTTGTGTGAAAAGGCAAAATCTCATTTAATTTTTTTCACGTGATACTTTGTCGATTTCTGGGAGTTGCGAAAAAATTCCAGAATATTCTTTGCGACCCAAAAATCATGTCTGCACTTTTTTTTCTTCTTCGCTTTAACTCCTCGTGATCGAATTGTAAATTGTGAGATATATAAATAGTAATCTTACGAATCATTTTTACATGATTATCTTTAAATCGAATATCTAGTAACCACAAAATTGTTTTAAATAAATATCTTCAATTATATTTATATTATTTTGTACTGAACAATTAATATTAATTTAGTGTCAACAACAGACTACATAATAATACAAGATGTCTACCTCCGATGAATTCAAAGCTTTAGGTAATAAAGCATTTATCAATAAAGATTTTAAAGGTGCTGTTGATTTATTTAGCAAAGCCATTGAAGTCTCTCCTTCAGAAAACCATGTGTTATACTCTAATAGATCTGGTGCCTTTGCTTCTTTGGAAGATTATGAAGAAGCTTTGAAAGATGCTGAAAAATGTATCGCCATTAATCCTTCTTGGGCTAAAGGTTACAACAGACTTGCTGTTGCTGAAATGGGTTTAGCAAACTTTGAAAAAGCCAAAGAAGCTTATCAAAAGACATTGTCAATAGATCCTAACAACGCTTCTGCCAAAGATGGCTTAATTCAGGTTGAAAAAGCTATTAGTGCTTCAAGCAACTTCGATCAACAAAATCTTATTGCTAAGTTATTAGCTAATCCAAAGACTGCTTCCTATTTGAGTGATCCTGCATTCTTAAAGAAAGTTGAAGCTATTCAAAAAAATCCCCAAAGTTTAAATCCACAAGAACTTTTTAACGATAAGAGAATGATGGATGTTTTTTCAGTAATGTTTGGTATGGATCCAGCTGCTTCCGCTGGTGCATCTTCTTCTGCTCCGGCTGCCAGACCTGAAAAGAAAGATGAAGAACCAACGAAGAAACCTGAGGAACCAACAAAGAGATCTGAGGAACCAATTAAAGAAGAACCAACAAAGATTGTCACTGATGAAGAAGAAGACAGCAAGGCTAAAGCTGATAAACTCAAGGCCGATGCTAATGCTTTATACAAAAAGAAAAATTTTGATGAAGCTATTGCATTATACAATGAAGCCTGGGAAACTCATAAAGATATTACATACTTGAATAATCGTGCAGCTGCAGAATACGAAAAGGGTGATTTCGAAACCGCTATAAAAACATGTGAATACGCTATTGAGGAAGGAAGGGAAATGAGGGCCGATTATAAAATTATTGCTAAGTCATTTGCTAGAATAGGTACTGTTTATTTGAAGCAGGATGATTTGAAGCAAGCTATCAATTTTTTCAACAAGTCTTTGACGGAACACAGAAGTCCTGATGTTTTAACCAAATTAAGAGATGCGGAAAAGGCGTTGAAGCAAAAGGAAATTGAAGAATATATCAACCCAGAAAAGGCCGAAGAAGCTAGATTGGCTGGTAAAGATGCGTTCCTTAAGGGTGATTGGCCAACTGCTGTTAAATCTTACACAGAGATGATTAAGAGAGCTCCGGAAGATGTCAGAGGTTATTCTAACAGAGCTACTGCATACATTAAATTAATGTCTTTCCCAGAGGCTGTCAGAGATTGTGATACTGCTATCTCTAAGGATAAGAACTTTCTCAAAGCATATATCAAGAAAGCAACTGCACAATTGGCCATGCGTGAATTCTCCACAAGTATTGATACTTTAGAAGAAGCCAAGGTTGTTGATGCAGAGACAAACGGTAGTAAATCGTCTGGTGAAATTGCCCAATTATACCAAAAGGCTATGTCACAAAGATTCAGTAAGCTTGACGGTGAAACTGAAGAAGAAGCTAAACAAAGATTCCAACAAGATCCAGAAGTTCAAAGGGTTATTAGTGACCCAGTCATGCAAAATATTTTGCAACAAGCTTCTACTAATCCAGCTGCTTTGAATGAGCACATGAAAAACCCAGAAATCTACAAGAAGATCAATTTATTGATTGCAGCTGGTATTATTGGTCTTCGTTAAGCAGTGCTGCCAGTATATACTAGTATATAATTTTTGTAAAGTTCTAACTTGAAGTGCCAAAATGTTTGAAGTATATTAATAATTTCACGAAAATACAAATTCCTTTCTACAAACACAGTATTTATCACTGTTCGTAGGCAACGCAGCATTTTTTTAACTTTAGAACTTGCATAATCATTTGGATTAAGAATTTCATTCGTATATTCTTGGCAAATATGCCATTGTCTGATTAAATTAATGATTTTTAATATATAAATATATATATTTCTTGTTTCATTTTTATTTTCAAAAAGAACTTATATTTCAATTAAGCTAACTTCACTTGTATGAAATTACTTTTAGAGGGTTTCGTTTTACTATTATACATGTTAGAGGAATATAAGAAAGACATGGAACCTAATTATTCTAGTTTCTCTTTAGCGAGTTTTTCTTCGGTACCATAAACTCTGAAATCGTCATTACCTTCGACTTCACTTCTAATTTTTTCGTATCGTTCGACCTGGATTTCCCAAGTCATTTTGTCTTTCTTTTTAGAGCTGTCAAACAAATGTTGATCTGGCTTTCTGTAACTACCGCCAATTCTGTCCCATAACGTGGTAAACTGACCATAATTGTAGTTGAAATATAAGTGGTGCACAGTGTGACAAGCAGCACCGTTAACCACTGGGTCATTAGTTAAATATTGACCATCATGAATCATTACAGTCCAGAAATTGACAAAAGTGAATAAGATTAAGTAAGACACTTTGTTTAAAGGAAACAACAATGGGTAAAGGTGATATGGAACAGATTGAGCAAAACCATCGAATGGATGGAAGGCATGGGAAGCAAACGGGGTAGTAACGATCCATTTGTGGTGCGGTTTATGAAATAATTTATAAACAGAAGGCCAGTGTAACCATCTATGGATACAATAAATACCAAAATCTGTGAACATGATGAAAGCAGGGTATTGTAATAAAATAGCGGTCCAACCACCAGTAGATTCATTGACGTCCATGTATAATCTAGAATGACCCTTTAGTTCTAAGATCCAGAAAGAAAGAGTGAAGAAAACCATGATGGGAATAGAAGTCATCGCATGCTTGATTTCCAAGGACATTTGGTTCTTCAAGTATCTTGGGTGATTGAAAACAGCCTTATCAAAGATGAAGTAATAGGAAAAACTGGCAGCAGAGAAATACAATATCCAACCAAAGATAGTACCGACAATCAATAATGAAACAGCTTCTCTTAACCAGTGGTGTCTTGGAAAAATAGAGCCATACATGTAAGCGGATTCAGGTAATAAATGAGGGAAATAGCCGTAAATGTCCTTTTCTTCGAGATACCTCTTTGTGAGATTAAGTAAGTCGTTCTTGCTTGAAAGAGAAGAAGCATTTGGGACATAATTCGAGAAATCCAATGCTGTGGATGAAAAGTTACCAATTCTCAAGTTCTTCGAGACGGATTCTGGAATGTGAGAACATAATGAGGACGGAAATAAAGTGGAATACACCTTGTCGAAGAAAAAGTAGTCGGAAATTTCTAAAACGATATCCATTTTTGATTTGTTTTGATTCTGTGTTATCTATTGATGGTACTCAGTAAGAAGCTCAGTTTCAAGTTTGTAGACCAGCCAGGGATAACAACAAGATTGTTATTGTATTAAAGCAAAATATAAGAAAGATGATGTGAATATAAATCGACGCTATACGAGAGACACACACAAAAATGAAACTTTTTATTTTATTTTTTTTTTCGGTTATATTTTTTTCCCTCTTGACGCTATAATTTCTTTTTTTTCTGTGTTCTAAAGTATGTCGGGTTTATTTAAATTTCTGAGATAGCTCTCTATAAGGATAAAATAGATGCAACCAAAAGACGCAGTAGAGGAGAGATTGATGAAAAGGTATAGATAAGAAAAGAAAACAGAAATCTCCTCAGATGTTTAATTTAAAATTTCTGAATGAAAATAAGGCAACCAGCCTACTTTATATAGTCTCCAGTTGCGGAGAGAACATTTAATAAACATTAGATGCCTTCAAATACTGGAGATGGGATTACCGCATGTCAAACAATAAATGAATATTTGATATACGAAGAACGCGATGCTCGTATTCGTATATATACGTGTGCGCTATTATACGACGCTTTATGCATGGTAAACACGATAGGAAATAAATGTATGAATATGCATATGTATGCATTAGCCGCGTGATCCAGACACAATTGCAGAACCTTCTCCCATAACACGATTATAAATAGTGAGATATTCACGAATACTGTAAGCGGTTATTTCACATCGATTTTCTGCTTAATGTTTATTTACAAACGTTGAATTTCGCAACTTCCAACGTATATATGTCTATGACAACTAACAAAACCTACCTTAGAGATTTATGCTTTTTCGTCAATATCATGTGGAAAATTTTATAACTTCAAATATTGCCCGTATATCTGAGTAAAATAAAAAAGCACAGTAAAGCACAGTAATTCTTCGCCAAATTGTTCAGCCCTGCAAATCAATCGCTAAGACAGCATCAGTAAACTATCGATAAATACATATATCAAGGGCATTTCGTATACATGTATTATTCTTTTATTTATTATTAGTAATATATTCTACGACACTTGCCATGTTAAGGGAAGTAATACTATTAAATGACAACCAAATGGATCTATTGCACTATTAGCTTTTGTGATGCGTGTTTTTCTCTGATGATGCTTCTTCAGTTCTAACGCCGGTAGCCTGCTGGTCTTCTGCTTCATTTATATCTTCCTCGTCATCATCATCGTCATCGTCGTCATCATCGTCATCATTATCATCATCGTCGTCATCTTCATCATCGTCGTCATCTTCTTCTTCATCTTCCTCCTGTATTTCAGCATCATTACTCTGCAACTGTTCTTGCTCTTTCTGATACTTCTTTAGCTCCATCAATTTCTTATTCTTCAACGATAATAATTCTTTTTTTGCTGTCATTGCAATCTCATAAGCAGTAGTCATACCACCCATACCAATGTCTCCACATGCCAAGATCTTCTCAACCGGTTTCAAAATATGAATCCAGGGTAAATTCTCTTTAAGAAACTGGAGCTGTATTTTTGTCACCGGATGGGTGTACATGAACGTATTCATCGCAGGTGCAATAAGTATAGGGTAGGTAGGATTCCACACTCTAAAAATCGAGGTTAACAAATTATCTGCAATCCCATTAGCTGTCTTGGAGAGTGTATTAGCGGAGATCGGGGCCACAATAAATATATCCGCCCATTTACGAAGCTCTGTATGAAGGATGGGGTCATTCACATGATATCCAAACCATTGGTCTTCGTCTCTCCAAATCTTCACATCTGCAGGGATTTTCAACCCTTTAAGAAAACATTCAGAAAATTTCGTAATCACAAGTTGAATTGATACTTTATCACGGCCAAACACTTTATAAAGTTTCTCAATGACTTCTGCAATCTTAATAGTTGCAATAGATCCAGAAACACCAAGTAAGATATGTATCTTATTGTCGTCAGTCTTTTGAAAATATTTGGTAAACGGAACTTGTGGACCAGATGTCGAAGTAGTATTTAGAGCCTTCGGCTGCTCGGTGATATTTTTTGCAGCCAAAGTAGCTTGCTGGTGTGCTGAAATTGCAGGGTGTCTCATCAGCAGTGAAAAGTTTCTTCTCAACAAACTGATGTCAGAATCGTTGAGTCTAGGTATTTCTGTATCTTCCAGAGGTATCAGCTTGTCGTCAACAGTGGCTCCAGTAATATTTGTAGTGTCGATTGAAACTTTTCTCGTAACCATATTCTTTCCATCATTATTGACACCTCCAGCGGTTGCAGGTGCTGAGGAAATTGTAGCTTTCATATCCATGTTGTTATTATTATTGATTTTTGTTGTGTTTCTATTAGTGATAATGTCTGCCTTGCTGTCACTTCCCAGAGTATCAAATACAATCTGTTCATTACCATTACGTTTATTACTTTTGTGATTAGTAGCACTGTTATTACTGTTACTTCGACTAGAAAGTGAGTTACTTCTGCTGTTAACGAGGCTACTGGTACGTGAAATGGTAAGAGGTTTGCTATTTTCATCATCAATGTCCTTTTTATTGCTCACCAACCTAATATTGCTCAGTTTTGATTTCACTTTAACACGCTCTAATTGACGTGCGTCCGCAGCAAAATCAATCTCTTTAGGTGACATTATGGTATTATTATTAGCAGCTGGAAAAATTGTAGTATTTATCTGCTGAGTTTGATTCTGCAATGATGGTGATGGTTTCTGCTGTTGCGTGGAGGATGGTGACGATGTTGATGTTAAATTCTCCATCCTTTTTCTGGTTGTAAAATTCAATACATCTGTATTCCCATTTAAATCTAACTTCATGGGTAATTGTGTAGATGCCTTGCTGTTGTTGGTCGGGTTAGTACCGATAATAGTATTATTATCGAGATGCAGCATGACAATAGTAGATGGAGTCTTTCTCAAAATGGAACTACTTCTACTAACGTTGTTGAGACTACTGGTAGAGTTAATCAACGAGCAAGAGTTAACGCTAGTAGCAGTTGATGGTCCTCTTTGCTGTGCGAGTTGGACTTGCGGATGTGTGGACGCTGTATTGATATTTGAAAGTGACACATGAGAGGGGTGTGCTGATATGGAACCTCTTCTAGACCGCTCTAAGTCAGAAGGTTCATTGAAGGATAACGAGCTCGGCTTTTTGGCAATAGGTGCCTCCTGACTATTAACTGCGCTGCTAGAAACATGCAGCACGTCATTAATATGATTATTATTAGTGGTATTATTATTATTTATATTACACGTTGATGAAGATACGGAGGATGACAAGACCTTGTCTATTGGGAAGTCTCTATGATTGAAAGACATCATCACGGGACTAAGCAGTACGTCAGCATATGAGGACATGTTGGAATTAATGCTAGGTTGTTGCAACCTTGTACGGTCAACAGAAGAGGAGCAGCTGATGTCCGAGTCAATGGCGCTTCTATTATGAAGAATAGTAGGCTTCGGAGAGACTGAAGCGGATCTTGAAGAAGTCTCATGCGAAGAGCAAACATTATTGGAATTTGGAACAGCAGCAACAGCAGGCACGCCTGGATTGCTTGCTGACGAGGGAGTTGCCAACACTTGCTGTTGCAAGCTTGCAGAAGACTCACTTTTGAGAATTGGCTTGGAAGATGCTAAGGCATTCGTGACCTTTAAAGTCGGTTTTCTCCTAATAGAGCCCAGCGAAGCAGTTTGTTGGTGGGACTGTTGATATTGCTTTGAATCTTTGTCGGTGGCAGCAGCTGTACTGCTACTGGGAATAGGATTGGCCACTGGGGCCGTATTTTCTTCGTTCAGATCCATCGTGGGAAATGCCGCTAAAGAATTGATATGGTATAGCAAAAGGAAGTAATCAACTTTAGAATATTCAATAGCCGTACAATCAGGTGTGAATGAGGGTAAATTGGTAAATAATACGTGTATAAGAAGGTATAATAAGAGATCTACTTTTATATGAAGGGATTTAGTGATCAAATCTGGGGAATTGATTCGACTTCACTGGATTCGAATGTTACCAGTAGCAGCACGCAAATGCTGTATTATTATCTGAAAGGAATTTTTTTTTTACATAACATCTGCTGGGAGACATTTAACGCGCACAGATTATTGCCCGAGAATTTTTTCTTTTTCTTTTAAGCAAAATTTTTTATTTCTGATTTATAAATAGCTATAAAGGAAGACAAAAGAGAATAGCCACGATGCGATGCAGCAAAACATATAAATATCGGGCTTCATATCACATATCACAATCCCCAACGAGTTTATCGATAGCAAACAACAATAGTCATGATAATTGTCAGAGCTGCTAGGTAGGCTACATGACCAGAGCATGCTGCAATTCACTATTTTTTGTAAGATCATCGATGTGCGGTTATATTTGCCACAGAAGCCCGTGCTGCTAACCACAACTCAGAGCAATCAAGACTCCCTCTTATCATGGGAAGGAAATATCTACAAGTTAACGAATAGCACCTTCAACTCAGGAGTATTATTAAGCAATTAATATTAATAACGTATATAATTATTCGAGAATTAGCTTCTCTTCTTTTTATACTGGAGTAGGCGTCTGATAAACCGCTATGCGCTTCTCTTTTTCTTCTTATTGAAATAAACGTCTGGTGGGGTCACTATGCCCAACGCTCTAATAGCATCTATATCCAACATATGCAAACCAACCTCGAAACTAGCATTGACCCATCCAAACCCTTCGGTTGCAACACCTTTGAAACCTTCTCCTTGATTTCCATATTCAGCATCGACCCTATGAGGATCAGTGGCACGTGTAACATCATACTTTTCGACCACGATCCCATTGTAGTCCACAAACGACTTGGTCATGATATACAACCATCTATAAATTAGTCGTTTGCACTCTTTCGTAAATCCGTAGTTGTTCAACCCTACCCATGCAAGGATCTGTTGTGGTGCCCAACCATATGGATAATCCCATTGTCTATTTGGTCTATCAATGTTAATCTCCCCACGAGATTTCTTTGTACCAGCAACAAGCCCTCCTAGCTCTTCGAACTTTGCAAGCGAATTGGTTACCAACTTACTGGCTTGGTCTTCCGTGGCCACACCACTCCAAAGAGTCCAGAATGCGGTGGCTGATTCATAATCGCTTTGTTTTTGCAAATCAATATCGTAATCAAAGAAAAGAGACTCCTTTTCGTTCCACAAATATTTACTTACTGCAATTCTTCTCTGTTCTGCACGTTTAAACCATGCGTCACTATTTTCACATTTACCACCCTTTTCAACTTCAAAAGAATCATCAAAATGATCTCTAATGACTTCGCCGATATCAATCTCATACTTGTACAATAAAGAATTTAAGTCGACAGTACACAAGTGAGCAGCCCTTGAGTCCAATCTATAACTAGTATCATGACCAGATTCTCTGACTGCACGATCATTCAAAAAATATTCATCAAGATCAGGCTCCTTGACTTCTCCATCATTATACATTTGTTCAAACTTCTCAAAAGTGACGCCATATTTTTCAGTGTAGGGTTTTAACAATGCGTGAAAATGGGTGGATTCCGTCTCTGGAGGAATACCCAACCCACCAGGATGATAGCATGATAAACCAGTAGTTTCATCTAATCGAGGTTTGCATACCCAAACAGAATGATACTCTTTTATGGCAGCCTGAATCGCTCTTTTAAGAAATTCTTTAGCAAAAACTGGATTATCGCCATTTTCAAGAAGCTTTATATGAACTCTGATAGCCATATCTGTCAAGAATGGCGGTTGTGATCTACAAAGATAGTAGGATCTGTTGGCATTTAAAATCTTACCATAATGTTCAATTTCAAAGATGAAGTGTTCTACCATTCCTTTGGCAAGATCAATTCTGTCATCTAATAGAAGCCCTAAGGATATCATATAGGAATCCCAACCATAAAGTTCATTAAAACGACCACCTGGAACCACGTACGGGAAAGCCTTCAAGGTGTATTTTTTACCATCTTTATAATAATAGCTCTCAGGGTGCATTTCTAAAACGGAATCCTCTTCTTCATCGGACAGAAACGGATCCATGAAGAAATTATCCTGATGTTTTTTGCTGCTAATGCGGTCATCAGACTTATTTTTTGATTCTGGTGTGGTTGTTGGAATTTCGATACGTTCCATTGCTAATGCTAGTAAACCGGGTTTGTCATTGATGGATTTCACATACTCAGCAGTTATCACCTTTGGCAATTTTTCAATCTTCAATTTTTTGTCTGCTGGGAGGTTTTCAGCAATTCTGGAGAAATACTCAAATTGATCATCGCAGTTGTAAGGAACGTACAACCGAGTGTATTCAGACGGGATCTTACTATCATAAGCCATTTCCATGATATTATTGCCATCCAATCTTCTGGTCAAAGAATTCCAGAAAGAGCCAGAAATCAATCGTTTCAATCTTTTAACTGGGTTCTCGTTCAATCTTGCTTCGTCCAAAATCATCAGATTTCTGCCCATTCGCTTCGCAATAGTGAGCTCTTGCAATAGATTACTCAACATGTAGGTGCCACGAATGTCATAGCCTTTGTAACCATTAGAATTGATGGTCCCTAGCTTCAAAACCTTTGGGCCTGTGTCTTCAATGGTGATCTGGAAGTTATTATCGGTGTCCTCATTCTTCAACAACTCGTGCAACGTCTCGTCTATGTTTCTAATTAAGAATCTCTTGCTGCTGTTGAACGTGGCGTCATCCTCGCTTAATCTTCTCTGGTGGGTGAACGTATTTTTTGAAGCTGCGTTGTTCGAGTCGGCAATGTAGTTGTGATTTAGCAACGATATGCTGTTGCTTCCGCCGCTGCTGTTTCTTCTGTGGGATTTTCCTCTGGCAATAGAAAAGCTGAACGTTCTGTTTCTTGCTAGTCTTGACTCCTTGGACAATTTCGACGGGTCCGTGGTGTCTCCATAGTACACGTCAGGCGAGGCCAATGGATCCAAATCGTCACTGGTGGAAGAAAATGATCTGCCATTTTTGTTGCTGGGAACGCTAGAAAACAGCATCTTTCACGTTTTTGGTCTTTTTTTTTTCCTGAAAACCCTAGTCTTGTTGTTTATGCCTTATTGATTATATCACGTATAAATACAATAAGGATGTCTTAACAATCTTCTTTGCAACAAACCAATGGAGCTTAAAATGATTATGTTTGGTGGAGGAATATAAGATTCCACGATAGTTACGGCTGGTACTTTTCTGGCGCAGTATACTCCTCTTATAAGCAACAACGGAAAAAAAAGAAAAGGCGTAAGGTAAATTTCTACCGAGAGGAGATGCTTATCTGGTCACAAGAACGAAAAAGAAACACGAACTCCGACAACTAGCAGAGAACGAAAAAAGGAAATAATAATAAAAAGAAAGAATGGAAACGAAAAGCAAAATGCAATTGTGAGAACAATAAGCGGCAGCAAGAAAGTTGGAGGAGTGCAAAACAAACTTTGTAAGGTGTTCTCAGACGATCTCTGTTATTGAGGCAGGCCTATTACAAGTTAATGAAAAAAGGCAAAGTAAGAAAGTCTCCTGGAACTCGTGCTTAGCCGCGGAGGTTCCTGGCAGTGAGGCTGGAGTCCGTCAGAACACTTCTCAAGGCTCTCACTGTATTAAGATCCCTCAGCCGATATCAAGTCAGATCTCTAGAGTATATCTGGCTTAATTCGTTACATGGGCACTTGCCGACTTACAACTGCTGAAGCATACGGTAGCCTAAGGCGTCTACAGATGAGACTTTGGGCTGCTGGGTTGCTGTAGTCTTAGTTTCGATCATCCTGCAGGCCTCAATCTATCCTCGTATTCCTGTACGCTCGGTTGTCTGTATTTCTATATTCGAATGTTTTGTATTCCTGTCTTTTGAATCTCTCATGTCCAGCAGACTTCATGTTTCTGGATTCTTCTCAATCCTTCTGTATTTGACGCCCATACTTCTGCTATTGTGTACTGGTGGCTTGCTATGGCTTCGTTTCCCACTCTGTGAGCCTCCACCATGTTTTTTTATGAGATGGGGCGGCAGCTATTATTGTTGATTTCCTGTTGATTTCCTGGGGCTTTCTATTTTTTTTTTGTCATTATTTTCACAGGGGAAAAAATGAAAAAGAAAATAATTAAAAAAAAATAAAGCAACGAATAAAAAAAAATAAAAATAAAAAAAAACAAAAATAAAAAAAAATAGTCAACTAATGAAAGGTTATCAACGACTCATCCTCCATCAGTGTTTCTTCTGACTGGTATATATATATATATATATATATGTATATATATAAATTGTCGACTGCTACCATTTGAATTGTTGCATTTCTCAATTGCCTTCGGCATATTTTCTACCGCTGTTTCTACTTGTCTCTCTTTTGCTGCTTCTGTCCTTAGCAATCAACTTATATCCATCTTTTTCCAGTCGTATTCTCCTCGTGAAACCATGGGTATCTTTATCAAAAACATTTCCAACTTGAAGAAGTACAAGTACCAAGGCGAAGACCACTCCATCACCACTAGGTATTTTCTCAAGCCATACTGGTGGTCCAACTTCGTCAAGATTTTCCCGCCATGGTTTGCTCCAAACTTGGTTACGCTTTCTGGCTTTTTCTTTATGCTTGCCAGCTTGCTCACTGTTTTCTATTATGATCCTTATTTCGATAACATTGATGCTCCCCATTGGACATACGCCTGGCACGCGTTTGCGTTGTTTATGTACCAAACTTTTGATGCGGTTGATGGCATGCAGGCTCGGAAAACTGGCCAGAGTGGTCCATTGGGTGAATTGTTTGATCATTGTGTAGATGCCTTGAATACCACCTTATCTGCAATCGTATTTGCATCGGTCACAAAAATGGGCTATGGACCATTGTTCCTCTTTGTTCAATTCCTTTGCCTTTTCAATTTCTATGTTAGTACTTGGGAGGAATATCACACACATATCCTTTTCCTTTCCGAGTTTTCCGGTCCTGTTGAGGGCATCCTAATGATGGTGGTTCTTTATTTATGTACTGCATATTTTGGTTCTCAGATTTGGGTCACTGCCTGGACTCAATTTGATCTTAGCCCCTATGAGTTCATTCCACAATCTTTTATTGATTTATTGCATTTTCTTAAAGTGGCAGACTCTAATGGGATTCTTTCTGTAGATAGCACCTTTATCTACATCACTTTGGGATTCCCATCACTTTTGTTCAACATTTATTCTGCTTATGCCAATGTCCACAAATGCTACTTGAAACAAGCCAACGGTGAGCAAAAAACTGTGGAAGCAATGAAAGGCATCAGACCTTTTATTAGCTATTATGCCACCATCGTATTTTATGTTTTCCTTACATCGCCATATATTTTTGAAAACGGTTACTTGGCATTGGTTTTACAAATTGGTACATCTTTGGCCTTCAATGTTGGTAAGATCATTATTTCGCATTTGACATTGTCTGAATTTCCTCATGATATTCCAACTTGGTACATTCCATCTTTACAATGTGCAGGCTTCGCATTGGTGAACTTGTTGAATTGGATCAGACCTGAAATGTATTACATTGATTTAAGTGCTGCCGTTAATAATATTACATGGCTCGGATTTGGGATCTCCGTTGGTGTGTATGGATCATTTATTGCTGAAATCGTAACCGAGATCTCCACTTATTTGGATATCTGGGTCTTGAGTATTAAACATCCAAAGAAGATTGATGGAAAGCAAGACTAAGTAAGTACATATATGTAAATAAAGATTTGATAACTATAATACATGGATTGTATTTTATATTCCAGACATACACCGTAAGACTCTCTGCCTCCTCAAATGTACGAATTTTTTGTCTTTTTTTTTACTGTTTCTATAAACAAAGTTTGTATTCAATTGTTGTATTTGTATGTACATAATGATTATAATACGAATGATATTATGAAAAGAGGGATAAGTATAGAAGAATCATACAAAGGCGCTTGGCTATAAATTATGCCTAAGCAGCGGCGGCTGGAGCAGCACCTGGAGCAGCTTGGAAAGCATCTTCAGAACCAGGAGCCAAAACTTGTGCACTTTCTTGTTGCATCTGGAATTCTTTTTCAGCTTCAAGGAATTGTTGTTCAGACAAAATAGACAAAGATAATGGAACACCTAATAACAAAGCACTGCTACTCACAATCCATAACAATTTACCAATATTGTGAACACCAGATTTGGCGCCAGACACAATGGTGAATGAGAAAAATTTGGACACAAGGTCTCTTTGTTTTGGAGGAACCATGGTCTTTAAGGCGACAATTCTTTCGTATAAGGTTTCTTCGGATAAATCTTCGTCATAATCTTCATCGTCTTCTTCTTCTTCTTCTTCCTCTTCTTCTTCTTCTTGTTCCTTTGATTTTTCTTGTTCTTCCTCTACTTTAGTTTCTGCTTCTTCTGCTTCTTCTTCTGCTTGTTCTTCAGTGGCGGCAGTGGCAGCTGGAACTTGGTCGACAACAGTATCAACTTCAACTGTTTCCTTCACTTCTGTTAATTCAACCATTTTTATTTATTTGGCGTGTTTTATCAATTATGATTTGTGCTAATAGTTTTGAAACGATGTAAATTTCAAACCATCAGTAGATGTGATTTACGTTAGCAGCATGTCCTTCCAGTAATTTTTTGACTGGCTCTTTTTCGCATTTTTTTCCACCCTTCTTCGATTCTTCAGCAAGCAGTAGAAAACAAAAAAATTTTCTTCACTTTCTGATTTTCCTGAGCCGTGGTGCGCAGAGAGTCCGTAATAGCTAAAAGGTAGGGTAATCTTTGACAAAACGAGAGAAATTTACTGAGTGCCCATAACCCGCAATACTTACTCATGTGAGTACGTTGCTCTCCACACAGACAGCTACTGTAAAGCTTTAGAGGAGTTAGCGATATGGTGGTTGTTATATGACAAGCATTCGAGGTTCACTCTATAGGTTACTTGCTGCTGGAATCGATAACTCAGCTTATGTTTGTAACTAATTTATGTGAAAAAAAAGGGCTGCTATCTATGAAAAAAACTAGGGAAAAAGCTGGTCCGAAATGGCATTTGGTTTAATTGGAGAAGTTTGTCTTTTGATGGATCCATGCTATCGTAGAACCATGCAAATACAACTGATGGTATATTTAGGATGAAACAAATAACTAAACACTGAGCATTAGAAATAGTGTCGTGCTGAGAGCACAGCTAAAGTGATATTTCCTCGGTCGATATGCCTTTTCATCGTTGTTATTGCTGGCTCCGACAAATACCATGTCAGCAACAGCCCAAAGCCTTGAGGGCTGGCTAAAGAGATGGATGGATGGCCTTGACAGATGTAACAACATTAACATACAGATTTTAGACTATATAGTCTGGACACCCTATTTTTTTAAAATCCGGTAAGAAATAAAAAGAAGGTGTTTGTAATATTACAAAATATACGTTAAAAAGGACAGATCAAACGAGAAAAAAAAATCGATGGATTGGCAGGAGGGCCAAATCAAACGAAGCAGTTGCACATGGTAGACTTCAGACTTCCGGCAAGAATCCCGAGAGTCCCACAAAGGACACATAAAAGGATCAAAGTATACGTTACATATAAGCATCATCGAATAAGATATACAGAAATACATACAAAAGAAAAAAAAGAAAAGACCAGCAGATGAGTGGCCAGGCATAACAACAAGACAACGTCCTTATGCCATACCCCACAAAAGCATGCAGACAGCCCTGGAGATGTGTCCACTATTATTATTGAGCAATTATACTTTCGGCAATATCCGATTACCGTCTACCACAGAAACTAGTCAAAAATTACTGCTTTCAGCTTGCAAGGTGAAAATAGTTAACATACATCCACCCTCCAACCTAGGCATCCCCTTGCTCCAGGTATCCTCGTAAGATCTCGGGCATGTTTTCACGGGGCCGCCAGTAGAAAAGCGAAACGAACTTCTGTATATTCTGGAGCAATTGTGCATGAAAGAAAAGAAAGATAGGTGTGCGAGTGTATACAAAATTGGAAGGGTCTGTCAGAGTATATTTAATGTATATACAGTTAATTTCTCCACTGTGGATAAATAAATTTGCAAGTTTCTTCTCCAGGTTTTACTCGCACAGGCGCTCACGAGCAGACACAATAACAAAATAGAGTTTTTCTCTGTTTGAATTGCTGCCTATTTTATATTTTTTAAATTTTCTGTTTGAATATCTGCACGCTTACATATAAGACTACCGATATCCATTGAAGTTTTCAACCGTAGATTTTTTTTGTTCAAACCAGATCAAGTGAAATCCAGCGATATCGACCATTCTTCTGTCTTCTCAAAATCGACTACCGCAAACAAACAACTACCCAGAGCGCTTAGCCAGTTACGATTCTTGGTTTGGCTATATACACACAGACGTTTTCTCACACGAAGTAGCCTACTATTGGTATGCCAGATAGCACAATAGGCCTCCACCCTCCACCGTAAACCAAAAATTTCCACACCACCCTATGTGCCCACAGCCCGCAGAAGTACTACCAACAGACATATGTGCAACACCGACAATGAACAACAAACACGGAAATTACAGATGCCAGAAGTGCGGGAAATCCTTTTCAAGAAAGGACTATCTCACAAGACACGAGTTCAACCACAACAAAATCAAGCCTTTCCGGTGTGACACCTGCAACTTCGCGTTTACAAGAAGCGACTTATTGGCCAAGCACTGCAAGACAAAGTCACATTTAAACAAGTTGCAGAATCTCGACGGTGCCGAGAGAGGCAGCAGCGACAGCGGCGTAGAATTCACAGTGATAAACGAGCAGCAGCAGCTACAGAGAAGAAGCATGAGTTTGAGCGAGATCATGGTGAAGCAGAGCAGTTCTGCGGGACCCCCAGACTATCGCGCAGCCAGAACCGCGGTGCCATTGCTGCTTCTGCTGCTGCTGTCACCGCCGCCGACTATCGAGAGCGACTTTAACAGCGCCGCTGCGCGCAGGGAGAACTTTAATGCCATTCAGGATGACGAGGACGAGGAAATGGCAAGCGGCGAACCAGCAAGCAGCACTAATAGACTTCCCGGTGTCCCTGGCATACCTGCCCATGACTTGCTTAGAACAACGCCCCCACTGACTGTGCTTCCGCCGCTAGCCATGCACTTGGGCTCCATTTATACGCATGCTCAGAACAGCCAATATGGTGCCACAGGGTCTGCGGTGGCCGCCAACTCCATTCGCCAGAGCACAAAAAATACTGTGGCGAGCAGCCCAGAGGAGAGCAGACACAAGATGAGGATCGCCAACGTGTTGAACTACGATTGAATATGTAGATACGAAAATATATTATAGAAAATATAGAACGAGCAGTCTTGTAGCAACAATTCGTTGAATCGGCCACCCTTGCCAGATGGCTTGAGCCATGTTTTGGTGGAGATACTTGTTGTAAAACAGACACGGCCAGGGACGGGTGGAGATCTGTTTAAGTATTTCCCTCGTAAAGGTATTCTGCAATACACCGTATTTTGTTCCGCAGGGATTAGCGAGTCTGCGATGGGCAATCCCGGGCAGGCTAATGTGTACTAAAATATTTCGCTGTTATTAGATTTGCTGTCTTCCTCACTATGTGTTCATTCAAGCTGTAGGGACAGCGACAGACGTAGAAATATATAATAAATAATACTTATCTGTCGGCCCATCAAATCTACATTTCTCTTAGTGACGCGCAAACTTTAATAAATAATATGCTGCGGGGGTATGTATATGCATGTGCATGTATGCTCCCCACATACCGCGCATAATATGTGGGGAAGTTAAAATCCGCAAAGATGTATCTGCTGTTTTACTGTTATTCACAAATAGTCTGGATCCGACATGCAACAGCGTAACAACTGTTAAAGTCCAATAAATTCTAAATGAGCTGTTTGACTTAAAAAAAGAAAGAAAAAGGATGTGAAATACAGGGTGAGTAAGTACATTATTGATCGAAAAATTTGAAATTCGGTTTAGTTTGTTATGGCGTTGTGTGTTGAAGTATACATTCTATACAGGGACAAACAAAATGGCTTCCTTGAACGACGTGAATGAGCCAAAAAAAAGGGATGGAAAAGTAATAATGCCAATTAGTTGTCAGTTGCATACAATCAGTGTCTCCATTATGGGAGAGAATTTCTTGTCCAGCTCGCTAAAAGTACATTGACGTATTCGTGTGATAATTAGCGAGCAGTATCGGAAGCCATAATCTAAAGGCTCGGTTTAAGCAAAGCCTAAAATATTGGAGACAACACTGATATCCAATATGTATAATTTCTGCCGGGCATACTGTCGTGAGCAACCGCCGACAGACACGAAGTGTAAATACAGAAAGTAGAACAGCTGCAGCGATCCCTCTTGTAGTGATATTTCCCTTACTTGGATCAGCAGAATGTATTATTTCATGTCAAAATGCCCGAGGATCGTTTAACCAGGTCCGCTGCGAAATATTAGTTTGTGTCCACCGAAACCATTCAGAACATTGAAAGCCGACGGGAATCTCCGACACTTAAGAGAGTGTTTAATGAAATACGAAGCAATTAGCTCAATCCAATCCTGTATCGCGATGCCGCCAGCAATTAACGTCGTCTTGTACAATAATCAATTTATTTTTCATCTGATTCAGCTTGGAGCATTCTTTCAGAATTTTGAATGTAATAATGACGCAAAAAATTGTATATACAAAAAAAAAATTAATTAAAACTATAAACTTCTTTTACTTTTCAGTGGCAGAGGCTCTGGGGTTTGAATATTCATTTTTTTGTGGTTTCTAATATTTAAATCTTGAAATCATACATTTGGTGAACAATGCTTTTCGGAGGTCAAATCCTCCACCCGATTTCAAATGCATATGTATCTGCGAAATTAATTTTGATACGGCCACCGTGTATGCCTGGTGTACCATAACATGTTAGGCTCATAAACAGTGCAGGTGGTGAAATAATCTAAAAGAATCGTGGTTTTGTAATGTGTGTATGCATTTGTCGTTTAAAATCCGTCAATACACATCATTCTATTGCGCCATTTCCCGGTTTCTCGCCAAAAATAATATCAGTTAAAATCTTCTGTATATAGATTAATGTAAAAAAAAGTTTGTCTGTGGATAGCTACCCTAAATCGCTCAACTTCAGAAACCATTTATTTGTATAATCAGAGCAGGCGTTCATCAAATTCAGAATTGAAAAAACTTTTAAAGTGAATAAAAACGGTCGCCGAAAAAGGAAAAAAATGTAAAATAAAAGCTTAATGGCAAAAATTTTTCCGATTGACGGACGGGCAGTGCGAAAAAATATATGACATATACTCGAAATAAACTTTCGGCACTACTGGGGTTTCCCTGGTTAATAACGTACAAGTGAAGCTATTATTCCTTTTTGAGTGTTCGACGGTACTTTAACGGCAATATTTGAGAAGTGCGTTTTTTCTTATATATTTCCAGATATGTTTGGGGCTCTTATAGGAAATTTTTTAATTTACTAGTGCCTAGCTTCTGAGTCTCGTCACCCATGTCTAAGGAAGAGAAGAATATCTCCAGCAGACATGTATATACTTCTTGTAAGCAAATTCATATTATCGAGCAAAGTTTGCACTCACAGAACACCAGAAGTCCTTGTTTCTTATTATCAGGAGGAATGTAAGCAGGAGAACATATCATAGCATATTGGCCAACAGATCCTGTCTTCGTGAATAACAGGGGCACGTGCCTAGAATCCTACACCGATTGATAAGTTGATTCAGATACTTTCAGAATAGCTGCCTTCTTCAAATTCGATACGTTAGAAAACTTGGTTCTCTCACTAAGACGTTTAATGCTTTGATCAGTCATATGGGTGAGGCTTGGATGGTGCTTAGGCGAAAGATTAATTTTTAAAAAACGTCGTACATATAGATTCTCCGAATATTAAGAATTGATGCCCAAAGTCAGTTTTGGTGTCCGGATTTGATAATACGGGTTTGTGTATTTAGGAGTTTATTCATGTACAGATTTATACAAGTTCGGTTCGGTTCGGTTTATGCTTCGCATAAGATTATAATCAAATGGTATCATCCACACTGTCAAGAAAGGTTCACAGGTAAAAACTGAGATTTACAATAAAAAATTTTTATGTTTTTTTATGATCTACTTACAAAATTATAGTGATTTGTATATCAAATGTTTTAGTTAAGAAAAATGGTATAAAAGATGTCTAGTGCGTAAGAATAAAAATAGTAGTGATTAAATAATTAGGATGTGAATGCTCTAAATTTATACATATATAGATAAATGGGTCATGGGAAGTAAGAAATAAAGACCATTAAAGGTAATTATTATGAATGATAAAGATTGACTATTTTCTTCCGTTCATCTTTAACTGAAGTCACAAGTCAAACTGTACTTGAGGTTTCTGTTAGAGTCAAAAACACCCCAGTATCTTTCAATATCGTTTGTTGCGTCAACTGGTTTCCAACTTTCGTCAAAGGCTTCGAAAGCAATAACATTGACACCCCAAGCTCTAATACCACAGACGGCTTCTTGCCAGTATTGTTTAGCATTAGCGACAGTTGGATCAGCAGAGCCTTCGTAAGCGGCACCGTTGGTACCCCAACCGGTTTCACCAACCCAGAAGTTGAGGTCAGTAGTCCCCTTGGCAGTTTGGATGGCTTGTAAGGCTTGCATGATATCGTCAACGAAAGAGTAACTGGCGTTGCTCATGACTTGCCCTTGCCAGTAAGAGAAAGCGTTAGCGAAGACCATGTCGGCAGCTTTGATGACTTCGGCGTTGGCACCGTCAACAAGAACGTTCCAAGAGTCAACAGTACCGACTTGGACACTGCTGTAACTGTTACCGTCCTTATCCTTGATGTTAGAGACCAAGGTTTTAACTTCGGTAATGGCGTCTGCTAATTGGGAAGCAGTCATGTCAGCTCTGTAAAGAGCTTCGGAACCAACAGTAATACCAAGAATGTTAGAGCTGGATAATTCTGGCAAAATAGATTGCAAGGCTTGTTTGTCACCGTCAAAAGAGTCGGTGGTATCTGGCCAGACACCGACGAAGTAGTTGAAACCAGCTTCTTCGGCAGCCTTACCGAGGATTTCGAGACCGTTACAGTTTGTAGCGGAGTAGATACGGACGGTCTTGGTGTATGGAGCCAAGGCCTTGAAATCAGCAGCGTAATCGTCTGCGGTCTTGCAAGCACCAGAGTTGGATTGGACACCCAAGTCAAAGGCCAAGTCACCAACGGCAGCAACGCTGGAGGCAAGCAAGGTAATAGGAAGTAATAAGGAGGATAATTGCATGGCTATTAGCGGTATATTGTGTGTCTAGTGTCTAACAGAATAGCTTGATTTAACGAAGAAAAAAGAGAAAAAAGAAAAAAGAGAAAAAAGAAGAAAGAAAGAAAGAAAGAAAAGGAAGAAAAGAAGAGGGAAGCAGCTAAAAATTGAAAGAAGTGGTGGATACAAATCCAAGAATAAAGGAATTATTGTTCTATTTGAAGCTTTCTTTCTAGTTTTTTTTTTTCTACTTCTGTATTGTGTTCTTTCTTTTTTTGGCTGTTTCCCCCTATAAAATTTTCTTTTCGCAGTAATTTTTCAGTTTCGCGGTGGGTTTGTTCTGTTCTGTTTTCGTTCCAGATCCAAAACGAGGTTGTTTCTTTTTCTTGTTTCATTCGCATCAAAGAAAAATTTTTCTTACAAATAGTGAGAGACATGTCTGCACGCACCTCTGATCCCTATTGGATTATGCAACATTCTATTTATAAACAAGTCCTGCGGCCGCATAGCAATAGGGACTAAGAAGAATCGCTTATTTACGTTTAAAGTAGCAGAGGACACGCTTGTCACTACTGTAATATATACTAATTAGATATTGGGCACATTGGTGGTGCTGAGATGCACGCACTCGTGCATAACATTGCAGCGGATCACGCGGGTAGTTATGTTCATGAAGCTTCCAACACTAACCATAACAACACTCTCCATAAAAGCTGGCTACTGGTGTTATTCGCTAAGCAAATATTGCTCGGTAATTGCTGTATTGCTACAGCATTGCTTATTCAGATATGCTGCCATACATTGTCGCTGATCTTACACTCGTGCAACTGAAAATTCAAGTTGCAGAGATGCTCGTAAACGTAAGAATAGTGTCTTGATCTGTTTGATCGTCAGGTTGTATAGTTGCACGAAGAAGTAAATGCCAACCAAAAGTAAGTAAATATAAATACAAAAAAAAAAAGAAGAAAAGCATGCATTATATGCTGTGGTTTTTGTGTAAGGTATACCAGACCTAAGCGCTGGAAACATTTTCAATATGCTGAGCCTCCCACTTCATGTTTTCCAAATCGTCGTTCAAGCTTCTTTCGTGAGGCAACGACCGTTCAATGGCGACAACGTCCCAGGGAGTCTTAGGATTGGAGACGGCGAAGATCTTATCCATTTCTTCCAAGGATCTGCCAGAAGTCTCGGGATACAAGAAGTAAACAGTCGGAACCATTAAGGTGTTAATGGCAGCAAAGATCGTGTATGTGTAAGGGCCAATGTTGGCAAACGCAACCGGTGTAATCATGACCACCATGAAGTTGAAGGCCCAGTTGGAAGCAGTGCTTAGCCCATTAGCAGCGGCTCTGATGTTTAGCGGCGTAATCTCGGCCGGGTACAACCATGTCATGCCCAACCAGCCGATAGCAAAGAAAGTGTTAAACACGAAAAGGAAGACAGCGGCAGCGACACCTGCACGGGAGTCATTGTTATGCTTAGAGTCAGCGGCAAACGTAGTCCCAGTTAGGATGGCCATAGTAACCGCTTGGCCAACAGCACCAAAGATCATCAAATTACGTCTACCGAATCTTTCAATGGTGAAAAAGGGAATCCAGGAGGCTATAAAGTACTCAGTGCCGTTACAAGCAGCCAATATTCTGGAGTTTAACGGAGACATGTGTATGTATTGTTCAAAGATAGTGCCGGCGTAGTATGTGATCAAGTTGATACCACATATTTGCTGCATCATTTGGTTGCACACGGCAAGAGCAACTCTGTGAAAGTTTTTGTTCTCACCTTGGGAAAATATTTGTTTCAACTGAGATTTTTTCTCAATATTGTCAAGCTCAGCTGATAAACCGATGTTCACACGTTCAATTTCAGCAGCAATGAGTTCATTATCCACGTTGCATTCATCCAAAGCAGCGAAGACATGCTTAGCTTCTTCAATTCTGTTCTTTTTAAGTAACCATCTTGGAGATTCAGGCAAGTATAATATGAATGGTAAAATAACAAGAGGAAAAAGAATTTGGAAAGCCAATGGGAATCTCCATGAAGCAGAGTTAGTAGTTACAAAATAAAAGCCAAAATCAACCCAATACGAAATCATAACACCGAATACAATCAAGGCACCAGACATCATAACCAACTTTCCACGGACATGAGGCTTGGCACACTCAGATTGCCAAACAGGAACAGTAGCTGTGTTTGCACCGTTCCCGAGACCAGTTATGATTCTACCTGCAATTAATTGACCAGTACTGAAAGACGAACATTGAATTGTGGCACCAATAATCATAGTAATACAACCAATAAAGATAACCTTGCGTCTGCCGAGACGGTCACCAAAGCAAGATGTGAGTAATGCGCCAATTAAACAACCAACTTCGTAAACAGCGACGACGAAACCTTGGAATGTAGCTTTGGACGGGTCATCCATTGCATCTATTTCATGAAAAACATTTCTGAAAGAGTCCAAAGTTAATAAAGAACCCATCACACCTTGATCGTAGCCGAAAAGAAGGAATCCTGCCCCGGCAATAAGAGAAATTGCCTTATTAAGTTTGGAGCCACTGAGCCCTAAATATGTAGGAACTTTATCTGACCTTTGGGGGCGTTCGCCGAAATCATACGAGGCTATCGATTTTGCTGACATTTTGTAGAAGATAATTATATAAAAAAGGATTTTTCAGTAACTTAGTATTGTTTACTGATAATACAAAGAAGTTTAACAAAAAAAACGAATGACTGCGAGAAGACTTCAAGTACAAAATATGGGGCAATCGTTACTTATTTATGTCTCTAGATTGGAGGTATCAAGTATTGTTGCATACTTTTATTCGAAAAAATACAACGTAATAATGACTTATACGAACTGAGCCAACAATAGCTTGTTTGTGTGTCTGGCTGGCTATTTCCATTATTACAGTTTATCATTACGTAATCAAAAAATTTATATGTTTTGACAATATATGAGCTACACCGAAGTGGATCACGAATTCTCTATTGTTTACCCACACATGTACACCTGGACGGCTGATTAATTGTCTGATCGTTTTTCAAGAGACAGTTCCAAGAGATATTTCACTCCTAGAAAAGAGTTTAGTATGTGTCTTTCGGAGCTCTGTTTGCGCTACTCCGGATGCTTCCCCATGTTTTCATCTTATTCTTGCATTATCTGTTGCTCAAAAGGGCCTCGGTGAAAGTTAAATAAAGAAAAAATATAAAGCAACACAGCAAGAGATAGCATGAAATGCTGTTGCGAATGATGTCATAATGCAGTTTCATTTCCTTTAGACCCTGTTTTCTTCTACTTCCAGCTAAGCATGCCCTTTTTCCTTCATCTCAAGATTACTACCAATCCCCATTCCCCATATTTTTGCAAGCAAGCAACAGAAGCTAGTCGCACGCCTCAATAAGATACGTTGACGCATTTGTCACACATTTTTCACAGGTTCCAAGCTCGCTTTGTCACATTCTCTTACTTTAAGCAGTGCAAAATAGAAATGCTTATGCATTTTGGAAAAATAAATACTCAGTTGCTAGTATTATAATAGTATTTCTTATTTATTAGGCAAAGCATAGACCTAGATTTGATATATACATTATGTATGCCCAGAACATAAGCATTGTGTCACTAATTATACATCACTTGCATCTTTACAGTAGTTACAACATGCATAGTATATCTAATTGAATCATAGATAGCCAAAAATATGTACAACAAATATGGCACCAGCACTCTGCAGCTGGTAAGATTCTTATGATACTAATTTATACCGCTTCAAGAATCAGTAACATAGGTCAGACCTAATCCAAATGGATATCTTTCTTGACCATCGCGATACATATTGGGTGATAGCTGTCCTCAAACTTTCTGAAAGTACTAACAGCCAAATCCCTATCAGCCTGATCCAACAAAATGTATCCAGGTCTGACAAACTTCATTCTACCAACAGTTCCTAACCAATCAGCAAAGCATTGGTATACGTCACTCATTTTGCCCAATAACAAAATCTTAAACAATCTAAACTTAACTTCGGCATTATTATTCTTCACAATTCTGCTATAGTTGTCCTGAATGAATTTCAAGGCTACTTGGCCGTTCTTTGAAGATAAATATTCAGTATCTTTGTTCAAAGTAGCCAAATGGTCTAAGAAAACAACCAATTGGTTGGATGAATAATGCTTGATATCTGTATCATTGTTGAAAATGGTAGATAATTTTTCTGCAGTTAAAGCACCAGTTTTTTCTTCCTTAATGATCTTGAACCATTTCTCCGAAAGATCAAGACACTGGTTGACCAAGGTAGTATCAAAATCTGGTTTTGGTGGTAAACCTTCTTCCAATAACCAGGTTTTGTAATCAACCTTTAACAATTTTTCATACACTTCATAATCAAACTCGTAATAGAATCCAAGCAAGGTTTCAATGAATTGATAGGTATCTAAAGATTTCTTGTTGAATTTTGTGAAATAGTGCTTGATAAATGGATCAAATTTTTCATAACCTCCAGCAACAGTTTCTAAATGGAAAATAAAATTAAAACCTTTTTCATAAGGAACAGTACTAAAAGCATCATCAGGATCACTGCCATCTTTCAAATTTTGAATCAATTTACTGTATTGTTTGTCCATTCTAGAAATACTTTCTTCCAAATCATTCCAACCAATAATGGCGCTAAAATGACGATAAGCCTCGCCGTGCAATGCTGCCAAGATACGTCTTTCTAAATACACAGTCCACCCCTCATTAAGCCAAAAATGTTCCCAAGAACCATTGGTAACCAAATTACCACTATAAGAATGTGCTAATTCGTGAGCAATAACATCAATATTCTCACCATCACCACTAATGATGGTGGAATTTCCCAAAGTTAATTGTGGATTTTCCATTCCACCATAAGGAAATGCCATTGGAGCAATAACAAAATCATAATCTGTCCATTCATAGTCATATATCAATTTCTCCAAAACGTTAAGGAATTTCTCAACAACATTATCTTTAAATTCATTCGCACATCTATCAATTCCTACTGGTTCAGTGTAAATCAATGATCTAGGGCCAATTCTGGCGCTGGTAATATCACCTGAGACAATAGCAAACAAGTAAGCTGGAATTGGAACTGGTTGAATGAAATGATAAACATTTGGGTCGGATTCTTCTGCTTGTTTATCTGCGTCAGTTAAACAAGAAACTAAGGTTTTCAATGGAGATGTAACTCTGACCTTAAATGGAGATTTAATGGATGGAGTATCAAAACATGGGTAAATAGATCTTGCGTGAATAGGCTCACTCTGAGAAAACAAATAGTCTGCGACTTTACCATCTGTCTGATGCTTGTTAAGGAATTGTAAAGCAGTGGATTCGGTAGTAGTATTGAAGAAAATCTTTACCTTTGCACTTTCTAATAATTCTTTATCACTGGTGATAACTAAAGCATTTCCTAAGTCGTTCTTAGTGTTTTCGGTTTTGATTTTGTAACTGTGAATTTCTGAACCGTTTAACAATACTTTCTGAATTTCAACGGTAGTGATATCTAAGATAATTTCCTTAACTGGAGCCAAAACTTGTAAATCATATTCTACGAAACCATTGAGGATTTTTTTATCGAATAAGATCTCAAAGTCTAAAATGGTTTCCAAAACGTTAAAGTTTGTGTAGTTAGAATTGGTGGAGTAATCCAATTCAGGAGATCGTGTTGGGCGCATCTGGGCTAACACCTCAGGAAGTTTTACTAATGGCAATTTTTTGATGGTAGCGGTTGACATGGTTCTCTGTAATTTCGTTAAGATAGGAGAATAATAATCGCTGTTGAATTTTCTTGACGAGATTGGTCGAGTGTATAAACTGAAGCTTTTCAAAATATATCCTTTTTCTCTTTTTAAACCGGATAGAAACAATCTTCTAGAGAGCATGAAAGATCAAAAGAAGTTATAAATTTATAAAATAGAAAAATAATCTATGAAACAGAATAATATCAATATATTTTCTATATATGTTATATTTTTCTTTAGAAAATCTCAGATGGTGAAAAAAAGAAAAAAAAAATTAGAAACATGAAACGAAATCAACAAACAAAATGCACAATCCTAACCGCTACACAATCCTGAGTTGAAAGAAATCTGACCGAAGAAAAATTAAATTTTGAAAATAACTGCAGACCGACAAATATAGGCGTGCGCTTTATTCGTTACATTAGTATGATCTGGGTTTAAACTTTAATATGATAAAGAGCTACTTACAATTATATGACAGCTGTTTATAGAGATTTTAGATGTTTAATGAAAATAAGCAATATCAGACATTTAAATTGTAGAAAACGAGAAGTTCGAAAATTAAAAGTAAATAAAAAAATTATACATCGTAAAAAAACTAAAAAGTGCAAAGAAAATAGTAATCTATTGTGAAGGATCAGCATTATTACCGTTGTCATTAGGGCCCTGCGGAGAAAGCATAAAATTCAAATCAATCTTTGATCGAGTCTTCTGGTGTCCCTTACCAGCTGCATCTAGATTTGTTGCGTCGAAGGATCCTCTACTTTCCGGAGGATTACCGCCACTGCTGCCCGGAGCAATAAGGTATCTTCCCTGTGGCTGCCTGTTTGGCGAATAAGCGGAGACATTCAGGATGGTAGGAGGTGAAAGAGTCAGAAACCTACTAGGAGAAAATTGAGTTGAAGAATACTGCGGAGGAGAATAATTAATATTGTTGTTGCTATTTACAATATTGTTATTTGTTGGAAAAACAAAATTTTTTTGCATGGAATATCCATCAATTGAACCCTGTCTGGAATGTGAATGTTGAGATGGAGGTCTATGGCGAGTTGGCGTATTTGGGACCCCTGCAGCAGCAGGCAGAACAGGTGCCGCATTGACATGAACAAATTGATGTGCTGGAGGTATGGAGATATGTTGCTGTTGCTGGTGCGACGGCTGTCTTTGAATGATAGATTCCGAAAGCCCTCTTCTGTGATAGTTTCTTCTCATTGGAGATCCTCTCATTGCCAAAGAAGGTTGTCTTAAAATTGGAGCTGGAGGGATCATAAGGCTATCATTGCCAGCCAACTCCTCTCCAGTTGGATCTAATATTGTGGTGTTTTGGCTATTACTATATAATAAAGAACTATTTGCCATGATGCTATTATTTGCTGATGTTGAGAAACTAGTATCGTTTATATTCGAAGTGCTGGTGTTTCCTATTGGGTTTGTTCCAGAGATGCTTGTCTTTCTCTGTTTTCTTGTGGATTCTTCATCAAACTCAGCCTTTCTGGGGCCCTTAGCTGAAGAAGAAGGTCCCAGCCAGTGATGGAACTGGTATTGAACTGTTTGCGGTAAGTTAACTTTAAACACAGAAGTTGTGGCTCTTCCAGCTGTAGAACCTAACGATTGCGATCCTTTGGTATGCGTATATGGTTTCAGTTTGGTCTTTGTTATCGTACTGCTAGTAGCAGGGTTTGTAGGTATGGTCTCCTCTTTTTTTGTTGTCTCCTGTAAATCAATTTGCTGTCTGGAGTAATTACGCAATTTCTGTGTGGCTTCTGCCGTAGAGACCTGCGTAAGGTCACTAAATAGCAGTACGATGGATTCTTTGGGTATGTTGTAATTGATAGCTGAATCTAAGATTTGTAGTGTTTTTTCTAAATTTGCAAGTTTGAGCTTTTCTTGCTTCGTTTTCTGCTTCTCTGTTTGTAATTTGATTGCTGCGGCGAGCGCTGATTCCGAGAACTTCCACTTCAAAATATGTTCTACCGTGAGCTCATCTTCTTCGTCCTCATCTGCATTGGTAGCGGTTAGATCTGATCTGTCTGTGGATCCTGACGAAGAAGTAGCGGCTCTAATTGTGGATGCTGCTGCTAGTGTCTGCTGTTGTTGTGGTTGTTGTTGCGGTTGTTGTTGCTGTTCAGACTCAGGAGAGATTGTGGTATCTGAAGAACTGTTGGTTGCTTTTGCTTTTGCTTTTCCTCTTTTAGCTAGACCAAACATACTATTGTGAGGAGGGAAAAGAGCTGTAGAAGGAGGATGTGTTATTGTGGAATGGAATATAAGGTCTATATTACTGGTAGGAAAAAAACTGGTGGTGGATGGAAAGGATAACAGGTGTCAAAAGGAACTAGTAGATGCCTAGATGATTTGTCTTATCTTGTATTAGGTTCTCTTATATGGAAGAATCCTTGTATGTGATATCAATATGGATGTGATGGTTCAGCGCGTTACCGGATAGTCCTATTCCCTGAATGGCTCTCGAGCAAATGGATAATAAGGATCAGTAAGGGATTACCCACAACAAATATTCTATCCATGTTGTTGGTTTTGCGTGTGCAGAGTTTTATTTATAGTGTTAAGACATATTATATATCATGTTCCGCATTAAGCAGCCGCCACATCTATTTCGGGCAGCCCGCGTCTGTTTATATCTGCGCGAGTGCCCCAAAGAGTCAGGCAACCAGAAGACAAGAGACATACCAGAAATTACCGCCCGTTTTGCACATATTCCCCAAACTCGCCACTCACAAACACCAAAAGCTCCGAAACACCCAAGCATCAAAGGTCCATATATAATGTGTCAGCCTCCGCCTTCTTCCGTACTGTTTACAAACAGCATTGTACATAGCAGTTGTATTCTTTCACAAAATTGAATATTGATTTATTGAAGATTAAATACAAATACAAACAATTCTTCTATCTATTCTCAATGCTGTAATCAACTTGGATCTCGTCAAACATCCGTATCCACGGCTTTATATTCAAGCCCTTCAAACCATCCATGTTATCGTATTTCACACTGTAGGTGTACACTTCATATTCGCCGTGATTAATAAGTTTGGCCTTGCCGCTTGACTTCTTCTTGCTTGACTCCTGTTCTTCTTTATTTCTTTTCTCGGCCTCGCTTAAACGCTTCTCAAAAATGGCGTTGAACCAGAAGGAGCAGTACTCTCCCCCAAGAAGTGCCAAATAGTAACTGCTGTCGGTAATTTGAATGCGTACATCTGCTCCCCATGTGGTCTTGATCCCTTCAAGATAATATACGTCCTTATCCTGGTCCAGTCTGCATTCATACAAGCCATTCAACTTATTATTATTAACATATTCAGATACTGCAATGCCAAAATTTTGGCCTGTAGAAAATCTGCTCAAATACTTGTTTCTCACAATTTTGATCTTTTTAATATTCACTCTGCATTGCCCGCTTATCAAAGCCTTTCTATCCTTTGCATCTAATTCAATCACTTTTTTTAGTTTATTATCGTCCTCGCTTCGCTTTCTCTTCATATTATCGTTCCATATTTCCAAGTATTGTAAATATCGGCGTTGACTCTGAATCGAAACACCATTCGCGCTGTCTAGCATTGTAAACCGCATTCTTTTCTCAGCATAATATTTGTTAGCCTTTTCAAAAGTCATATGGTATTTACACATCAAATATCCAACCACCGCTGTTCCTGATCTTCCTTTACCTGCTTTACAATGTACAACTACAACATTATGTGGATTCAATTTTAAATAGTCATCAATAGCACCAATAATCGTAAGAAGTGTGCTAAAACTTGGTGGTTGATGGTCTGGGAACGGAAAATGTTTGATATTTCCAAACACTTGACAGTCATCATATTTAGATTTTTCCTGTTGTAGATTAAAAATCATCCATCTATTACGATGTTTATCATTCAAGTAACGTATCAAATCATTGATTGTGTTTTTGAAATAACTATATGGAATACTTTGTGAGTCCACTGGTTCGGAGCATACAAGTATTCGACTAGTAATAGAAGTGAGGTCTAACTGATTATATAAAGAAAATGGTTCAAGGGAAGGCTGATGTGGAAGAGAATGCACAGTTTTGAGAATTGTGGAAAGTGTCATTGTTTTCGTGAAGGTTGTTGCTTTTTTTAAAAATTTTTATTATATTGAGTTTTTTTTAATATTTATTTGACTACAACTTTTCTGTTTTTTAAATAAACAATTAAAAGTAGTATTTTATTATATTAATACTAAAAGTAAATATTTATTGACAGGTTCCAGAAGAGCGGTATACAATCTTGAAAGGCAGGTGTTCAATTAGTTTGTAAATACTTCATATTTATCTTTTTTTTTGCCTTACAATTAAGAAATTCAAAATGGTTTCTAATCTCAATTGTTGAATTTTTAGCTTTGGCATAAAAAATTCTTCATTTAATGTATGTGTATACTTCAGCAGATAAGATATAATTAATTTAGCTTTTTTTTCTATTTAATTGAATTATGTGTTTACTTTTGCTTTCTTTCAAAAAACTAAGAAAAAAAAAAGAGGGACTTTCAAATAAAGACAAAAGCAAAACAGTTTTCATTAGAAAATACATTGGATTCAAAACTGAAATCAAAAACTAAATTTTTATTAAATATATATATATATATACATTAGAAGTTAAATTCGCCTCTGAATTGTTCCAAATCCATATTTGGAGAGACTTTGTTCATTAAATCCTTTCTTTCAAGCAAATAGAAAGATCTTCTTAAACTTTCTAACATTCCACTACTTTGGCTATTGCTCAAGTCAAACATTTTACCATCGGCATAATCTTGACCTTGAGTTCCTTCCACTTTGTGTAAACTTAATCCTGACAATAAGTGCTCCGCAGCTTCTTTATGACATCCAATATTTAAGCAGGAAATAGCCAAATTGTATCTAGCTCTAACGAAACTTGGACGAATTTGTAACGCCTTTCTATATGCGGAGATAGCTTCTTCTGATCTCCCAGAATTAGCTAATGAGGCACCAAGTCTGGACCAAAGTATTTCGTTGTCTGGATCGATTTGCAATGCTGCTCTGAAACAATCTATAGTTTTATCAAAATCTGTCTGAGAGAAGTATAATGCACCTAAACTGATCTGAAAATCTGCATCTGTATGAGCGGCAACATTTTCATTTCTTATCAAATTCAAGTATGTGCTAATAACATCGTCCGCTTCCTTACTAGTGTAAAATTCGTTCATTTCATCATTATGATGTTCCCCTTCAGTATTGAAACCACTAGATTTTATTAGGTTATTGTAGAATTCCACAGACTTAGGGTATTTAATAAATAACCATTTTTTCAAATTGGTAACTGCAGTGCGTTCACTACCTTCATTAATGTAAGAAATAGCAGAATTTAAAAGTGAGGTTAAATTATTTGGGTCGATTTTCAATGCTTGTGTATAAGCTTGCAAACTAGCCATTTCTTTCTCATTTGCAGCTTGAACTTCCCCTAATTTAACCCAGGCATCCAAATGGTCAGGCTTCTGTTTCACAGCAGCTTCGAAGGCCAACGCTACCTCACTCAATTTTGCACCACTGTTCAAGAGCTGAATTCCTATTTCGTACGCAGAATCCTGGAATTCAAGGAATGGATTGTTTTCCGAGAAGGTATAATGGTCAAATCTGGTTGCATTATTATCTGTAAGTAACGCGTCGACTCCAGAATTAGGGATCGACAAATCATCGTGGTTTGTGGCATTGACTTCTTTCCAAATTCTATCAAATTCTGCATTAGTAGTGTCCCCAAGAATAGACTCTAATGCTTCGTCTTTAGCATTATCAAGCTCATCTTTCTCTTTTCCTTTGGAGCTTGTTTCCTGATGTTCATGGTCAAGTGCAAGCGATTTCTCAATTGTCTGGAACTGGTAATCCCAGTTGACCTCCTGATGCTGATCTTGTTGGGACTGCTGCTGCGTAAGCTGAGGCTGCTGATGCTGAATGGCGGCAGCGCTGTTAGCGAACCTGAGTGTATGCATGAACCTTGGCTGATACTGCATGGTGTTGCCACCCATATGTTGAACAGGGGCAGTGTTGGTTGCCATGAGCGACGAACTGGATGTGTCTTTAATTTGAAATTCACTGGACCAATTGTTGTTAGCCCTGGAGCTCATGCTTTGCTGATGATATTGTGGGGAGTTTTGAATTGGTGATGCGCTCAGACTTCTAAAATTGCTACTTGTGTTGGTACTGGTATGAGTTAATGCCGGCGAACCCAGCGCCACCGACATGTTCATTAACTCATGATTGATGGGTGTCATATCAAAGGCATTCCCTGACTGGGTCTGGTTTGCCATCATGGTATTGGAACGGTTAAGGAACTGGTTCATCTGAGACACATCTGCCTGGTTCATCTGCTTGTTGTTGACCATCGCATTTCCCATCGAAGAAGACGAAGAAGGGCCATACTGGTGGTGAAGAGAGGTATCTTTGGAAACACCATGGCTGGAGAGCTGTGAAAGCGGGTTCTTAGATGTGGAACATTGGGCTCCAGAGAAAAGCGACATCTTGGAAATAGTGACTGGATTAGCAAGACCTTGTATGTTGTAATAGAAATTTGTTATTAGATACAGTGACTATCCGATAATATTTAGAGGAAATGTCAAATAAGTGGAAAATATTAGTTTTTATCAAAAAACAAAAAAGATAAGTGTCAAGAATATAAAGTGAATCAACACACGCTTTTCTTTTTTATTTCTGGTAACTCTCTGAAAGTCTGCTACGGCTCGGTTTACCGATGGAAAATCATAGAAAATTCAGTATCACGAAAATACAGAAAAAACAGTCAGATGCGAGTAACCAGTCATCGTTCTATCTCCGTGTGATTTATCGCATACGAGTGACTTTTTCACCGGAGAACTGATTATGGTATGGAGCACTGTCTCAATATTTACTCCACATTTTTTCTTTTTTTTATCGGTGAATCCTTTATTTCCGCATGTGGCCGGACTACAAAAGTATATTTATATATATATAAAGAAGCTGAAGGAGTAAAAACTAAACAACGATCCGCTTCATTCGTTTAAAGCAACCATTCTACACTCAAGAACACTTCTACACTTAAGCTAGTAAACTTCTTCAATTAACAGTAATACAGCATACAAAAAAAAATGTCGAAGTTCCAAAGATTAGTTCGTTTTGTCTCTGATGATTCCAAGATTTACTTTGGAGATGCCGTTGTTGGCTCCAACAATGCCGACTTAAGATTTGCCAAAGAGGCCAATGTTATCCTTGGCGACGTTTTTTCCGGAAGATACACCATCACAAACATAGTGAAGCCGATCAAGAAGTTGCTCAGCCCTATTCCATTTGAAAACTTGCAGTCTGTGAGATGCATTGGGATGAACTATGCCAAACATGCTGCCGAGTTGAAGGTACCAAACCCAAAATATCCTGTTATTTTTTACAAGCCAAAGACCGCTATTGCTGACCCCGAGAGCGAGATCACGGTTCCCGAATTTGCGCAGGTTGTCGGCCATGACATGTCCAGCGGCGCGGTTGCACCACCACAAGTCGACTACGAGACTGAATTGGTAATTGTTATTGGAAAAGCCGGAAAAGACATCCCGCCAGAGAAGGTCTATGAACATGTGATGGGCTACACTGTTGGCAACGACGTCTCCCAAAGAACATGGCAAACAGTAAGAGGTGGGTCGCAGTTTTCTACCGGTAAGATGTTCGACAATTGGGCGCCTATTGGACCAGCAATTGTGGCACCCAGCGTGATCGACAACCCGAACGACTTGAGAATCCAGTCCTTTATCAATGGGGAAGCAAGACAGGACTCGAACACGAGCGATATGATTTTCAGCGTTGTCGAGTTGGTGAGCTTTGTGTCACAGGGTACCACATTGCTTCCTGGGGACGTGATCTTTACAGGCACGCCTAGCGGAGTGGCTGCCGGCATGCACAAGGGCCAGAGAAAGTGGTTGAATGACTTGGATGACTGTGTCTGCAAGATCGAAAAGATTGGAAGCATCGACAACCGTGTTGTTTTTGAGAAGAACAGCAAACACAAGGCAAAGTTGTGAGGAAGAAGCGCGCGTGCTTCATGTGCAGTGCATCATAGTACGCTACATGTCTGAATGAATTATAGCATACTACATAGCTGAATGAATTATAACATACTACATATTCGAATGAATCCTAACATTATTATTCGCCACTACTGTCTAGAACATGTATTTGTAAGATGCCTGATGCTGTCTGCGAAGAATGCTGGCCAGCAGCACGCTTTCTTTTATCTGCGTATGCTTTTTGACGCCAGCGACTACATACTTGGCAACTTTCAATGGGCCATGCAATCGTAATTCTCGACGGACAAGCTTCCTCTGCTAACCTTACTATTCTCAATGGGATTGTACGCAAACATCATTGTCTGATTTGATTTGCAAATGTCTTTGGTGATTCAGCCAGTCATGTACTAATGAGTCAGCCAGTCATGTACTAATGAGTCAGCCAATCACTGCTGGACATCCTTGATATTAAGGCATATAATGCACGTTGCGCTTTATTGTTGTAAATACATGACTCGCAAATTTGAGCTTACGCGCTTACATTTTTTTGCTCTTTAAGCTTTTCCGGGGGCATGTGGGCGGAGCAGCGCTGAGGGCCTCCGTGGAGCAGGCTGTTGAC
Organism: Saccharomycopsis schoenii; assembly: GCA_010994365.1. Lineage (NCBI taxonomy): Eukaryota > Fungi > Ascomycota > Saccharomycetes > Ascoideales > Saccharomycopsidaceae > Saccharomycopsis > Saccharomycopsis schoenii. The sequence goes on along the minus strand of JNFU01000001.1, from coordinate 700,282 downwards.
GAGCTTGCTAGTAGAAGGAGCAGCCCGTGATGAGATAGCTTACCTGCCTGACAGGCCGTTACTGGTCGTTTACCCAGGCACCTCCCTGCAAGGCCCGGATTATCATGGGTACTTCAGCCAGAAAAGCACCTGATGGAGGCCAAATCTCTGCTGGCTGTCCACCCAGTAATTCTCTAGGTTGCTGGCAGAAAAAAGACAACGAGGCAAACCAAACAAAATTTTGCATTGTTTCTGTGCAGGCAGCTGCCCAACCAGACATAAAAACATATAGAGAAGAAACCTAAATGTGATTTTATGCCACCAGATAATTTTTAGAAAAAGAAAAGAGGTGGGGAAACCAAAAAAAAATATATATGTAAATATTCGTATACTGGAGGCCTTTCCTTCCCAATCGTGTTTCCACCTGAGAGTAATATCAATATATAACACATTCTTTTGCCCCATTCTACACAATTCCCAGCCTGATTGCTGTTTTGACAAACACTTCTTTCCGTAACGTTACAGCACACACTCTTGTTTCTGCTATCAATATCCGAGAGAAGCTTGCTGATCGATAAAGACAATTCGACAAGGAAGAAAATACAAAACCGCAAAACCACAAAAACCACAAACAAAGAACACTACAGTACCACTGCAATGCCTCGTGATATCAAAGAACACTTGCTCTTTGAAATAGCTACCGAGGTGGCAAACCGCGTGGGAGGTATCTACTCCGTGTTGAAGTCCAAGGCCCCAATCACCGTCGCAGAGTACCGCCACAGATACTGTCTCATTGGCCCAATCAACTACAAGTCTGCCTCCACCGAGGTTGAAGAGTTGCCCGTGAAAGACCCGATGATCAAGGACACATTGGACGCGATGTCCAGCAAGGGTGTTCGCTGGTTGTACGGCCGCTGGTTGATCGAGGGCGCTCCCCGCGTCTTGCTCTTTGACTTGGACTCCGCAAGGGGATTCCTTGACGAATGGAAGAAAGACCTTTGGCAACTTGCTGGGATCCCCACTCCACCCAGCGACACCGAGACCAATGATGCCATCTTGCTAGGATACTTGGTTGCCTGGTTTCTTGGTGAATTGGTGTTCCGCGACCGTGATCGTGCCATTATCGCCCATGCCCACGAATGGCTCGCCGGTGTTTGCTTGCCGCTATGCAGAAAGAGACGTTTGGACGTCACTACTATCTTTACTACGCATGCCACCTTGTTGGGTCGTTATTTATGTGCCGGTAATGTTGATTTCTACAATAACTTGAGCAACTTTGATGTTGATTCCGAAGCTGGTAAAAGAGGCATCTATCACAGATATTGTGTGGAACGTGCAGCTGCTCATTCTGCCGATGTCTTCACCACAGTCTCTCATATCACTGCTTTTGAAGCCGAAAATTTATTGAAGAGAAAGCCCGATGGGGTTTTGCCTAATGGTTTGAATGTTGTCAAATTCCAAGCAGTTCATGAATTCCAAAATCTACACGCTATTCAAAAGGAAAAAATCAATGATTTTGTTCGAGGACATTTCTATGGAAGGTACGACTTTGATTTGGAGAAAACCTTGTACTTTTTCATTGCCGGAAGATATGAGTATCGTAATAAGGGTGCAGATGTTTTCATCGAAGCATTGGCTAGATTGAACCATAGATTGAAAGAAGCTGGATCAGATGTCACAGTTGTTGCCTTTGTGATTATGCCAGCCCTGACTAAATCATACACTCAGGAAACCTTAAAAGGTCAAGCTGTAGTGAAAGCATTGGAAAATTCTGTACTGGAGATCTCTAAAAATATTGAAAAAAGATTGTTGGACCATTGTGCAAGATATCAACAACATGGTGAGGAAGTTCCCCAATTAGATGAATTGATCCATCCTGCAGACAAAGTTTTATTGAAGCGTAGAGTGTATGCCTTGAAGCGTGACTCACTTCCACCTATTGTCACACATAATATGAACGATGATGCTAATGATCCAATCTTGAACCAGATTCGTCGTGTGAGATTGTTCAATGCTCCAGAAGACAGAGTGAAGATTGTGTTCCACCCAGAATTTCTTAACTCCAACAACCCAATTTTGTCATTAGATTATGATGAATTTGTCCGTGGTTGCCATTTAGGTGTATTCCCATCATATTACGAGCCATGGGGGTACACTCCTGCAGAATGTACTGTGATGGGTGTCCCTTCAATCACCACCAATCTTTCTGGGTTTGGTGGATACATGGAAGACCTTATTGAGAACTCTCCGGATTACGGTATCTACATCGTTGACAGAAGAATGAAATCTGTCGATGAATCTATCAATCAATTGACAGACTACATGTTTGACTTCTCCCAGAAATCCAGACGTCAAAGAATCAACCAAAGAAACCGTACCGAACGACTCAGCGAGCTTTTAGACTGGAAGCGCATGGGATTGGAATACATCAAGGCCAGACAATTGGCGTTGAAGCGTGCATATCCAGACCAGTTTAAAGGCGGCAACAACCCATTCGCTGACAGCTCTATCAAGCTCACAAGACCATTGTCTGCACCAGGTTCACCAAGGGACCGCAAGTTGTTGATGACCCCAGGGGACTTGGGTAGTTTGCAAGAGAGCAAGGAGGTGTTGGGCACAGACGATTACGTTGGGTTCAGATTGAGCACCGGCAGCGATGACGAAAATGACAGTGAGGAGGAGTACGAAAGATATCCTATTGCTTTGAAGGGAGAGAAGTAGATAACGGTAAGCGTAGCGATATATGAATAGAAATGAAATGAAATGTACTATGGCATTTATTTTTTATTGTTTTGTAGAAGAAATACAGTGAGTGGATCGTTGTGTGGTAGAATACAATGGATCGTTGTGTAGTTGTCCAAATTGGGACATCCATGTTGGGGAGATGCGAGAAAACCAGCAGGAGAAGCGCAGTAGTTTTGTAGGGTTTGCAGCTCCCAGTGGCACGTAATATGGGAGTATGTGGAGACGCTGATTCTGTTTGTCGGAGGATATAGTTCCGACGATGTGTTACGAGAACACACAGCGCTTTCTTGCTGGAGAAACGCAGGCCCAGTGCGTTCCGCCAAAAAATGTATGCTAAAGCGTGGATGGCGATCGGAACCGCCTGCATGAGTGTAGCAGCTAGATCGAGTCAGCGGAACAGATGGCGGAAAGTGCCTGGTTGTGCGGGGAGGAGCGAGTTCCGCCGCATCTGATCTCGCCAGCGGATGCACATCTCTTTAACGGATGGACATGGAAGGACGGGTGGCCTCTTCGCATGCTTTTAAGGTTTCTTTGCCAATGTTGGTGCTCCTGGCACAAAGGCTTGTTGAAGGGGGGAATAAAAGACACAACGAGAACTACACAGTCGGCTGTTCGCATTCTGGGGAAACAGAGCGGATTGCTCAACATAGTGACATAGTGCCATGGTTAGCAGCCCCACGCAGAAGAAAAGTCGTCGTTAATCGAGAAGTAAGCTGCAAAGTAGGGCCTTTTGAAGTGAAGAAAATATAAGAGTGCTAAAGTAAGCCGTTACTTTAGGAGACCGCAGATTTCTCCGGTCGTCCGCGGCAGGGAATCTGCACGCCAGCCAGCATAGTTGTTCTGAACATCGATTACCTTTTCCGTCTCTTTAGCATTATGACATCAAACGCTTTATTCTTAATTAATCTTCTCCCATGCTATCTCCGAGTCTTCTGTCTGTTATGCATCTCTCCACGGCAGTTAGTTTCCACTACCTGGTGTTGGACCAGGACACGTATATCCGTGGGGATAACTCTTCCGCCAGTTCACTTTTTCTTGTCCAAATCAAAATTTTGCAGGTCACTCACGCCCCTGGCTTGCCGTTTCTGGCACACGCATTGCAGCTGAACTGTCCGTCACTTTTTTTTCCTTTTCTTTTTTTTTCTTATGCTACCCTGTATTGCAGTAACAGAAAAACCGGTATGTCGGGCTCTCTTGCACACCGTTTTTCCTACTTAGGTTTCGCTACCCGTAATGTATCAATTAATTTATTAATTATGTAGAAGCTTCCTCACTAGCTGGTTACCTTCGGAGGTTTGGTAATTAATTCAACTGTTGAACCTCACTCATCTGCGACATTCTTTTTTGCTCTTCCGTCATTACTATTTTGTTTTTTTTGTTTGTTTTGTGTTGTGCTAGCGGTTTGTTTTTGTTTATTTTTTTGATTCATTATTCACTATCATATATCCAGATTCGCGGTACTCTTTTTCATCGGCCTTTTGTCCCCACAAATCTTTCAAATAACATACCCCACAAAAATCATGCGTGTACCGTATTTCGACCGAAGCTTCTGAAATAAGGCTGTCACATACACACACGTCGTGCTTGATACGCAGATGGATAGCATCCCTGAATCTCTGTACTATAAAATCCACTTCAAATCTCGGTCTCATCCAGTGCTTTGTTTCCTCGAAAAGTTATGTTTTACGTATTCTACCACTCAACACAGTCTAACAATAAAAATACAAACCTACAAAACAAATGTCCTCGCAAATCGAAGAGATCCTCAAGCCAGAGGCCGATAACTTCGACAATGTTTCCAGCATCGAGAAAAACGATCTCCAAACCACCACCAGAATGCCTACCCAGGGAACCAACACCCCAGACGAGATCGCGCAGTTCCAAGAAGACGGTCTCGAGTACTCCGATCAGGAAGTGAAGAAGTTGGTTAGCAAACTTGACTGGATCATCATCCCACTCATTGGTATCTGCTACATTTTCTTTTACATTGACAAGACCACCCTTTCTTATGCTGCCATCTTTGGTCTTAAAGATGACCTTAAGCTTGTGGGTACACAATACAGTTGGTTGTCTGCTATCTTCTACCTTGGCTACCTTTGTTTTGCCTTCCTTAACAATTTCTTCTTGATTAAACTTCCAGTTGGCCGCTTCCTCGGGTTCAATATCTTTATGTGGGGTGTTCTTCTCATGTTTCAAACTGCATGTAATTCTTTCGCTGGTCTCATGGTCGTCAGATTCTTTGGTGGTGCATTTGAGTCCGTTGCCGATCCTGCTTACATGTTGATCACCTCCATGTTTTACACAAAACGTGAGCAACCTTTGAGAATTGGTGCTTGGTACTGTTTCAATGGTGTGGGTATCGCCTTCGGTGGTCTCTTAGGTTATGCCATTGGTCATATTCCATCAAGTAAGTTGCCATCCTGGAAATATGAATTTCTCATCATTGGTGCCGCTTGTACCTTCTGGGGTATCTGTATCTTCATCTTAATGCCAAACTCTCCACTTACCACAAAATACATCACTACTCGTGAAAAGAAAATTTTGATCGACAGATTGAGAGATAATCAAACTGGTCTTCAAACAAAGATTTTCAAATGGTATCAAGTTAAAGAGGCTTTGCTTGATCCAAAAATGTACTGTCTTTTCTTTTCTTGTCTTTTCTCTAATATCCCAAATGGTGTTGTTAGTAACTTTGGTACCTTAATTATCCAAGGTCTTGGATTCAACAAACTTGTCACTACAACTTTACAAATTCCATATGGTGCATTTATTGTGCTTTGTATATTATCTTGTGTTTGGCTCAATGATTTCTTTATTATCAAACTTAAAAAGAACCTACGTTGTGTTTTTATAGTTCTTTACATTATTCCAAATATCGTTGGTGGCTTTGGCTTAAGATACATCCCACTTGAAGGCAACAGAGTAGGCAAACTTATCTGTTACTATCTTACTGGTTCCTATAATGCCTCGTTCGTTCTTCTCTTATCATTGAGTACAGCTAACATTGCCGGACACACCAAAAGAATCGTATTCAATGCGGCAATTTTCCTCGGTTATTGTGTTGGTAACATTGCAGGTCCATTTATGGCTAAAAGTAGTCAAGCTCTGGAAGGATATCCATTTGCATCCAGTGCAATGTTTTTCTCAAATTTCATGCAGTGTGCTTGTATAATTTTGTTCGGAGTGTACTGCCGTTGGGAAAACTACAAAAGAGATAAAGAACAAGGTATTTTGAATGTCGAAGGTGGTAGAGAAAAATTGGAAGTTCATGGATTTGATGACTTGACAGATATGGAGAACAGATCTTTCAGATATGTTTATTAAGATACTATTTTTTACTTAGTGTGCCTTTTTTTTTATATTTTCTATTTCCAAACATAATGTTTGATTTATATATATATATAGATATAGATATCTGTGTATTTTTGATAAATATCTATTTAATTTCAACCCTAGCTGTAGCTTTATTTCTTTATTATTTGGTTGTATGCTGGTCATATTTTTGATTATACTACCTACCTAGTGTGCCAATATTACTACTATTTACTAGATTTAAGTTAGTCATCCGTAAAACTTTTAATTTTGAAATACCAAATTGTTATGCATACGTTCAAATGATAAAGTTATTTGTAGTATATTGAGATGTTATTGTACAATCAAAGATATGGTAATATTGTAAAAAATTAATCAAACAAACTTCATAATCCATACATGTTATAGAATAGTAATTAAACATTTCTTTTTCTCGAACTGTCTTTTAAATATTGCTTATCAGTTCACGACGATGACAATCTTTTTCTTTTACTTTACTTTTTTGCCTTTCTAAATATCAAAGCTCTACAACATTTTTGTATTTCAAATTCTTTCTTTCATATTGATTTATTTTTAATTATTTTCTTGTAGTAATAATGATGAACATAAACCAGAGAACTATATACAAATCAATTATATACATTATATAAAATGAGAGCTTGTCAACCTATAATTCTAATTTTTTTTAAAACACTCTCTTTAAATTACAATTTCTTTCCGATCACTCTAAAGGAAATCAACAGCTTTTCTTCTGTAGGCATTACAATCTCTCAACCATTGCTTGTAATCCTTCAAACTAAATATCTTTTCACCATAAAAATCAGGAACCGGATTAGAAAATGATTGTCTAGAAGCATCAACTCTATTCTTAATTATATGTTTCAAGAATACTGAGTTCTTCAATTCATAAACCTTTAAGTTTTTCTTATTAGTTAACTTGAACACTCTAGAGCCAATAGATGGGCCAGCTAAGTACCCAAGGCCACCAGTGGCGCCTAATGTAACAGCAGTGATCAATATTGGATCGAAACCAAAAATTGTAAGTGTGGTTGGGTCCATTTCGATTTGAGAAATATAATAAAGACCAATACCAGCACCGATGGCAGTGGTGAAAACAGAACTGAACAAATTATAACGACGTTCAACCTTTCTCAAATTGAGAAATTGGTTCCATGTTAAGTTTGTGGAGGCGGCATTAGAAGATGCAGCAGTGCTGTTATATCTTATTCCTATGATTGACCTTCTGAGGATGCTGGATGTGGATGTTTTAAACGCAAACATTGTCTATTCTTATCTTATAATAGTAAAAATCGTTATTTATTTATTGAAACTATATGTCATTCGATAATATTTAGCGGGTGAACGTTCTTGATTTGACAATTTCAATTATGCAAACTGAGCAGCAAATTTAAAGAAATATGAAAATACAAAAAAAAAAAAWAAGAAGCTGTATCAGTGAAGAAAAGTTTTTTTTTAGTGCCAGTTAAAAAAAATTTCTGAAGCACAGAAAAAAATTATTAGAAAGATAAAAGTGATCCGCAATGCCGTAGAAACTTGAATACGCACTAAAACAAAACTAGAAATTTCAACATGAATAATACTTGAAACATCCCGCTAAATCGAAAAAATTCTATAACTAGATTTTTATTTATTTCTTTCTAAAAAGTATTAAATTGCTATTGAGGATCAAAAATAATGCCCAAAATAGAAGCCAAATAAATAAGGAGAAAGAAGAACAAAAGCCAGGGGAAGAAAGAAAAATCAAACGTAACAATGAATAAAAAGTAGAAGGTGGAAGATAATGATATATATAGAATATATAAATAAATAAAGCATGAGACAGAATTCAAAATAAAGGTAAAATAAAATTAGGTTGTAGAAAATAAAGAAAGCAAAAAAAAAAAGTAAAACTTAAATCAAATTAAAAATATGGTAATAAACAGTCTTTGGTGGGAAATGAAAAATAAAATGTCGGAAAATAATATAATTAAGAACTTCGAAAAAAAAGAAGTGACGAAGAGTATAGGAAGCAAAATATATGAGAAGTAAGTAACTCAGCCGAAATAATTCTTATAAAACAAACAAAGGAATACCACCGATCACAAGTGTACCTCCAACTAAAATAGCAACATTTCTTACTCTCAACTTCAATTCATTTAATTCGAATTGCCTTGATCCTGAGTTAAAAAAATATGGAATTGATCCATTCGTCATTGACCATGTTCCTGAGGAGAAAAGATCTGCAGAATAAGTAAATTTCAGGTGAAGAGTTGTGCTTGGGTTGAGATTGCTATAATCATTATCATTATCGTTGTTATTATTGTTATCATTATCATTGTTATTATTATTGTTATTATTACTATTATTATTATTATTATTATTATTATTTTCATTGTTATCATTGTTGCTATTATTATTATTATTGTCATTGTTATTGTCATTATTGTTACTATCATTGTTATTGTTATTATCATTGTTGTTATTGTTGCTATTGTTGCTGCTGTCATTATTGCTATTATTATTGGTGGTATCATTGGCATCATTGTTATTGTTGTTGGCACTTTGGTTATTACTATTATCATTATTGGAAGGTAGATCGCTATTATCATTATTCGATAAAGATGACGAGTCATCGCTATTACTATTAGGTGAAGATGAGTCTCCGCTATTGCTACTATCACTCATTGAAGAATCATTATCATCCAGTGGAGCGCTGTTGCTATCATCATTCAGCAGAGGATCATCATTAGCGTTATTGGTATCCAAAGAAGGTGTATCTGTACCGTAATTATTGTCTGCTGACACGCTACCGGCAGATGAGTCACTAGCATAATTATTGTCAAAAGCAGCAAAACTATCATCATTTGACTGCAGTGTAGGTGATAAAGTATATGATGAAGTAGGTGTAGCATTTGTAGAATAATACAGACTGCTATCGCTACTACTGTCTCCAGTCATAGTAAAGTTACTATATCCTGATTTTGAAAAGGTGAGCGAAGTCGAGCGAGAACCACTAGTGAAGCTTGATGGAAACAGAGTTGTGGAAGATGGTAGCATGGTACTATTGGTTTGAGGAGGAATAGGTATCGAAGTATTAGTATGAGGAGGAATAGGTATCGAAGTATTAGTATGTGTTGATGAAGGTGGTGGGGATGTAGTACTATTGGTTTGAGGAGGAATATGTGTTGAAGTATTAGTATGTGTTGTTGTGGATGTAATATTAGCTGGTGGAGGAGTAGGCAGTGTTGTAATAGTAGAATTGGATGTCGTAGATGTGGCAGTTTGCAGCGGAAGAACCATTCCAACAGCACCATTCTGTGCCACTGTAGTGTACACCCAATTCTGCAAATTTTGTAAACTATACATATTCTCAAAATTAAGAGTAGTGACAGCATTATTATCTGCTTCCAGTAATGTTATTTGCCAAACAACTGTTGTTTCTTCTCCTTCAAATACTTGGAGGACATTTTCTTCGTCAACGGTGGTAATGAGACCTGGATAATGGAATTCTGTCAGCTTGCTATTGAGCACAATATCGAAATCAAAGCCAGTAAGTTTCGTTTGTGGAATAAGGAGTGTAATGTCGTCTTGTGGTAGAGCCTCATGGATAATGGATGTTTGCAAAAATTCTGTCATTTCGGCTGCGATTAGACTCTTAACTTCCAGGGAAACCTGTGCGGCAATGTCTGAGTTGAATTGTGGAGGGGTGGTAGGGCCAGTCGAGTTGGAGGTTGTGGACGGTGAAGAAGCAGGCCCGCTGGTGTGATTAGCCGTAGTATGGCTGTTGCTAGTGTAACTGTTGCTAGGATGGCTATTAGTATAACTAGTATGGCTGTTCGTATGACCAGTATAGCTACTGGTACGACCAGAAGTATGGTGGCTACCAGTGTTACGAATATTAGTATGGCTGGTAGAGTAACTGGATGTATGATGACCGGTATAATTGCTGCTACTATAATACGTGCTATGACTACTTGTAGGATTTCCATTTCCATTTCCGCTGCCACTACCACCGGCGACAAGCCCGTAGTTAACCTGATGGTTGGCGTTGGTCACGGTTGTGTACTCAAACAACCTGTAGTCGGGCATAGTTGTAACGATACCGAAGTCAAGGGTGCCGACGGCGGGTAGGGACAAGGAGTACTGGACCGTGGTGACCTGGCCGTGGAAGGCGGACGTGATGTCCTGGGCGCCCATGTTGTTCAAGATGCCGGGAAAACTGATGGTAGCGAATGTTTCGGGAAGGCCAACGAGGGCGGTGAGGTACAACTCGAGGCCGGTGAGCACGGGGTTGGGGAGGAGAAGCGTGAGGGAGGTCTGCTGGTCGGCTGGGTCTGTGTAGTACGAGGTGGAGAAGAAGTTTTCCTGGAGAGCAGCCTGGACCTCCTGCTTGATCAAGTCCTCGAGAAGGGTCGCCCGGACGAGGGCTAGCAGGAGCACGGCGAGTAGAAGACGGCTGGCGGGCAACATTGGGGGTTCTGTAGCGACGGTGGTGCTGTGTGCTGTGCCGAGGATTTTGCGAGGATTTTGCGAGGATTAAGCCGGTTGTGTCTGCGAGCTGGCTGAGAGCTGACTTAGAGTGACTGGCTGCGGGAGTGGTCTGTCGTCTGTGTGTGGCGATGCCTGGTCGCTCGTGGTTCGTGTTCGTGTTTGTGTTCGTGTTCGTCGTTCTCGTTCGCAAAGACGTCTGTGGTGCTGTGCAATGGGATGTGCAGACAGATGTGCAAACAGGGCGGGCAAGAGCAGAGGCAAGAGTGGGTGCTGGGAGCAGGGAGCAGGAAGAGCAGAGTAGGCAAAGTAAGGTTTGAGGATAGATAGGTGAAAAATGGCGGATATTGGGCCTTTCTTAATATAAATATCCTCAATCGCCAAATAATATTGTATGGCTCAGCGATACCGCTAAAATGGCCGATACGACAAAAATATCCTGAATAACGAGACCTAGCTGGATGTCCCATCTGGTGCTATGCAGCAAAATTTTTCTCGGAGGGGCCAAATCTGCGATTGTCACCGTATCCAGGAAACGCAGTGCATCCATAAATTTCTTTTTTTTCTCCTTTTATTGTCCTCTTGCAACCTGCTCTCTCTGTTTTTCTGGCGGCGGTTTAAGTACCGCAGCTGCTTTACCGGTGGAGCGCCGTTTTGGGAAACAGGGTCACCATGAGCAGCACGCGGTGCATGCTGCGGCATGCCCGTGCGCACAAGGACAGGCAGGCGCTGTCAATCACATGCCCCTATGCAAGTGGGCACGTGACGCTGCCCGCTAACAGGCCACCCGAAAAAGCGTTTTCCGTCTCTAGCATCCTCTCCTTGCTCTCCCCCACGCGAGCGCTGCGCATCCGACATCTCGTATGGCGAYCTGCTGTGCCTTTTGTTTCCGATAGTCGGCCGATTTCCGCGTGCAGCGATCGCTGGGTGCTGTGTGTCTGCGAGCGCGCACCGTAACGGCAGCAAGGGGCCAAGGCTTCCTTGCGGTGTGTGAATAAGAAGCACACAAGAAACAAGACGTCTGAGTAGCAATACGTAAGTACAGGCAGACATATATGTGAGTAAGCATAAATGTAGGTAAACATAAGGTATGTAAAGCTACCTGTATGTAAAACAGTACAAAACTGTATGTAAGTAAAGTGTAAAAAGTATATATAGAAAACGCATGGGAGATATATTCTATTATGGGAGATATATATAGAAAAATATACACTCAAAAATATAAATAAATATACATGTAAGCAGATAGACATACTAAGCACACTAAATACGTGTTTACCTATATTGCTCACCGCTACGCCTGGCCGGCCGCTCCCGTGGCGCTCCGGGCCCACCAGAGGCGCCCGGCCTAGGCCGTGCGGTCGCATCAGCCGGCCTGAGCTGGCGCTGACGCTGCCGCTGAGTCATGGCCGGCAGCACATGAGTCAACCTGAGTCATCGCAGCGCCCACCAATTGCAACTGTTGGGCGGGCGGGCAGCTTGCCCGCCCGCCCAGCATGCAAGTTTCGCGCAGCAAGAACGCATCGTCTGCGGTTGCCACTGCTGCCAACAATTATCACAATGCGCTTTTGTCAGGTTTATCATCATTACTATGATTGTTTTTTTTTTTCGTCATTTTCGTCATTTTTTTTTCCCGCCCAACATAGCACTGGCGACTTCAGTATTATGGACCAATTTTCAGGACCCATCCTTTGTCAGCAGCATATAAAACACCCTGTATCCGTCCATCCATCCCAGCACTCTCCGTCTTTCGCAACCCTTCTCTTCCTCTTTTTCTCCTCTTTTGCATGTCCTTCAAAGCATCCTCTCTCAAACAATTTAAGAGCCAGCTCAAAAGACATTTTTCCCCCAACACCACCACTCCTACTTCTGCCGCCGCCACAGACCCGCAAATGTCTCCTGCCACCCAACGTTTATCCCAAATCTCCAGCATCTTGTCCAGCTCCTCCAAGTCCTCGTCCTTAGTCACGCCTGTCAAACCGTACAAGGTCTGCGTCATCGGCTCCGGAAACTGGGGCACCACCATCGCCAAGGTGGTTGCCGAAAACTGCGCCCAATACCCCTCCATTTTCAACAACAACGTCCACATGTGGGTCTTCCAAGAGAAAATCAACGGCGAAAACCTCACCGACATCATCAACACCAAGCACGAAAACGTCAAGTACTTGCCAAACATCAAGCTCCCTCCTAACGTCATCGCCGAGCCGGACATCGTCAAAACCGTCGAAGGCGCCGACCTCATCATTTTCAACATTCCACACCAGTTCTTGAAGAACGTCTGCAAGCAGCTTGCCGGCCACGTCCCGGCCACCACCAGAGCCGTCTCCTGTCTCAAGGGTTTGGACGTTACCCCACAAGGCTGCAGATTGCTCAGCAGCTACATCACCGATACCTTGGGAATCTACTGCGGTGCTTTGTCCGGTGCCAACTTGGCCCCTGAAGTCGCCAAGGAAAAATGGTCTGAAACCACCGTTGCCTACAACCTTCCAAGCGACTTCCGCGGTCCAGGGAAGGATATTGACAGATACGTCTTGAAGAAGCTTTTCCACAGATCCTACTTCCACGTGCGTGTCATCAGCGACGTCGCTGGTGTCTCCTTAGCCGGTGCCTTAAAGAACGTTGTTGCTATGGCCGCTGGTTTCGCCGAAGGTATGGGATGGGGTGACAATGCCAAATCTGCCATCATGCGTGTTGGCCTTACTGAAATTGTCAAATTTGCTGAAAAATATTTCCCAGGTAACAATGATCCAAATACCTTCTACCAAGAATCCGCAGGTGTTGCTGATTTAATCACTACATGTTCCGGTGGTAGAAACGTCAGAGTCGGTAAATACATGGCCGAAACCGGCGCTTCTGCTGTCGAAGCTGAAAAGAAGTTGTTGAATGGCCAAAGTAGTCAAGGTATTGTCACAACAAAAGAAGTCCATGAATTATTGGCCCACGATAATGCCACCCAAGAATTTCCTTTGTTTGAAGCAACTTACCAGATCATTTATGGTGGCTTGGCCATGGAGAAATTGCCTTCTTTGTTAGAAAAATTAGGTGATTAAGTAATTGGTCCTAACTTTATCGGGCAGTTTATATATATAAAACAAGCTACTAAAAATTAGCACCCCTAATTTATTTACAGGTAATTTCAAAAGTATTGCGGTTGGGTTGGAGACGTGAAAATTCCCATATGAAAACTCCAAGTAAGATTATGTGATATAATAATAGACTTTATTTATATGAATCAGAGATTCATCTATGTAAATAGATGCCAGTTATTGTAGAGACATAAAATATTATCAAATTGTGATCTATTGTAACATGTCTAGTACGTAATACATATATTCTTGCAACTGGTCTCTTTATTATATTGAATACTACTGTTAGCAATTTCACTTTAGAATAAAGTGAAGCTAACCCTGGAAGGAGAGGTACATATAACCTTAATAAGCGAAACTTAGAATGATTTCTACTATATTATATGTACTTTCTGAGTAAATGTAAGTCTTGAGTGGCACTTTCCCATTTAAAACCTTTTTAATCGAGCAATAGAAAAATATTACATTTGGTATTTTTAACAATCCACACTTTAATTGAAAAAAAAATATTATTATTATTAAAAGTAATGTAATATATCCAGATACTACACAATTCATAATTGTTATACCATAATATCGAATAACTTGCTTTATAGTTACCCATTCATCTTATCAATTTGGCTTAGCGCTTTTAATTGCAACTGTCTTTTCCAATCAGTACAACCTGTATCAGCTAACAGGAAATACCTAACCAAATCCTTTAATGACTCATCAAACATCACATTGTTATTACTCATGTATCCTGGAGAAGTCAATAGCCCACTTTTTGCCATGAAATTTAAGACTAATGCCTGTGATCGCTGTAATGAAATATACCTGTCTTCAGAATCTACTAGTTCATCACCATGTGCTACCACACCCATCACACTTCCATTCATATGACTATTCACGTGCTGAGCAAAATTATTATTGCCACTATTGTTATGATGAGGACCAATAGGTCCTCCAACGAATTGCGGTGCTCCTGCTGCGCTATTCTGGTAATCAAACATTTTCAAATCAACATGATGTGCTTTTGCCAAGTGACGTCTCAAATTAGTGGTACTTCCCTTGTTGCTACTCAAAGTTGATTTCCAATTGCAATTGTCTTCAAAGATACACTGTATCTCAAAATCTAGGTATTTATGATCATCTCTGTTTGATTTTGTCCAGTACTTATTGTGTAATGGAACAAAAAGAAATTTTTTATAAATTGGTGATTTGTATTCTATGGATTTTAATTTCTTTCCTTGGAGATGATCCGTTGTATTGTTAATAATATTATTATTTTTATCACCATTATTAGTGTTGTTGTTGTTGCTGTTATTATTATTACTGTTGTTAGTGCTACTATTACTGTTTGGGGAAGTTGCCGCATTAATGGTACCAAGGCCATGGAGTAAGCTTGTATTGTAGGGATTACTTCCGTTAACTAAACTCACATGCTCATTAACACTGAGATGCTCCCGCTGTTCCTGTTGATGATGATGTTGCTGCTGTTGCTGCTGAAGATGATGATGATGAGGGTGTTGAAGGTCACGCGCGTGCTTTCCCAGATTACTACTATCATCTACAGCAGTGGTAGAAAACTGATTGGCAAAAGCATTGGCAGCAGCTTCAGAGAATTGGTCAGGTTTAATTGATTGTGCCAAATCATGATGAGAGGCAGCAGTCATCCCCGAAATTGTAGGATCAACGACATCCGCCAATGAGTCAGGAACATTGCCACTGCTATTATTACCGTTATTATTATTAGTACCAACAATAGTGCGACTACCGTTGTTGTTAAGGTGCCCCTGTGGGGCGCTGGTCACTGCTGCGAGAGCCGCAGCAGCAGCTTCAGCAACACTGGAGGTTGCAGCATTTTTGGAGAAATTGTCAACTATCGGCAGAATCTTTCTTCTTTTGCTAACATTGTTGTGTAAATTATTATTATCTGACATTCTGATTATATTCAAAATTCAAAAGCCTCCTTTCTGAATTAATTAGATCTCTCTTGTAAAGTGGACAGCCCAGAAACAATACCAAAAACAATATTTGTATTTGTTGCATTAGGTGTATAGCTCTCCAAAAGTCAGCCAGCCCAGAGTTGAAGCGAGTATTTTGGCGAGTATTTTGAACCACATACATACACATATATACTCAAAATGAGTAAATCAAGCAAAATGTGAAAAGAGGATATATTTACTGGAAAAATTTTCTTACCATCTAAATGATGAAACTTCAAAAAAACGTTAAATTCAAACACAAATAAAACAATACAACAACTCAACAATACAACAGGAAACCGGTACATTTAAGACATCCTGACTTACATGCACGAGGAAAACTGAAAAGTTGAAAAAAGAATAAAGCCAGAAAAATATATTCGGATGTATCACAGTTCAGATTTGTTGACACATCCTGTTTCTATGGGCACTGAAAAATATGGTGCAGCCAATAAATAATAATTCTTGGATTTAAGTTAGCATAATTAAATTCTTTTGTTTGCTTGAATGGTACTTTGGAATATATATATGTTTAAGCCTTTCATATCCGAATTGATAAAATTCTTGTTCCGCACTCACTGATGATCAGTACTTTTCAACACATATCAGGTGACGTATCAAGCTTAAGGAATCATAGTTAATTAATCACATTAATTAGTCGATCTAATTAACACACCATGTAAATTGTTAATTGCTGCAATAAATTGTTAGCTTCAAGAATAAATCTATCCGAAACTCTTCTTCACAATTTTTTGCGATTTGTTGACTTGAGCCAATTCAACACCATTTATATATATATATATATATACTCATCCGAGTCAATATGGCTTTAGTTAAAAGGATTTATGGGTAGTTTCAGCTCCACAGTAACCGCAAAATTCCTAGTAGTTTCAATGGTTTTGTCACGTTCATCTAGAACCACAATCTGCAATTTTGTGGGGGGAAGGAAGGAAGTAAAAAAAAATATATATGTAGAGCAACTTCCAATGCATGCATGATTCAAGTTGAAAATGTACAGCTCTACATACGGAAGCATACAAATTAAGCTCAAAAAAGAATCTTAAAAAAATAACCTTAAAAGCTGTGCATGAATAAAAACAAAGAATAGAGAAATATAAAAAAGAAAATGAGGTGAAGAACAAAATAAGGGAGATCTAAAAATAAATAGAAACATCAATAATTGTAAAAGGGAACTTACTTGGCTTATATCTTGATTAAAAGCAAACTTGCTAAGAAAAAAAAGGCCCAGTTGTAGTCTATCGCAATTTCTACCCTTTCATTTCTTTTGTATTTCTTGTAATCTTATATTTATTTATAGATACGTATCATGAAAGTAGGTAGTAAAGTTTCAAAATTCAAATCATAAGCTTTATACTGCTACCGTTTGTTTACTTGTTTTTATTTTTGTCTCCTACCCTTTCAGTACAAATATTTCCTATTTCAAATAAATATAAACAAAGATCCGTCTCTATCTCTGTTGTTATTTTAACTGGTTGTCCATTTTTCTAAAATATTTCTTTACTACCGCAAGCATTCTCAATATACCAAAGTAAATTCACTATAAACTCTAAATATATTTCCTAATCCAGCAATTAAGATCAACAATGGATGTTATGGTGAACTCAAACAAACGTAGATTTAAGTTTGGATCTTCCAGTAACAATAGCTCGAAAAAACTCTCAGTACCATCTTTGTTTGTAAAGACAAATTATACAAATAATAATAACTTCAAAGAAACATTTAACCCAGACCTAACTCTTGAAAGCTCCTTTCAGAAAAGAATTTCAACATCATCATCCAATACATTATCTACCTTATCTTCAGGCAAATCCACATCTACAGACACATCATCAAGAAAAACCATTAGCTCTAAACCAATTAAGCATACACCAAGAAATCACTCAGTGCTAGGTAAACAATGCTCATTTTGTGGGGATCAGTTTCTTCATACATTTTCTCTGGTGTCTCTATTTAGTGATAACAAAATTATAAATTTGACATGTGGACATGAAGCTCATTATGACTGTTACTTGATTTTTATTGAGCCATATGGAATGAATGAACTTCCTGTTTGTACTATCTGCAACAGACCCGCCAAGCCAATGAATAGCAGCGACTTCGACAAGATAACAGAAATTGCCCTTAGTGGTGAAGCAACGAGATTTATTGATGATTTCGATATTGGCCAACCTAAAAGCCCAATTATATATAATGCTGAGAAGTTACCATATATTTTGTCTGAAACCGGACACTTTGATATCATAGAGGCATCTACACCTATCAGTAATATATCAAACCCAATAAGCAAAGAACCACTTTCCGTTACCGAATACCATCAAGATATATTAATGGACCTAACAAAGCCTCAAATAAAAATTATTCCTGAATATAATTGTTTTGAAATTAACGAATCAAGAACCGTTAAACATAACTTGCCACTAGTCCTTAATGTGCTGATGTCACGATATCCTGTGAGACAACAGATCCTTAACGGAAAAAATAACATCTATGATTTAAAGCTTGAGTTTGAAAGTTATTTAAAGATTTCTAATTGGATTATAATGAACTACTTATCAGAATTTTGCAACTTCAAAGAATTCAATATTAAACCTATAGATTTTGAAGTTAGTGATACCAATTCTTTACTTACAGCTAATGAAGATTATGAAATAAGTCATAACCAACTTACAAATTTGTTGCTTATGGATTACAAAAATGGTATGACAAATAACTATGATATTCTCGTCATGTTTGACGCTTTGCAAGTATCCTTAGATCCAAGTGACAATTATGAATATCTTCAGTTTTTCTTATTCGAAAATGATAAACTTCTAATAGTTAAAGATCAAAGTGAGCCTATTCTTGGAATTGTGAAATACAAAGCGGACTTAAGCTCGATTATCCAAGTTGATGACAATAATTTGATTTTGACATTCTCAACCATGTGTTTAGATGAAATAAAGATTAGAAGCAGTAACAAATTAATTATCACAAAATGGAAAAATTACTTATTTCGCATTTTGAGCCTTAAAGAAGAGCCTGCCAAAAACTATGAAGACACCCCACAATTCGAAAATGCTGATGATTTAATATTGGATAAATTTAGTGATGTCTTGACGCCTTTAATTCAAATGACATATAACATTTGGGAATTACTACCAAATAATCTAATTCCAGAAGATATAAAACATATCAGAGAGTTGTTCCATTTGAATGAAGAACAAAATAACCCAACTATTGAATACCCATTAACCTTGCTAAAGAAATTAATCCCTGAACCTGTATTACCTCCTTTTAGATTTACTATTTGTATTCTTTTAGTTAATAATAACCCAGAAATTTCCAATAATGAATATATTAGTCAGTTGAAGAAAACTTTACAAGAATGCTTACATGCATTAAAATCTCCAAACGATAAGTTGGGAATAGTTTATATCTCATATGATCCAACGAACAAGTTCAAGCCATATACCTCAAGCTACATAACAGATATTAGTGATTGGGAAACTTTATCAAATCAATTCAATGACTTTAATCAAGTAAAGACTCTTGAAGAGGAAGATCACAAGTTGAATAATGTGGAACAAGCCACCTTATACATGGAAGCTGCTGAAAGATTATTTGAATTTTGGGGTGATTTATTATACGATGAAGTAAAAAACAAAGCAAATAATTTCAAATATGTTAAAAAGATGGTAATGTTATTAGACGGTTATGATGATAATGAGATTGTTAGTTTAAGCTATGATTCTAAAAAGACTCTTAAAAAGACTATAAGACTTCTTCAAAGAATCATTAGGGAATTTAAATTTTCAATTCATTGCAAGTTGATTAATTGCATGATAGATAAACATGCCATCATGTTTGCGAACCTATTAATTTTTGAAAACTATTTTACCATTGGTTCAAGTTTTGAAAGACTTTACACTCTAACGGAATTGAAGCTTTCGAAGAAATTTCAAGATTGGAAAAAAATTATTGTTCCAAGTTTGAAAATTATCATCAATAGCAAAAATTCAAATATTAAGTTATGGAGAAATGAATTCCGTAACAATTTTCTTAGCTTATTAGATTTTGTTAATGAGCCAGATGTGACCGATATTACTTCTAATTTATCACCTATATCAAAAACAAATCCTTTTATGGATAGCACATTACTATCACCCATTTCTCCAACTCCGTCGGTGACTTCTTTCAATGTTTGTCTGCCAACGAGCACAAGAAAGAGAAACTCAAATATTCCTCTTCGTAGTAGTAATCGTCCTTCAGCAATTCGTCCTGGATCTCCATTTTCACCAACTTCATCTGAGTTTATACCATCTCCTACTAGATCAATGTCATCCCCAAGTATTGATACTAGAGTAAGAAGAGTTGGTTCACATCAAACACCAGTAAAAATGTGTCCAATAACAACTAGTTTCACCACTCCTAATTGTTCTTCATCAGTTCCATCATCTGCAACATCTAGCAAGTTTAGTTTCAATGAAGATATATTCCAAGATAGATTTGAAGTAGATAGATCTAGCGTCTCAACCTTAAATATATCTAGAATTCAAAGGATGAATGTGGATCATAATAGCTCTAAAAATAGTAGCACAAGAGATCTTTTGAATAACGGTAATGATAATAGTTTCAAAACTAATGGAAGTATTAGAGGTAAAAGAAGTCCAACTTCAACTGGATTACTTACAAGTTTAGATATTTGCGAGAGCCCAATAAGTCCATTCATGAGAACTGGAGGTCTTTCTCCGCTAAAATTTAATAGTTTTGACGAATCCATAGCTAACTTGACTATTCTCAACAATGATTCCACTTCAGCCCCAAATAAAGGATCTTTTGATGCATTGATTAATTACTATTTTGGTTCTGATCCAAAGGATTCCACATTTACGGAAAGTAGCGATATGAGTACCGCTGTGCCTTGTAATAATTCTTTAATTAGTTTTGATGATAATCACGAAGAAGTAATTATTTTTGTTAATGATATTAAACCGGGTTTCAATAAAAATATCATTATTAATGCCAATTTTGAATTTGATAGACAATTTAAAAGAGTTATTAAACATAGCATTAACAATGATCCACTTGGAATCAATAACGGGTTGTACAAATGCAATATTTTACTGCATACTAGTTTACAAAATTCTAAAGAAATCAGTCCAAAAACGGAGGTTGGCATAAATATCGGATTGGCTAGTGTTAATAACAACAACCTTGATAGTATGCGTGATAATTATGGCATTTTGTATGACGAAGATGTAACTTCTGAATATGTTAAAAGCAGAAACTCAATTAGACACACAGTCAATTCTATTATTGAGCAACAGCAGCTAAGAGATACATTTGACTTTGACAATATTAATAGAATCTCTAAGAGATTTAGCGTTGCAAGTAGCTTGAATATTGACTTTGATAATCAATCATTAGACAGCTATAATATTAGAGATTCCATAAAGGATAAAGACTTTGAGCTTCCAATTTTCCCAACACCTTTAACAAATACCCGAGACCATTTATACGCCAGAAGACAAATTCAGCTAACGATAATCAGTACACTTATTTATGCCCTGAAATTAGCAAAGCTGGATATAAGCGGAGTCAGACACCTGACTAATTGTAAAGATTCTGCCGAACCACAGGAAGAGTGTTATAATCCAAATTTGACGCTTTCTAAATCATTAATTCTTGGCTTAACATCTAGTATTTTTGCAATGGGTAAGAATGTAGCACCTAAGCAACAAAATTTCAAAGATTATGATGCTTTGGATGAAGAAGATGATGTTTCAGACAAGGACGACATCAGTGATAAAAAGCTCAAAAGATTTGTTGAACATATGAAATTAATTTTAACAATGATTGCTGATATGTATGTCACTGAACCAAATCAAGCTTGTATGAACAGTTATGAATTAATTTTTGAATTATGCTTCAACATGTGATATCTGACGAATGCATTTTATTTTATTATGGCTGTTATTATTATTATTATTCTATATTTACCTTAGAATTCTCCAGCATGTACGTTAGATTCCTACTCTATTTACAGATAGCAACTTTTGATCTTTTTATATTTCGTAAAATAAACCTGAATTTTAGAGTTCTATAGATATATATATATATATATATTGTTTTATAATTGATTAAATTCGTAAAAATCTGATGGAATTTTAAGGTTTCTGCTCGAGATAGCATTTGAATAACCATACGTGCTGTTGTTCATGATTAAGAAATTTCGACTTGGTATTTTGTTGAATTTTTGATGATCTCAATGAATAAGCCTTTTATTCGTAAAAGAGCATTTCTTTCATCAATGTATATATAAATCATCAATACATAAATTATCATAGCCAGAACGTTACCTTAGGGTTTTGATCTGTTCTTGCGATATTTTTATTATTTATTCAAATTAGAAACCGTAAATCCCCCATATGGTTTTTATTTTGAAACAAATATCTATATGATATCCTGAGTTTGAGAGTAAGACTTACTATGAATCTATTTTCAATTAGGTTTTTAAGTAATGAGGTAAATCTATGAAAGTTCCGAAAAGGGTAAAAGAATAAAAAATGATGATATAAAGAAAGGAAAGGAAATAAACTAGGGGTTAAGAGAATAAAAACTAAGAAGATATAATGAGGAAAAATATTGGGTTAATATAAATTATAATAGCAGCAATCTGTTATTTTTACATGTTATATTAAATATAAGAAAAAACGAATATTAAAGCACAATTTCTACCACACCCTTTTTGACTGATGTTGTAATGAATGAGCTTTTACACCCCTCTTTCACAGGTAACTTGACGGCTTGGATTCCACCGGGGTACACATGAGCAAATCTACATTGGGAAATGTTCAAATACTCTAACGGACAACAACCCAGCAACAAAATATCCACACCTGCTCTTGTCACTTTGATACAACCTGTAACATAAAGTCTTTTTAATCTCAGCAACAGCAACGAAATCAGTAACAAAGAGTTGTCCAGGACAGCATTACCACAGAAACTTAAATTTAGCACTTGCAAGTTTAGACAACCGGCGTTCAAGATTTCTATACTTTGTTCATCCAAAGCACAACAAAAAGATAAATCGAGCTTTTCTAAGTTAGGACAAGATGAAGCAATTGCTGAAATGGAGTAAGATGTCAAAAATGTACAATCTGCTAAAACTAATTCAGTAAGGTTTGGAAAAATAACACCATCGAACCAATACAAGAAACCCTTATCTGTAATAGTGGTACATCTCTGTAAGTTCAAGTATTGTAAACGTGCTGACATATTTGCGGCTATATTGAACATAGTCTTATCAGTGACATATTTACAATAGCTCAAATTTAATCTGGATAAGTTCATGCATCCATATTCCTTACTTGTAGTTTCCAGACCAATGAGTCTTTCGATAACGTCATCTCTTACTTTCTTGCAGTTGCTGAGATCAATTTCTTCAAGGTAGGAACCTACACTGACTGATGCAACATCCATAATTGACATTGCATTGACATGCCAAAGCAGCTTCATTTTTAATTTTTTCAACTTCCCATTAATCCCTATTTCATTAATAAGATATGAGAAGCCTTTATCTGTGACATGGAAGCAGTTTGATATATCAATAGTTTCAACTCTATTCCCAATGAAATCTGCAATACCAATCAATATTGCGTCATCGATTTTTGTCAGATAAACTGACAAATCAATGTTTTTCATTAGGCTTGGTGAGAGATATAGTATTTGACGCCATCTTTTACAAACACGACGAGCTGCCATTAACGTCTTAATATCCAACATGTTGAACACATGTAATAAAATATTATCTGGAACTGTTGGACGATATGCCAAAAGAGATGACCTTCTTCGTTCTGCACATATGCTCTGAATTTTTAATCTTTTGTTAACATTGGTATATTGGAATTTTGGAAGAAATTGCTGACCTTTGAAAAAGTTAGGGGAAGGCTGTGGCGGGTTCAATGGAGGCAAAAACAAGTTGAAAGGTTCGGCAAAATTCGATTGTGTGGAGGCAATTTCAAAGGCAGATCTTCTTCTTTTTCTAACTTCTAACTTATTACGAGTTGGAAAAGTTTTGGATGCGTTGGATATTGACGCAGTATTAGTTGTAGTATCTGATATGATAGTAGCTATCGATGATCTTCTTTGATAAGAATCGTAGATAGAACCTTCGCTAGAAGAGTGAACATCTTCAGTACTTGAAGGGCTTGCAAATGACTGATTTCCAAAAACATTACCATTGAGAAAATTTGAATTCCATTTAATCCCACCCGAAGATGGTGGCGGCAGGTGAGTTATAATATAATCTTTTTTTGCGGATGGATCTGAAAGCTGTGATTCATCATTGCTAAGTGAACTATTAAAGTTATTATTGATGTCATTATTTATTTTTCTTTCGTTATTGGAGTTCGTTCTTTTAATAGCTTCAGATTGAAATCCATCAAAAATCAGTGGAAATTTCTTACAAAGATCTTTCAATTGATCGTAAGGCAACACCAATAATTTAACTCGTGTCAATGCTATTACATCCGCAGTTCTTGTAGTACATTCATTATTAATGAAAGCCATTTCACCAAAATAATCAAATTGCTTTAAGTGAGCAAGTACTTTTTCAAATTTTGTACCATGAAGTTCACTTGTCTCAAAATAAATCTGAACAGAGTCTATAATCTTGACTTCACCAGATAAAATGAAATAAATATCTTTGGACTTATCATTTTTCCGAAATATGTACTCATTTGGATAACGATAAATAATTTTCGTATAATTCAACACGAAGTTATAAAGAACATTAAATGGAACCGTATTATTTAGGTTTAGTTTCGAAGAAAATCTTTTGACAGGCACAAATAAATCAGACAATGATTCTTCAACGGATTCAGTTCCAAGCTGTTCGTTTGGCTGTAAATAATAATTTTTGTCTGAAGCAATCTTTTTGCTATCATCACCATTACTGTTGACCTTATCGTTATTATCTTTATTATGAAGTCCATCTATGACTCTAACAGATGGATCATGATTTTTTTGAATATTTGGTAGAATAATGGACATTCTTTGTTCTCTGTCGCTAGAGGATGAATTTAACACACCAGTCAAATTTTTAGCTAGGATTTCAGTGCTGAAGCGTTTTTGTCTTTGATTGTCTTGAAGTGAGAGTCTTTTCTGTGCTTCATCTCTGATAGTTCTTTCTATCTGTGGGAACTTAGGTAATATAGAGTTGAGCAAATTTTTGGATATCATGATAGACAAAGTCTTTGTTTTGGATATTACCGTGGCAGTTCTAGTACGACAGAAAAGAACCCCTATTTCACCAAAATAAGCACCTGGATGTAGTTCCGCATGTATAGCCTCACCATCTTGAGATGTGACAGCAACAGTCCCTTTCAAAAGAATGTAAAAAGCTTTGGATTCTTCACCATACTTCAAAATGTAATTTTCGGGGAGATGTGTAACTAATTTCATGTTTGCAATTATGGAAGCATAAAAAGATTTAGGGGCGTTTCCGCTGAAGAAACATTTTTGTAAAGTATCAGATAAGTTGAATGGTAGGTTTTCGTTAAGAATCTCTAATTCAAGATCATCAGTCGGTGGACGAATCATACTTTTTCTGAAAACTTCGGAATTATTATTCAGTGACATTTCTTCAGACCTGCTATCATGTATCGTCTTGTTTGTGGTTTTGTTATCTTCGATAGTTGCCGATTCTCCTTGTGTCCTGTTATTGTTATTATCATTATCAATATTTTCAGTATTATCGATGCTAGTCAATGCTTCAATAGAGCCCTTATTCTGCTTCTGGCTTTGTGAAAGATCTTTATTTCTTGCATCCATGCCCCTGTCATCCAGTAATCTGTGCATATTTGTGTCATCTTTAGAGGTGCAAAGCGATTTAGACAAGCTCCTTCCTCTGTTGGAAAGATTAGCCAAAGGAGAAGATCTACTTGGGAGGAATCTATCACACATCAGTAACCCCGTATTTTCTCGATAATCTTGCTCTAAGCTTTATTTGTATTTCAGATACGCTATTCTCTGTATTTTACTTTACCAATATTTTTATATAATTTACTCGTTTGGAAGATATTTTGCAAAACTAAGATATATAATAATTAATTACTGTGTTTCGTATGTGTATTCGAATCAGTACCTGTGTGTTCTCGTTTTTGCTTTTTTATCAAGATTCTACTCTAAGAAAAAAACATAGAAGATTAGATTTTTTTTTTCTTTTTTTTTTTCTTTTTTTTTCTTTCCGTTGCTTTCATAACAGTCACTGTCTCTTTAGCTTAGTTTCTTTTTTTTTTTTTCAAAATGTCTTGCATGACACTAAGAGATGTGAATTTTTGCGCGTGATGATGTCCTTGTCAATCTCATAACATTTTAGTTTGATTAGACAAAAAAAACCAAAAAAAAAAAAAAGAACAGCTAACCTGCTTACTTGTAAAAATATTATGCATTATAGAGCCAACCTGCCAAATATTAGCTGTTTCGAACAACTGAAAATAAAGTTGTCTTTCGACTTGCATCTCTTTCTGGAACTCCTTTTTCAATTTAAATCAGAAGTCAGCGGATATTTCAGTCCGGTAATACTGTAAATATAATGAGGATTCTGTTTGTTTTATCGTGTGTATTTTTTCTAAGAATTTTACTCAGTCCACAGTTGCGCTTTTTTATGACTAATCGATTTTCACTACAGTTGACGATTTACATGCAAATGGTTATTTCCATATTGTGATTCATTATTCTTTTTGGTTTGGTACAAAAAATGATATATTTCTAGGGCAACAGAAAGATGTCGACTCGATGGAATTTCCGTTTTCCAATATCAGTATCACACAAAGAACGCTTCAAATATAATACACGAGTAAACTCTATTGAATTCTATTCTGCCTGTTTGTGAAGTCTACTTTCTTTGAGAAACAAATTGCAAATAACAGCGAGAATACAACAAAATAATGCAAAAAGAAATGACGAATGGCACCCACTATTGTATGCACTTAAAATTGCCAGCTTGATTGTCTTGTCTGTTAGCTTATGTGCATACTCGCTGTCTTTTAAGCTGTTTCTCACAATTTCTTTAAATTCCTTTACTGGTAAATCGAGTTCGCTTAAATTATTAACCAAGGATTTTTTTAAAACACTACTGAAAATCGCACCAGCTAAAGATACACCAACCGTGGATCCAACCGACCTGAAACCATATTGAATGGACGTAGTCAATGCTTGTTCTTTTTGATCAACTGAAGAGATCATTGCAACCAATGAGACTGTGATCATAACGGCTAGTCCAAACCCAGGTAAAAATAAAACGAACATCTCATAAAATGAAGCAGTGTTGATATCTAAAAGATACACACCAAAATAGCCAACTATGGTGCAGACACCAACGATAAACAGAAGCTTATAATATCTACCGGTATGCTTCATGTAGTAGCCTGCAAAGACTGACCCTATTGAAACACCGACAAAATTAGAAATGATTCTAAATCCTGATTGTGTTGCTGTATAATTCTTGACGGATTGCCAAAAAAATGGCGCAAAAAATAAATTGGTAAATGTAGACATTGACAAAAACCAACAATTTAAAGATGATGATATAACAGTTCTGTCACGTAACAAATGCACGGGAATGACCGGATCTTTGGCATATTTCAATTCGTAAAAATAAAACAAGTAGAGGCCCGATAGACTTGCAATGAACATCAATGTAATAAAGCTAAATGATATTTTGTTATTATTGATAACAGTGGTAGCCATCATGAACAAAATCAAAGAAGAAACTAAAATTATAGATCCGATGTAATCTATTTTCCTTAATTTTTCGAATTTGCTTTCATGAGTATTAGATACAGGTAATCTCAAGAATTTATAGATGCAACAGCCGCTCAAAAGACAAATAGGTACTTGAATAAGAAATGCCATTCTCCAGCCACCCAAAGATTTTTCAAAGAAGCCTGCTACAATTCCTCCACTTGCAGCTCCTAATCCAAATGCTATATTTCCATAACCTTGATAAATTCCTCTTTCATGCAATGGAATTATGTCGGACATTGTAATGGTTCCCAACGTATTGAATCCACCGCCACCAATACCAGTAATAAATCTAGAGATGACCAATATATAAAAGGAGTTGGTTAGTCCAGAGAATAAACAACCAATGATGAACATCAAATTACACAAAGTGAAAATGACGTTTCTACCAAAGATATCAGATATTTTACCAAATAGGGGCTGGAACGAAGCACATGATAATAAGTAACTGGTTACAATCCACGACATTTTAGGCAATGAGTCAAATTCGTTGGCGATAATTGGTAAAAGGGTAGCGATGATGGTTGAGTCTAAAGCACCCAAGAATATAGACGTATAAATAGACGCCAAAATAATGTTTCTCTGCGATTTTGGAATTTTGTATATCTGTCTCTCCATAGTATGATTAACTACATCATTATTCTGTGATCCGTGTAATGAACCATACGTTGCGTTGTGAAGCTGATCATTCATCTCATCAACTATAACCTCTGCTGCCAATCCTTCCGATGCAGTTGAAGGATCATGTAGCAATGGTTCATTGTCTTTTGCTTGAGTTGATTCAGATGCCATTTTAATTATTAAATTAACAATATTAGTCTCTGGTATTATAATAGTTGAATGCTTTATTCATTGAAAATCAAATAATAAAGTGACTTTTCACAAATTAATTACATGTAATTATTGTTCTTTTAGTTCCTCTTAGTATTGAGAAAAAATATATACATAATTGAGGCAACAAAAAACACATGGCACGTGAGACTTACCTTTTCATTAATTAAATATGTGTAAATATCTTCTTGACAATAGCTTTATATGAATCTTACATTACAAGAAAGCCCTTAAGATTGATTTCTACAATAAAAAAAAAAAATCTTTATTACTTACTGGAAAGTAACCACACTTTTTTCTCGTATTATGTACTGTGTTTTTTTGTCTTTAGGTGACTAAGTTGCAGTTGTTATAATCTTCTGGTAATCTTATGTGTCATCTTCCTACTAATGGATTACAAAGATCGTAATAAAGTTTTAAAAATACAATTAGAATAGTGCAATAATGTAGAAAGAGAACCAAAATAGAGCAATAGAAAGGTCAAATCATGTAAAGAGATACAAAAAATAAGAAAAAAGTAAAAGCAGTAGTAATAATGGATATAATAATTATACGCAGGAATTTATCTAAGAGGAATATATTCTATATTGCACTTTACCAGAAGTGACACCCACAGTACATCCATCAGTACCTTGTCCATTGTAGTGTCCGTTCTCGTAAACACATGTGCCACTGATAGTAGCAGAGCCACCATAGGCAGTAATTTCCATGTTGAAGTTAGCAGCGGCTTTATTGTTCGGATTTGGGATCATTGACAAGTAGGAGACACCATTAATGCTACCGGCCCCTAAAACCAATGGTGCCCAGTTACCTACTCCGCTACCTTCCAGGCCCCAAGAGCATCCGGTTTGCCAATCGACGCCAGCGTTGTTTACGTAGTATTGTGCAGAGGTGTACTTTCCTTGCCAGGTGTAGTACGTGGCTTGGTCTACTGTGGTCAAAGGCTTTAATTCTCCACCATTGACCACAGTTGGAATGACCATATTTTCAGTACCAGGATAATCGGTACGACAGACACTGACTTGACCTTCGACTTGATTGTTCACGTATGCGACATCGATCCCCCATTCACACAAATAATCGGTATTTGTATTAGTTCTGTATAATTTACCGTTTGTACAGACTAAACCACCGATAGAGACACCATTGGAAGGTTGATTGGAGGGCCATTGGGTTTTAGACATACCCGGTTGGCAAGCATATGAACAATATGCGCCTTCACGACAATTACCACCCGTGGTTACTGTTTCATCTGCATTTATGAACTCAATACCAGTATATCCACCGTATCCCAAATTGTCTAGTTCAATTACCCCTTGACCTGCAGGGAAAGAATCACAACTTATTTCACCATCGACGAATTTCGCTGTTGGATTTTGATAATTCTGTAAATCCCCGTCTGGGGCATCACTACTTCCACTACTTGATGAGGTTGATGAAGTGGCTGTGCTGGTGCTGCTTGAGCTGACGGTATTTTTGCCTGTTGAGGTAATGACAGAGGTAGAAGAGATATCCACAGATTTTGAGATGTCTGTCGTTGTTGTTTTTTTGGCAGATGCAATGACTGTAACGGTTGTTAACTGTGTTTGAACTGCTGTTTTATGGACATGAAGACCCACGGTAGCTGAACATTGATTATCTGCAATAACCGCTGTTAATAATGATAGTAAAAAGGAAAACTTCAAGAGCATATTTTCAATATTTCGTTCTAGTTTTATTTGGAGAGTCACGATATCAATCTGTCTGCAAGTACACTGGAATTAAATGAAATGTTCCGTTGGAAAATAAACACCAAAAAAGGAAGAAAAAAAAATTACGAAAGGAAAGAACGAGAACAAGAACGGCAATGTAGATCCACATTTTTGAGGATTTGAGTTAAAATATATATAGCAAACCACTAGATTTTACTCTGCTGGCTAAAAATAGAACCGTTAATCGATGAGAAAAAGAACCGATAATTGATGAATATTTGGCAGAACAAGGCGGACTGCATACTTACTTAGACGGGCAATTCATGTTTACTTAATTCTGCACATGTCAAAGTTAAAGAAGTACGACAAGCACGTAAAAAAGGACAAAAAAAACAGTATGCATGCACGAGGAACAGTAGAGATCTATGGGGAAAGAAACATGGACCAATGATGCCCAAGAGACGCTGCCAGCCTGCCGGCTGGCTCACTTATTGCTCGGTATGCGGGCATACACGGGGTGGCAGCGATGAAAAAAGCTAAATGCTAGTACGTATGTTCTGCCAAAAAGTGTTCTCAAAGGGAAACGGGCGGCTTGACAATAGTTAAGGCTGCAAGGAGCCTACTGATGCGAAAAGCTCAACATACTATTTTCGGAAACGCCATAGTAAACGCTGAGGCTGAACAACCCACAATGCCGTTACAGGCTGGTGCCATTTGTAGGCTGATGCTGTTTGTTAATTTATGCAATTTGCAGGTGCTATTTGTAACTGTTGCTGCTGCCGGCCGTTCTGGGAGCCATGGTTTACTGCGCGTGAGTCGGCGGTCCAGGGAAAACAAAATCCGGTCGGTGAGCCGCTGGGTGAGCCGCAACTGCGCAAGCTACACGTGAAGAGTTATTGCAAAGCACGTACGCATTACATGGGCGTAGCCGATCACTGGCAACTGCTTGTAGTTCTTGTGTAGTATCCAGCTTGGGAAGGAGCAAGCAGAATGTCTGCGTCTCGAGATTGAATGTTAGAGACGAATTCTCAGCAAGACAAACTCTTCAGCAAGACACACATGCTCTTCAAGACGAATTGTTGGAGACAAATTGTTCCACGCAATGTTTGCAACAGGCAATTCGAATCACAGAACACAACTCATACGCGGGGTGGTTTAGGCGATGCTGGATCTTGCCAGCAAACGTCTCCGGAACAACCAAATCATTGGTACAGAGATGGATGCAGCACAGTGAGGCCATCTGCGAGGGCTGCTGCAGCAGCCTGTTCATGATATGCCCGCCCGGTGCAGTCCAATGTGCGTATCCGCGGAAAGACGCACAGGTGGCTTCTGGGCTGCATGGTGCTGGACACAAGGGGATATACACCTGCAACGTGGACTTGATAGAGGCTGGACAAAGGAATGGGCTAGGTTGGGAGGGATCGCTGATCCCGGGGGGACAATAGGACAACGGACAATAAGGGTAGGGGGCCTATACAGCACTGTTCAACCCCAGGGGAATCTAATTGAACCTAATTGCCCCAACACAACACAGCAGAACCCAGCAGGGCCTCCCCAACGCATGATATACCAACAAATAGTACAATAGACATCTTTTTGTCAGCAATTTTGATAGCATGTATACACACGGTGGCCGAAGAATACAGCGGACCTGCCAGATTGCCTGACTTCTCTGATAGACCATTTGCGTACTTCGTATTTGATGTCCCGGTTTGCCAATCTCATCGGAGCAATCGTAATCTTGGTCGAAATCTGTGACTACAGGAGGCGTAGCTTGGTCTAGTTGGTTGTGTGGCTTAGCTTAGTTTTGCGGTATACTGTGCGCTACGTGCTGCTTCCGGTATGTCCACTGTAGAGTCTGCCTGCGTTGGAGCTCCAACGATGTCGACAGGCGGCAGAACGCCCAGAGGGAGTTCAGCAGTGAGCTGCAACCGAGCTGAATACACCCATGTGATGCTGGCTCTTCGTACATATGGGACGTGTGTGCAAATTCTATTCTCCAGTATTTCTTTCGGTCCAGCATGTGCACGAATACACATTTCTATACCTAGGGCTAGAGTTCCAAGCTAGCACAGCTAGCACCCATATTCTCAGTGTTCTCACCCATGTTTTCAGCGTTCTTACTAGGTTTCTTCCGGTGTTACTTCTCGATTGCATTTCTCTGATACATCCAGGCTGACTGACTGCCTGATTTTTCCAGCATTTAGTTCGTGAAAATGAAAAATGCCTGCCGATAGCCTGCGCTGCAGGGCGTCTATATCCAAAGATGTGCATACTGCATTCGAGATCTTCTTTGTGAAAAGAAGTCCTCTGGCCTGCACAGCTTGCTTTGGTGTGCCTGTCCATGCCCCTAAAGCTATTGACGATACAACATGCATCGTACACCTTGATATTTGCAACAGCTGGCCGCTGCAAGTCCCTGTTTATCGGTGTCCAGCATGATGACATAAATACCAATCCAATGTGTTGGCTTCTCTAGAAACATGAGCTCTGATCGAGAGTATTCAGATTAATAATACGCCCGTCCACCGCAAGGCCTTCCTTAGTTCCCCTGTTGATACACAGCAAGAAAGCACCACGTACTATCGATCGATTACACAGTCATAACAAATCTAGAATACACACATATTTGTCTGTGCAAGCAATTTTTGAACATCTACAGAAAAAAAAATCAGCTTAAAGTACAGAATTGCCAAAACTTTAAATTTATAGAATAAATATTTTGAAAATTTAGCTGATTGTACACTTGAACCTATCTTTCTTCCTACCGGTTGTGTGTGCATTTCCATTTTTACAGAGTTGTCATTATTATAATCTCTCTTTGCAGCAGCTTCTATTCTCCTTTTCTACTTGCGAAGCTCGACAATCAATTCAACATATTTATTTCTACACTCGGTGATACTTTATATACTCGATTCCCAATTTTTTCTCTCTTTTTTAATTTTTTTTTTTATTTTCTTTCTTTTATTTTTCTTCAAATCTTTCCTGAAACCTTTCCTTTTACTTGGTATTTAGTTGTCACCGGTCTCTGTTCCTAGCTTCTATTTGGTCAACTCCAACAATACAACTATTTAGTTGACTTCAAAATACTTTCTATTGCTATTTTCCGTAGATACATAAAGGAAAGCCTTCAGATAATTTCTGCCATTTTGAACACACTAACAGGTCCTTGGGCGTCAAATTATTTTTTTTTCTGTCCTTTTTTTCTGTTTCGTTTTTATCTAGTATCATACTTTATAAGTCATTCAAGACATATATACATAAAGAAAAAGAAAGGTAGAGCGTCTCCCATCAAATCCATTCAGCTTTCAGATCTATCGTGTCAATGATGTTCAACTCAATAGACACAATACAAATAAACCCTCTTCTATTGCAGGATCAGATTACCGATACCGGAAACTCCACTTCCGCCAATAGCATTGATCCTACGCATGAAGTGCATCATCCCTTCAACAATAAGTGCTCCCTGATGTCTTTAAGCGAAATGAACCAACAACTATCGTCTCAAAACCAGAACAACAATAATAATGTTGCTCACAACTTGTTATTTAACCAGCAGCAACTGCAGCACCACCAACCATCGCATGCTCACACCGTCGGCACACACTCCAGCATAAGTTCCAGCACGACCTCCCATTCGTCCGTATTTTCTGCACCGGATTCTCAAAGGGATATTTTATCTGAAACCAACGATCCAGTACCCTTCAGGTCCAAAGTCAAGTCTAACTCTACATGGGAGCCTTATACTATGGCACAAACAAATATGTCGTCGTCATCAGTAATAAATAACGCAAATATTAATGTCACTTTACCTACCAATAACTCACTGCTTGACAAATCTTTGGATTTCATGGATTTCAGCCCCTTGTCTTTCACCGATTCTCCAATGAGCAACAGCCACAGGAGACAAAAGTCAAACTTTTTCAGCTCTTCTAACTTTAACAACAATCTTGCAAATAATAACAGCAATTCTAATAACGCTAATGAATCTTCCATATCTGAGATATCAGATCTGTTTGATAGATTTTCTCTCGAATCTGCAAATAATTATAATTTTCCAAATAACTCACTGAATCCAAACAGTGTTTTAGCCAGAAGAAACAGTGATTTTGTCATCTCGTCATCCCAATATAATGGCAACAGTACTCCAAGATTACATAGTCGAGTAGGATCCACTACAAGCATTGGTACTCAGTCCGCTGGTAACAATTTTAATGGTCTCAATAACCTCACAAATAATTCTGGTAACAGTATTAGCATGAATAGCAGCAACTTGTCCCTTGGTAATCAGTCCAATCAGAGTTTTGACCTTTTCCAACCGCGTATTTCCCCTGAGCATGGCGTTTCTAATAACTACCAAGCAAGTCCTCTTAATAATTCAAGACATTCGTCACATTATGCCAAATCTCAATCTTTGTCGTTACCATCTTCAAATTCTTCTGCATCCATTGAGATATACAGACAGTTGCAACTACAACAACAATCCATGTCAAATAGTGCTCAAATAACTAATTCTCTTAATAATTCTACAAATAGACCGACTTTCCGAAGGGGTAATTCCATCGCAGTTGAGACTGACTACTCAAAATTTTCTGGTTTAGTCAACCCGTCTTCTAAAAGACCAGCTTCAGCTAATGCTC
The DNA here is from genome assembly GCA_010994365.1 of Saccharomycopsis schoenii. Taxonomy (NCBI): domain Eukaryota; kingdom Fungi; phylum Ascomycota; class Saccharomycetes; order Ascoideales; family Saccharomycopsidaceae; genus Saccharomycopsis; species Saccharomycopsis schoenii. The sequence continues at coordinate 665,735 of JNFU01000001.1, read as the reverse complement.
ATTTCCCGAATAGTAGCGCACAAGTTTCTGCTAATGCAGTTCTCAATTTGCATACCATTAACACCTCTAATAATAATCACAGTAATAGTAATAGCAGTTCTGGATCCCCAATGTACAGTCCAATAAATGCGTTTGCTCCGATGAGTGCTGGTAGTTGTTCTAATATTCCAAATAATAATAATAATAATAATCATTTGATGTACACACATAATAAAGCTGATAGTATCACCTCCTTGAACCATTTTAATAATTCTGGTGGAAACGTATTTCAACTAAATGATGTTCATACAAGAAGAAACACAATAACTGTTATTTCCTCTTATAATAACAACAGTTCTAGCATTAACAGCCTCCATAATAACGTTGTGATCCCTAATAATCATGTCATTATTTCTAACAACTTAAATAATGGTGCATCAGCTATTTCTAATAGTTCTATATCTTCAGGAAATGTATCGTTGAATGGTGAGTCCATTATTCCAAATAATGTTGTGATTACAAACTTAACTACTGCTGCTAATGCAATGACAAACAATGGAAGTTTTGCTTTGTTAAACCCTAGCAACAATATCGGCAAACAAACTAGAAAACAATTTAGGAATACTCAGCAGACACAACCAAAACAAGCCGATAAAGATGAAGCAAGTAAAAAAGTTGTCATAGAAAAAGATGTTTTGATAAGATATAAAAGTGTTTCAATCAAGCAACTCGAGTCTCAGATATTAGCATTGAGCACAGATCAAAATGGCTGTCGCTTTTTACAGAAAAGAATCGAAGAATCCTCATATACAAATACACCAAAAGAGGTTGAAGATATTTGCAGAATCATTTACAGGCAAGTCAAGACAATTATTCAAGATTTAATTACGAATTCGTTTGGCAATTATTTGGTCCAGAAACTTTTTGATCATCTTACTGTAGATGAAAGAACTGAGATCTTGAGAATTTGTGAAAGTCGTATTAGGCAAATTGCTTTGAATCAACATGGTACTAGAGCTTTGCAACATATGATTGAACTCTTAACAGTTGATGAACAGATTGAAATTATTATTGAGCAACTCAAATCTCATGTTATTGAGTTGATTAAAAACTTGAACGGTAATCATGTCATTCAAAAATGTTTGGTTCAATTCAATAATAAAAAACATATTCAATTCATTGTAGATGGTGTATGTGAAAGTGTATCTGGCGTTGCTTCACATAGACACGGCTGTTGTGTATTGCAGAAAACATTGGATTACAGTGATTCGCAACAGTTCTCGCAAATAGGTAACGCTGTTCTCAAGGATGGATTAGAACTATTACAAGATGCATATGGTAATTATGTAGTGCAACATTTGCTTTCTAGTAGCAAGCATCCTAAATCAATCAAACAAGAATTCCTGAGATTAGTTGGTCTTAGAATTCAAGGGCATTTGAAGAATTTGTCAGTTCAAAAATACGCTTCCAATGTTGTGGAGAAGTGTATAAAGAGCCTTGATGATGAGGAATTACAGAAGACATTAATTTTGGAAGTGTTGGAATTAGATACTTTGAAATTATTGATTCGTGATCCTTACGGAAATTATGTTGTTCAAGCTATGTTGGATATTGTTTTATTTAATGGTATGAAGAATCATGCCATCGGAAATCTTACTAAAGTATTAGAAGATATCCCTGAAGATGATGTTTATGCCAGAAAAATCGCACATAGAGTTACTGATAAAGCCCATAAATGAAGTATTCACATTCTTGAAGGTCATATCAATATCTTTTTTCTTTTTATATATTTACACATATGTTATTTTCTCCATTCCTTTATTTATTAACTTCTCAGCTAAAACTATTTTTATCATTTTGCTTATTTTATTTTCATTTACTTACATTTTATGTTGATTTTATTTTATTTTGCTTTAATTTGATTTTTCCTTTTTTTTTTTTGTCCCACGAATTATTATTATTATTACTTGTTCTTTATCGTTTTCCGATATATATAATTATCTTTTATCGTTCTATTTTATTATTTTTATTATTTTTTGTTTTATCCCTTATCTTAATTTTCAGTTTACCTATTCACAATATATTATTACTGTTATCACTTGACAATAAATGCTGAATTTTTTTCAATATGAGATTTAGGTGTCAATTCGAATTAATATGGGCTACAGGTGCGTATATAATATGTGACTACATTCAAGAATTCCGAAAAAGTAATATCAACTAGACAAAATATAATTAAATATATAAACAGTGAATACATTGACACATCCATAACAAGCTTAAACTCCAGGTCTTAGAGATAACAAAAAAAAAAAATATCGAAAAGAAAATAAGCGCAGTTTATAGCAAATTATAAATATGGATAACCTACATGATTTAGTATTCTTGGGTGTTCCTCCAGTTACAAAGTTCTTTTTTGTTTCAGTTCTAGCGGTGTCTATTCTTTCAGCATCAGGTTACATATCCCCACTGATATTAGCTTTTGATTATTCAAAAGTAATACTAGATCATCAGTATTGGAGATTAGTCACTTGTTTTATCTATAGCTCTCCGTTAAGTTTAACATATATGGTGTATCTTTTCATTAATTTAGATTTCATGAAATCCATTGAAGAATCATTTGTTTCACAGCCGATTTACGTGTTTATGTGGTATCTTATGTCAGATTGTGCTGTGATATTATTATGTAAACAGCTATTTTATCCTACTCCACGCCTTTTAGGGAATTCCTTTTATTTGAGTGATTTATTGGATTCTTTGTTTTACTTGAAAGTTAGAAGATATTCAAATACTATTATCAATTTTATGGGCTTTGTGGAAATTAATGCTTCCTATCTTCCTTCATTGTTACCATTCATAGAGATGCTATTTTATAGTCAACCTATTGGATACGCTGTAAGAAAGATTTTATTGAACAATCTCATTTACTTTTTATGGGATATTTTTCCAAAAATGCATGGATTTTGTGTTTTATCGCCTCCATGGCTGAAATATCAGAATTAAAATTTTCCAATACAGTCATGCAAAATAAGTCACACAAATATAGATAGAAAAGCTGTATGTTTCAATACGCAACGGCGTGAATGATTATTGCATACATTTGAAATATTTTATATTGTAGATCTTAATATTAAACATATATTTTATAACAAATTGTAATCAAAATAATATACTGACTAAAATATACTAAAAAAAATAAAAAAAATAAAAATAAAAAAAGGGGTGGGGGAATAACTCTATTTGCCAGGTTGAATTTCCAAACTATGTTTCCAAAATCTATCATTGTCATTCAAGTTCTTCTGGCGAGTACCCCAAAGCATTAATAAAATGAACTCTTCTAATTGTTTATTAACAATTAGGACATCATTCATCTCATTTTCATTCTCCATATATTCACCTTCAGCATTCTTAGATAGAGAAAATATTGAAGTCTTGCTATTAGTTAGACTCTCGGTATTCAAAACGTCGGAAGAATATTTGTAATCAATTTGCAAATATTGCAATCTAGCTATACAGTCGACTATTTTAGTGTATTTGTCGAAATTAATCAACAATTTTTCTTCACCATTAACTACTAACTTTCTTTTATTTGGATTACCATCAGTTGCAAAAATTATGTCTTGTAGGAATAGATTAATGTATGGAACTAATGGTAACTGTGATTTTTTATCTTCGTGGTTTTGGAAATATGGCTTTAAAAAGGATCTGTAAACTTTATAGTTTTTGTATGGATTGATTATCTTACATAAATAATCAAAAGTCTCTGCGTATTTAGCACTCAAGTTAGCCCATAATTTATCCAATCTGCTAATTGCAGCAGATTGCAAAACCGTAATTATAGCAGCCAAAGAATTATAATTCCTCAACTGATAACAAGCTAAACCAATCTTAATCCATTGTTTTAAGTTGTTGACTCTGGTCTTCATTATAAAACCAGGAGAGACAATAGAATCACTTACAAGGTCACTTAACAAATTCGTAAACAAAACAGACTTTTCAATAGTTCTAGATTTTTGTAAATGGATTCTTTTTTCTCTAAAATTCTCATCTAATAATTCACTTGGTTGAATTGCCAAGAAAATTTTTGATTCAATATCTGTCAATTGTTTGGCTATTTCGACTGTGTTATGCTGTAATAATTCATTATAGAATTTTGGAGTTTTAAGATTTAAATCCTTTGAACAAATTTCAAACCAAGAATCAATCATTTTAGTTAAAGATAATGGGGAATGACCAATGAACCATTCAGTCTGCAATATTGATTTATATTCAGCAATTAGTCTTTCAAGTACCAACTCTTGATTTTTAGTTCTAAAAGAAGTGATACTATAATTACTTATACTTGAAGTTAAACTTAAAGAAATAGAAATCAGTGATGATGCTGTAGAATGTAATGACATCAAATCATTCTCAGAATTGGACGGAGATAACAAATTCAAGCTACTACTAGTTGCGTTGACACTATGATTCTCCAGATTATTCTTCACCAAACCTATACGTTTAGGAGTCAATTGAATATCAATAAATTCTTGGTTTCTTCTAGAATGTCTCATAATCAATTTACAACAAATGCCGCATAACTTGTAAGCTTCTTGTGGCAAATATTCAATGACGGCATCATTAATGAAATTAATTAAAATTGGAACAGCCACAAAGTCTGAATCTCTTTCAAAGTAGCTTTCTAACCATATTTGAATAACTGTTAGAACATTCCTACGCCTTTTTCTCATAAGAGAATCAAAATTATTATAATCAGGATACACCAATGAGTTATTTTGAATTAGAAATTGTCTTTCCCGATCACCAACGTCGAATCTTTTAATTAATTCATAGACTAGCCTTTTAGAGTTAGAGAAATTTCTGAATGATAATAAAAAGGTAGTAATGAAGAAATCTGATGGAAAGTTTCTTTCATTAGTCAATAAATAAACCAAAGCTTTGAAACTTCCACCCAATACAGTTTTCTTATTGACATTGTTCAAGGAGATCATGCTGCTGTGCTTACTCCCATATTTTCCGGCACCACTGATGTTAAGTGAACTTCCATGTTGACTCAAATTAGACGAACCATCATCATACGCAATTTCTGAAAGAGTATTATTCATACAGTAGTCAGAATCGTATTCTTCATTAGTCAATGGAATATCATAGTCTAAATCATCACCTTTCAAAAATATTTGAACTAATTTACTACCTGAATATGTTAAACTTCTTGAATTACCTCGAATGTAGGCATATTTGCAAGACCCACCGACCGGTAAATGAGACTCCCAGTTTGAATTATTTTTTGTGACTTTATAAAGCACAATTTGATTCTGTAACAATTGGTTCAATCCACATTTTATGAATTCATTATTTGAGATATTCATTTTTTCAAAATCCGGATATTTTCTACTAGCAGTTAATTGGAAATTTCCCGTGGTGTTTAGCAATTTTTCACAAGATTTGACAACCTTGGAAATTTGTCCGAGAGTATCAGCAGCAACACGCAAAATTTTGCTACCTTCTTTCAGATATTGGAATTCTTTAATATCGATATCATCTTCTATCTGAATATCTGAATCTTCTTCATTGAGTAGCAATTTCTGCTCATCATGCTCTGTTCTTGTCACCATACGTTTAACGCTACTAACTAAATCACTTAAACTGGATAAGATATCATCATATGAGTTATCAGTATAAAGCGATACATCATTATGCAACAAACGAGTAGCTGATTTACTGACAAACAATAATTCCCTCAATAAAAGAATGATTTGGTGAGTGACAGATTCAAGTTGTTCACAAGCATAGAAATTACTTTCAACTATATCTATTCTACCCAAAATTAATAAAAGATATCTGTATAATAACAGTTTCACTTGCGAGAATCTATCAATAGCGTTAGGATGTTCAGGTAAATAAAAAACAGTCTCCTGGTGAATCTTTCTATTTTGTCTTCTTTTTGAAATCATATCTTTTTTGGACAAGGCCATTTCATTTTCATAAATTGTAGATTCCTTAGCCCAAACATCGAGAAATATATTAGCTCTACTAATAATCTTCAAATTCATTTTCTGAAGAGATTCAAGGAGTGGACCTGTAAGTTTATTTTTTGAATGATGGTCAACATAAGAAAATAATTGATACCATTCTGCTAGTAATGATTTACGAACTTTTCTAAGAGTAGGCCTTTTTCTCACTACTGGTTTGTTCCTAGAAATTGTATTAGTGTATTGTAAAAGTAATTTCACACCATCTCTGATATTATTAATGTATTCTTGATAAGTTCCAAATGTTATCACATCGCCACTTGAATGTTTATAATTATTCTCATCGATTTCCTGAGAATCAATTAAAAGAAATTCCGCACTCGCTACTAATAAAGGTTTTAAATATCTTCTAGAAGCAGCAACATCTTCAATATTGTTAGTAAAAGGAGCAGATTCGTCAACTGCCTTTTTGAAAAAATTCATTGGAGCCCAACCTTTACTAAATTCTTTATTGAAAAGAACAACCTCTGCCCAGCCAGAAGAATCCAAATTATAAACAAATGCATTGTCACCTTTCTTAAAACTCAAGCAAATACTGCTATCATCAGTGTTTTTCAAAGTTGTAGAATCAAAAGCATGGGAAGCTTTAACAAACATAGAAATGTATTCATTAGCAAGATCCGTATCTTTAATTTCGTCAGGATTCGCTACCGATTCTTCATGAATTCCAAGACTAAAACGTCTACTACGATGACGATTACCAAAATCTAAAGATGTAATGCTTGGACTTTTCTTTATCAATGATTGTTGTGAAATGCTTTTCACGCTAGAAGATCTGTAAATTGAATCATAGATGGAATCTGAAGTACTGTTCGACAACTGTTTAATATGATGGTGATGCAATCCAGAACCCGTATTTCTTTTACCATCAATTATAGAATTTCTAAGAATTGGAGACGAAGACGAAGAAGTAGATAGCTTTGTAGCTGATAAAGTGGAATCATGGCTTGGCGAATTGTTACTAGTATTAGAATATGATTTTTCAGGACTAGAGCCCATACCATTCAATGCTCTTAAAGTTTGCAGATTCTGCCTTTTCAATTTATTATTACTTGGAGATTTCTTCTTTTCCAAAAATGGATTAGCAGAAGAAAACGAAGAGATCGAGCTACTGGTACTTTGTTGCCTTAATTTTTTTACCGTACTAGTATTACTGTTAGCACCGGTAATAGTTGCATCATAATCTTCTGCAATTCGGTCATACTCTAAGAAAGTTTTATTTGGACTTTCGATAATGATTGCTTCCTCGTTATCATCATGTTTCAGGCTTTCATTCATTGATTGGTTATTGTTATTTCCATGCTTCAAAATTTTGGCAAAAATAGGATCTTTAGACATTTCTATTGGTGTACAAGCAATAGGTAACTTATTTGAACTTTGGTGATGTGGGTGATGATTCATAACGCTGTTATTATTTTGATGTTCGTAATAAATACCATTACTAGTACTTCCACTCCTTGGAGTTTCAAATTTCAATGACGTAGGACTGGAGGAAGCCATACTGTTAGTATCATCAGCGCTACTATTAGCACTATGCAATGTACCATCATATAACCTTGTGGAACTCTTGTTATTATTAGCAAGAGCTTCATACGTCAACACACTTGGAGAAATTGGAGATTTAATATCGGACATTAGCATTTCAGAATTGCTTGGACCATTCACAGTGAATGTGTTTGGGATATCTGGTGATTTTTCAGCTATTGTGTTCTTAAAGATTTGAATTTTGAGAGATTTACCAGCTTGAAGAAGATTGCTTCCTGCTGCAAATTCTCGAGTTTCATTTTTCATAGGAGACTTGGTAATATTTACAGCACTTGCTGTAACAATACTGTTAATATTCTCATGATTTAGAGTAATCTGACTACTATTTTTAAAAGAATCATGGATGATTGGAGTTTGATCAATGATGTCATCTTCAGTATTGAAATCTATATTGGAAGACACCATTTTTGGAGTTTTAAAATTACCAGAATTTGCACGTGTATGTGCTCTGCTTCTGGCGCTCATTGAAGATGCCATTGAAGAAGATCTCATATGTGTTGGTGATGTGAAATCATCCTTATATGAGGTATAAGGTGTAGAAATCTCATTATTGTTATTCAAAGAAGATGAAATGACTTCACCGCTATCATTGTTGTTGAGAAGTCTATTCATTATGTTTGTTTTGCTTGTACTTCTTTCATGTCCACTACCACTATTCACATTCAATAAACTATTGCCTGGATTACCAATAGTTGTAGCAGTTGTGGCATGAATATCAGCACCACTTAATGGTTCTTCATAATCGGAAGAATACGATCTGGCTCGCTCAGAAACAGGAGTCACCAAGAAATTAGAATAGCTCAGCTCAGTAGGAGAGATAAAGATAGTTTCATTAACAGGAGTCAGGACAATAGCATTTGCGTCACAGTTTTCAATGTTTGTGTTATTTACACATGTATTGACTATTCTACCTGTAAGAAATTCACTTGATGGCGGTTCTAAAATTGCATCGTTTGTGTTGCTATCCATTATTGAGGAATCAATGTTATGGTTTATTGGGTTTGAGCTTGGAAGCAGAAATGAGGAAGGTGAGTATTTGTTTTGTGGGGTATCTACTTCGACTATTGGTGAAAGAAGAGTATGCGGAGCTGGCCCATTAATGAAATTGTTATTATTAACATTGTTATTAGTATTATTTGCCATATCTGTATCGATACGCATAACAGCAGGCGGCTCATCAACTTTTACTCTTTCTGCAATCAATCTCTTTTTAGCAGTACTTACATTTCCAGAAAGAGAGCCAGTATTAATATCTGACGACAGAGTTGTCATATTGCCAATATTTGGAAGAGGAATTTGTGGATTACCTCCCGAAGAAAGTCTGTTCGCTTTAATTCTTTTATCATTATTGGTGTTTTTACTATTAAAATTGATTTCTTTAGGAGATTGTGTGACTCTTTTTGCAGTGATTATACTGGTAGCTTCTATGATCTCTGGAATTTCTTCACCCTGAGCAGCAGCCACAAGGCTATCGCTAACACTTTCTTCATCATTACTATCACTTGATTCATCACTGGAATCATCAGTGTCACTGTTGTCACCGCTTCGATAACGCCTGGAAAGACGACGATGTAGAGAGTCAAGTAGTGGAGGAGAAGAAGTATTTATAATAGTGAGTTGCTTCTTGTTTTTCTTAGATGATGAGGAAGAATAATAAAGGCTTGAGATTCTTTTTGCTATTTTACTAGTATGTTTTCTCTGGTTTACTATAGTATCATCGTCATCATCGTAAATATCGCTACTTTCTTTATTTCCTATTACTTCCTCTCCATGTTCAATTTCTTCCACTTCCAGGTATCTAGAAGCTGTAATGCTATTTCCATTGCCAGGTTTTGTTTCAGAAGTGCCGTTTTGAGATAAGCTGTATATTTGAGTACCATCAAACTCTGGATCCGCTAGGCCTTGTCTCTCTGGTGAGGTAACTAACGGAATAGGTGATAATGTTTTACCATTTTCATTATTACCACCACTCATATTTCTCGCACTATTAGTGCTATTATTAGTCACATTTCCACCTTTCTTTTGCGATCCAGAGTAATGAAGAAGGTGGAATGTACTTTCTGCACTTCCATTTGTCCTTGAAGATGCAGATAATGGACCACTGTAGGAATATCTTGCATTCAGAGAGTTGGCTGAAGTGTTCTCATGTTTTTCGGGAGTATTATTATTATTACTACTTGACTTGAAATGCAGTGAGATGAATGCAGGTACAACTTTCTTTATTGAAGATGATGATGATTGCTGTTGTGAGGATGGACTGGTAGTAGAGTTTGAAGAGCCAGATATTAAAAGATTTGAGACTAGCTTGCTGTATCTTTTTGCACTACTTGGCGGACTTTTAGTATTAGCTGTCCTTGAGAGAGATTTTGAATTACCGCTAGCATTATTGAAAGACTCAATAATTGAATTCTTTGGAGTAGATGCAACTTTTGGGATTGTTGCTGCAGATTGTGATAAAAGCTCATTACCAGGGATGCTATTTTTCATCTTTGGGGTCGCAGATGTACTTTCAAACTCGTCCTCATCATCATCTATTGGATCCTTTTCATTTGATGTGATCGTAACGATGCTATTATCTATAGGAGGAAGGAGCTGTCCTTGTCCAGTATTATTACTAACGCCATTTCTATCATTTTTAGCCAAATTGATATGAAGACCAGTATTATTATTGTTGTCGTTATTATTATTGCTTTCCTTATTGCTACTTCCATTACTTTGAATCATTGTTACAGGCTCATGGACATTATCTTTAATCTCTGCACCAATTGCAATACTGTTCAGCAATGGTGACTTTACAACATTTGCATAGTTAGCATCTCCACGTGGAGTATCTTGTTGTTCTAACTGTACTGGAGTACTACCCGCAGTTCTAAAATAGAAAGAATCTACGGTTGCCACACTAAATCGATTACCTGAATCGGGGGAATCCTTTGTTTGCTGATTTCTTTCTCGTATGGTTACAGTATTATCTTTTGCATGTGCTGACGCAGACGTGGCTTCTATTGGAGATGATGACTGTAAGATGTAATCTGTAGGACTGACAATTTGGGGTCCACCAACCAATGCTCTATTCTCGTTGTTGGCATTATGATTAATATCTATATCCAATGAGATTTTTCTCAATTGATTATTACTATCATTACTCTCTGGAATAGAGACACTTCCAACAAAACTTTGAGGTGTCATTTCAGTATTAGTGTTATGACTCCCGCTATTATACATATTCTTTTGATTACTATGACTGGAAGAGCTCGTCACGCTTCTATCAGGATTAATACTAGATTCGCTTGTCTCAATAACAGTTCTGCTTGGAGAAATAACTTGAGGAGAGAGAAAAATGGCATTCTCACTATTAACGGAAAAATCTTTTAATTTTGTATCATCAGTTACATTATGTTCTGTTAAGAACTTTTTCGATGTTCCTGTTATTGGCGTAGCATTTTCCACATGCTGATTATTATCATTATTCTTTGTTAAAACCGATGTATTCTGAACAGTAAAAGAATCATCATTGGCGGGAACATAAGGAGTAGCATTTTCATTTCCGAAATCATCATCATCAGTGTCTTCCTTATTCCTTTGTTGTTGCTCAATCTCGCAGGTGGAATCCGGGGTGTTTTCCATTACGTTGGATGCAGGAGCAGAAATGTCTAGCATCTGATTCTGTAAATATTTCTCGGAAAGTTTGTTATTTGCAGAACCTTTATTGGAAGATTGATGGAAATTCAGCTTAGACGAAGATTTATGGAGATGAATCATGTTGGAGATGCTGATATTCTTCTTGAGAGAGGAGCTGCTGGGTGTTCTTGAAAGGCTTGTGGCATTACTGTTGAACGGATTTTTCAAAAATGATGACTTCTTTTTGAGGACCGGGACGTCGTGCTGCTGGAAGTCTTCTTCAGAACCTTGAGACATCTTGGGTTTTACTATATCGCTGACGCTGATTACAGTTATTCCGTTAATGTTGCCGTCCGCGGGCGTGTGGTGATTATTGTACGACGATCTGGCAGATGACGAGTTGCTGCCGCTATTGGTGGGGCCGGTCTCATTTTTCATGTTAGATATACTCTTTTTGTTCTTCAACAGAAGAATACTGGCTACTAGGTTCGTGTCTGATAGCTTCTTCTTTAGGGAGGGCTTCGCAGGCGGCGGAGGAACGATGCTGTTATTGTATGAATTCGAGTGGGAGTGTAGCGGGGAGGCGGTGAAGGCAGAGCTGCTACTATTTGATACATCGGCGGGCGAGGTCGCGGTGCCAGCACGGGCTCTCTTGGGGGTGCTACTGCCTGCGGCGGCGCTGCTGCTGCTGTTGTTCGAGCGTCTGGAGAAGAGACCCATCGGCTACGGCTTGTGTGTCGGCTTTGCTTTGTATTTTCTTTCTTTGGATGGTTCTTGCAAATGCTAGGCTGCAATAAAGGAGGACGGTGGAACGCTGTGTATCAGTATATCTTGCAGTATTGAAGCGTTTATTAGGGTATTAAAGGGCTTATACAACGGTGTTGAAGGCTTATCTGCAGTTGTTGCAGGGCTGGTGGTGTTTTTTGGTATTTCGCAGTAGCTTAGTCTTTCCACCGGCTGACTTCTATGTTTACGTTTCTGCTGCTATTCTATGGTAAAAGTAAAGCTTTTGTTTATTGTGTAAACTGACTTCTTTTTTGAAAGGTGGATTGTTCGAGGATTCGATGTGAGAAAAAAAAAATCATTTAAGGTATCGCTACACATACGCCAGACTCCTCTAGATAAGCGCACTCAGTGAGTGTTGTGTGTGGGAGACACATCATCACACAATAAGAGTCGACGTCCAGGGATTGTTGACACGGACAGCTGTACCCTGTATTTTGGTTGTGTGCCCTGCGGGAATATTTTACATGGTACGGCCATCGCGGACACCACAGACACAATAGACACAGTACAAGGGTGCTGACTGGTCAGGAAAACATTGATTTTGATTGCATTTCGTACATTCCCTGTTTCTCATATCTTATGATTACTGCGTTTGCTATAAAGGTGCATCTACTTATTGTTTCTCTTGGCAACCGTTGTTAAACCCAACTTCTTGACCAGCTCCTCCGCTTCCCTCCTGTTTTCCATTCCTTTTTTTTGTTTATCTTCTTTTCTCTGGACTTTTTTTTATCTTTTTTTTTTTCGTCTGTTTTTTTTCTTTTTTTTCTTTTTCTTTTTTTGCGTGCGTTATTTGTCTTTTTTTTGGCTATCGTTTTTTTTGCTTTGTCTGTTTTTTTGTCAATCCTTTGTCTCTTTTTTTTTGTGGTTTTTTCGGATTTTTTTAGATTTCTTATATTTCTTATTTTTCTTATATTTTCTTAGTTTTTTTCTTGCGTGTGTCTTTCACATTCTTTTTTCCGCGTCCCCCCTCTGCTGAAATGCCTTTCTCTCGTATCTGCTAGGGCCGGTTGTGTTGCGATGGCCCGTGCTCCTGTCGTAGTGCTGCCTTTCTGGCTGCCTGCGCCCCCCTTTTCATATCTGGTGTGGTGCGCTGCGCCTGTTTGGTCTATCCTTTGTTTTATCCCTGCAAGCTCGGACTGAATCTTGCATGCACGTATTGTTCATACTCCGCATTGGGATATCTCCAGGTACCCTTTGCAGTCGAGTGGATATCTGCATTCGGAAATACAACAGTAAACAGTGGCTGGCTCAGGTACCTTTATCTTCTGACACGTATTTCGCACCAATAGAGGTATCATTTATTACCTCATAAATCGATTGTGCTGCAATCTTATTCCGGATCGGGTCACGAATAATCTGCTATATGAATATCGTCGCTCCTGCCAGCAGCTCTTAATTAGCACAGTCGTATATATACCGCTGCGATCCTTCGTTTCTATTTTCTTTAATTAATTTTATATTCTTTTTTTGTTTCCTTTTGCTCTTCGCTTATTCCCCAGTATCCACCAACTCGCCCCAGTCTCTCTTTACCTACCAGATATCCACTCCTTTATATACCTGCCATGAAATTCTCTGCTACCCTCTTCGCAGCCGTCGCCTCCCTCGCTGCCGCTACCGTTGCCGCCTCGGACGACACCAGCTTTACCACCACCACAGTCACCATGACTAGCTACCTCCACCAACACACCTCCGCAGCTACCGTCCAACCTGCCTACACCTACCATTTCACCAATGACACCTCCTCTCCACAAGAGGCATATGTCGCAGTCAACGGAACCTCCAGTGGTGCTTCAAACACTACTTCCAACGGCACCGTCATCGACCTCACCAACAGCGCAGCTTCTTCTTCCAATGCCACTTCTTTGTTGAAGAGAAGCTCTCCAGGCTCCACCCCAGTCATCAAATCTTACCAAAATGATGCTTCTTCTGGTAAGGTCCTTGGTGTTTCCGCCATGGGTGCCGTTGTTGCTGCCGTCGTCTTGTTGCTCTAAGCAAACGTCTGTGTGATTTTTTAATATTATTTATTGCCCAGTAGGCCATCAACATAGTGCTCAACGAACTAGATGCAACCTATTTCGGATATTAGCGGTTTCCCTCACATTATTTTATTGTCCATTCAACTTACAAACCTATCAATCAACTACAAACGTCTATGTTCTAAATCTGATTACCATCGTGCTTTCCTCAAGCTCTTCCTGCTCGCAGAATTTAAATTAAAAAAATTCTCGCCGGAATCGAGTTTGGACTCTTCAGTTTGTTGTGTCTTCCATGTAATTGGCACGGTCCCAAGATGCTCCTTCTCCTTATGTCATTAATACTTATATCATATTCTGCCTACAACAATTTGTCTGATTCTCCATTCAAGCTATACCAATTTGTTTTCCAACTCCACGATCCCTATATTATAATTACATGCTATATTATTGTTTCTGCAATTATATCTGTATATATATTTACGAACTCCTCTAATTTCCTCATATCATCATCTTTCAGAAATTATCGCTTTGTTGAAATGCGAACTGCCTACTATTTGGCATTCATATTGCACATGCCGATTAAGATTTCAACTCCATTTCATTTCATCCCATGATCCATTGCTCAAATTTTCTGCACTAAACCAAAAAAAAACAATTTTTTTTTTCTTTTATTTCTTTCTTTTTAGTCCTCAACTTTATATTCTATCTTCCAAAAATATGATTACTAAACCTTGTTATACTGTAATCATTATTTTTGTTTTCATTATTGTTTGTTCAGTTATTATTCTCTTGTTTTGATTTCTTGTACTTTTCGCACATTTCACCTAGATTTGTTTTTCTCTTGCTTCTACCTGTTCTCTTATCTAGTATTCTTGCAATGTTTTGTTCTTTTATTAGATATGTTGTTATTATTAATACATATTATAGATATCATAGATAACACTTTATTTGATTTCATTTCTCAACTTGTCTTATAAATAATTTAAAATTTTGATTTCTTCTGAATTATACAAAGCTTGTATTCTTGGTGAATTACATACATACCTATATTATCCGGAATAATGATAAATATTTTTTACATTTAAATAAATTGAGATGCCTTTATTTAAAGATTCGAAGGGTTCTCTTAGAATGGATAATTAGTCCTGATAAGTCTTGTTCTACAATAAATAATATATATATATATATACATATATATATATATATATATATTCATGTATTCCAAACTCATATAAATAAATACCTATGTGTATTTCCTAATTCTGACACATGAAAATCTAAGCCCTATACAACAAAAAAAAAAGAAACAACAAAAAAAAACGTTTCTCAATAATTTATGGAGTTTATTTGCTCCTTAAGAAAAGAAACTTGAGGATGATTAATTGTTTTTTTTTAGTGATGGTGAGGTACTTAAAAAAAAATTCCAAATTCAACCTGAAAAAAAAAAAAAAAAAAAAAAAGAAAGGAGAAATGAAAATTCAAATATTCAGCATTCAGTATTACATTGATAGAAAGCCATCAACAAAACATATTCACAATCATTCATTTTTTCCTTCTTTAGCTTACTCATAATAATAGACTATTCAGCAACTATATAGCCTCTATAAACATGTCTTTTCCAGATGTGTTAAATCGTGGCAATGAATTTCTTGAAGAATATCCGAGAACTTCTCCATTCTGGAACGTCTTCTCACAAATTACATGCTTTTCAGTGGTTGCTGCATCCAAAATCCTAATAAACATAGCATATAAACCCAGAACGCATCATCTTGAGAGACTTGATGATGCTTTGGATAAATCAAAGATGGAAAACAGGGGTCTTTTGACAATTATGAACCATATGTCTGTAGTTGATGATCCTTTTCTTTGGGGAGTTCTTCCTTTAAAGTATTATTTTTCTGTGGATACTGTCAGATGGGGTTTAGCTGCTAAAAATATTTGTTTCACTAAACTGTTCCATGCTTGGTTTTTCTCATTAGGGAAGGTTTTACCAACTGAAAGATTTGGAAAATCCCCTTTCCAAGGTTCGATTGATGCTTCGATTAGATTACTATCTCCAGATGATACTCTTGACCTCGAATATTTTCCTAAATGTATAAGAAGAGATGATAGTATCGCAGATAGTATTTCCTCAGTTTCATCTCCCAACAGTAAAACAATGTCAACATTATTCGATGATTTGAAGAATAAGTTGCCAGTAATACGTTCACGTCCATCATGGGTTCATATTTTCCCTGAAGGGTTTGTTCTTCAGCTTCAGTACCCACATCTGAACTCAATGAGATATTTTCATTGGGGGGTTTCTAGATTAGTTCTTGAATCAACTGTTGCTCCATTGGTTTTACCAATGTTCAGTACCGGTTTTGAGAAAATCGCTCCAGAGGATGATTCTCTTTTAAAAAATTGGGGATCAGAAATCAATGTTTATTTTGGAGAATTAATCAATGATTCTGCCATAGAATCATTTAGAAACGAATGGAAAACATTAGTTGCGAAATATGGAACTGGTAACGATTTGAATGATATTTTGAAATATGGACAAGAAGCTAGAGAATTGAGAAGTAGGCTTGCCTTATTTTTACGAGAAAAGGTGGCTGAAGTTCGTCATGAAATGGCTAAGTTACCTTTGGAAGATGAAAGATTCAAAGATTTTAAATTTTGGGAGAGATATACTGGTTCAGAAGGTTCTAGTGACCCAGATGTGAAATTTATAGGAAAGAATTGGGCTATTAGACGTTTACAAAAGCATTTACCAGACTACCAAGAAAATGGAGAAAATTAGTAAGTTTAAAAGATTATCAGTTTCTAATTTTTTTTTTTTCTTTTTTTTTTTTTGAAAAAAAAGAAAAAAGGTGTAATTTTAGATATGTACATATTTTGTTGCTTATTTTCATTTAACGCAACAATGAATATTTATTAATTAGAGTGGGTTATTCGGTTTTTGATATGTAAATATAGGTTGTTCAATGTTGTTTTTTCGTTTTCATTATAAGTTACCCAAAAAGAAAATAAATAATTGGCTATTTGAATTTATTGAAAATTAATACGTTTAGGAATAAATACAATCAAGAAACTCTTATTCAACCTTATCAATCTTTCATCCTCATTTTATGTTGATAATATTAATTAAATCATCAGGATACATAGAAATGTATATTCAACATTTGTACCATTATACTTTTCTCTAATACTTCCCACAAGACTGGGAGAAGGTAATAAAATAAACGAAATATTGGTACTTGACAACTAAATTGTTTCACTACATTTACTTGATGCAGCTAATAATCCTTGAGATTTATTTATTTTTTCTCCTAGCCGACATGTGAGGTTTTCCAAAATGGAAAAATGATAATTTGTCTACATAAAAAGGAAGAATTCAATTTGGTTTTTAACAGGGTGGTATTAACATTAAAATAGATGATTAATTAAGCAAGTGGGTTCCTTATTATTGAAGAAACTTTGGCATGACAGTAAGATAAAGAGGATATTTGTAAGCAAATCGTGCCACAATGATGCTTACCAAAAAAAAATATCATGTTTGAAGACATATTTGGTGGTACGTGCCTTATTGAGTCTCTATTGTGAATCTATAAGATTTACCCAAACAAAGAAACAAAAAAAAAAAAAGCTTACCATTTGACATTTTACGCAAAATTACGTAGAGTAATAACTTATTGATTTTGATCCTAAAATGACATTTATGATTTCTTCTTGCAACCATATAAATTCTTTGAAAATCTATATAATAAACTACTTTGCAGCTTTTACCATATCCAAAAACTTTTCTTTGGAGATATCTGAAGCAATAGCTTTTTTGTCATTCTTATAACTTCTCTTATCTTCCATACCATCTATCAGAATGTTAGTCTGAATTTGAGTGTTCAAAATAGCATTAAACAATTTTATAACTCCTCGTTGTGCAGTTTTCTTCAACTTTCTTTCGTGGTCTAATATCTGTCTAGCATTTTCATCAGCTTTTGGTAGTAAATCTTTTTGACGGCTCTTTTCCATCAATTCTTTTTTTTCCATCTTAAGCAAACGCTTTGCTTTCAATTCTAATTTCTCATCATTCATCTTTTTAATAATCTTCTTTTTTTGACGGACCAAAATAGGATCTGATCTGTTATGCGCCTTTAAATGAGAATTCAATAATGCATCCATAGCACTGGAGAAAGATTCAGTATTTTTTTCTTTACTTTGTCTTGCCTTGCTGCTCTTTGTCTTATTTTTTGAGGATTTCATGTCTTCTAATTCATCATCTGTATCATTCTCCACACTTGACACATCACTAATATCTACTTCATCGTCAAATTCTTCTTCTTCCTCATCTAGGTCTGAGCTTTCTTCTTGCTCTTCTTCTGTGTTTTCCAGCTGTTCAGGTGACTTTTCTTCTTCGCTGATTTCTTCTACTTGTTCATGCTCATCCTCTTCGACCTTCTTCGTGGTATTTGGCTTACTACTTTTACCAATCTTTTGTTTCTTAAGAGAAATTGTTCCTTTTTTAATAGTCATTTTATACTAATTTATATTTTTATTTTATTAGTTTTTAATAGAAATAATTTATAGATATACCAACAGTAGTAACAAGATATAGATAGATTAAACATTTACTATCTTCTATCTCATCTCATCTACAGTTTATTTTTTTTTTTTTTATAATTCTAAGGGAAGAGGAGATCATAGTGAAAGAGGAAAGAAGTATTAGGAGCACTCTTTCTCACATGACCAAGATTTGTATTCGCAAAAGTATTATTACGGAACGTATTTTCTTCCATCCAACTCGATTGGGTTTCCAACATGAAATAAATAAGATGTGTCAATTTATTTACCGAATAATTTGTCAGCATTCAATCTTCTATCACCGTTTCCCATATTCACTCTTTTTTTTTTTGAAAATCTCTTTTTAATTTAATTTTTTGTCTTTATTTCATCAAATGATTTCTGTACAATATTCTGAAGCTTAAATTATATTCTGATGGAACAACTAAAAACATTAGATAGGACTCTATCAAATCAACAGAAGAAAAATACTGAATCACAAAATATTAATACTACAAATCCCTCAAAAATTACTGATATAACAAAGAAACGTTCCTCTTGCTCTTTTATGACATTTCAAAAATTAATTGATGATAACAAGCCAATTCCTGAGCTCACAGGAATTGCCTTCTCTTCGAGATTGACCCCGACTAATGGAGAACAACTTGCGAGAAGACAGCGAAGAGTATCACGACAACAGCATCAAAAATCTGTCTTTTTGAAATTCAATAATGAAAAGCCATTGGCTTTGGTTCTTAAAGAAATAGAAGCTGATTATTCAGCTGCGATAAAATATGATAAAGAATTACTCTCACGAATCGACCTGTTAAAGATGGACATTGAAGAGCTTGAATTTGAAAACTCTACTATCAGTGGTAATATTTCTAAAATTCAAAATAAAGTAAATGAAGCTTTCCAAGATCTCAAGTCTGTAGAATCACAATATCTGGAAAAATTGAGTGATATAAGACAGCAGTTTAATTCAAAATTGAAAGAGTTGCATTCTGAAAAATTAGAACTAGAAAATGAATTGAATAGCATAAAAAATGATGAGCATGTAAAAAATTTACAAAATACAAAACTTGAGTTGCTAAATAAGATAAAAAGTACCAATGAAGTACTCACAGAATTATCCCAAAATGAGACTGTTCTTGAAACAAAATCTAATATTAAAAGACTTAAATTGGAAATCAAAAACATGGAGGACATAATAACTGCAAAAAAGAAACAGATTGATGATATTACTCTATTCCATTCACAATTTCCTTCATTACAACAGAAATATCTTGAGCAACTCAACCATCGAAGATTATTAAGACGGAAATTGAATAACAAGTTGTTAGACTTAAAAGGCACGATTAGGGTATTTTGCAGAATTAGACCACCTACATCAAGCAATTTGGCTGTTTTAAACTATGAAGTTATAGACAGCAGTGAGATTGTGATTTCTAACATGCTGCAGAATGTTATGCAGAATGGAAAAACAGATATTTCCAAATCCCATTTTTGTCTTGATCAGATATTCGAACCACAGGACACAAATAGTGAGATCTTTGAAGAAGTATCACAACTAATACAGAGTTTTTTGGATGGTAATAAAGTTTGCATTTTTGCATATGGGCAAACTGGATCTGGTAAAACATATACTATGTCGAATCCCAAAGATGGGATAATCCCAAGATCCATTAATTTCATCTTTAATTCAATTAAAGAATTAGAAAGCTCGGATAAAAATGTTACTTATGTAATATTTGGGGAATTTTTGGAGATTTACAATGAGAGTATTATTGATTTACTTGATCCTAAGACTAAACATAAGTATGAGATTAGGCATAATGCAGATTTCAGTACAACTATAAATAACTTGAGGGAGATAGAGATTAAATCTGTAGATCAATTCAATTCTGTCTTAAATAAGATCAATAAAGTAAAAAAAACGGCTTTTACAAACAGTAATGAAAACTCATCTAGGTCCCACACCATTTTTAGAATTAAGCTTAAAAAGATAGTTGGGACAACAAGTGATATCGTCGATGCTGGTTTGTTGAGTCTAATTGATCTTGCAGGAAGTGAAAGAGTCTCGAAATCAAAGGTGGACGGTATCCGATTAAAAGAAGCTGCTCAGATTAACAAGAGTTTGAGTTGTCTCGGGGATGTAATTCACAGTTTTGGTAGCAGCAATAAGAATAAGAACACACATATCCCATTTAGAAACAGCAAGTTGACTTATCTCCTTCAGAATAGTTTCAATAGTAATAACTGTAAAACATTGATGTTGGTAACTATCTCTGCTGATGCTTACCATATTAGTGAAACAGTAAATTCTTTAAGGTTTGCAATGAAGGTGAACTCAACAAATACGTCTTCTTCTTCAAAATGAATTATACCTATTCATATTTTTAATCATGGATATTGTGGGGAAATCGTAATATATTAAACTGCATCTTATCTTGAATATGCATGTTTGTGATTTTCAGTATCTCAAAAGCTCTGAAGGTGCGATTAGTATAGCTTTCAAGGGTACTCAAAAAAAAATTCGAATATTGAAAAGAGCTAATAGTGAAAAAAACACTGAGATAAGTGAAGTTACAGACTTTGTTGAACCATTTTAATCTATATATCTTATCTATTCATAGCATTTATGACTAGTTCCTAGGAGTTAATTATTTGTTATACATATCTGCCATTGGATTGTACATAGAATCAGCAAAACGAACTTTCCGCTCAATTGCAACATAAAAATGGAGAAATTCACCAATTGGAGAGACCCAGGAACTGGGATTTCCCCTTTCATGCCTGCCAAACATCTCAATAAGAGTAACATAATTGTGAAGCTTCTCCAGGAAATAATTAATCTTTCACTTTTTGTTTTCAAATTACCTCTTTTCTTGTTACTAATCTTATTCTTTAATTTGAGTCCTTGGAGTTCATTTAACAAGTGTATTGTTAACATAATATTCAGATATCTATTTAGTGGCTTCGCTGCCAGTTCCGGTGATTTGGTTGATCTTAGGGTGGAGAATGTTAAGAAATTTGAGAAAAGAAAAATTTTAGAAAATTTACCTGGGTCAGATGACGTGGTTGTTGTAAATTCCTCCTCACCGTTGGATTATTTTGTGTTATATACGTTAACCAGAGGTAAATTCACCGTTTTGACATTTAACGATAAAAAAAAGTATATTGATATTTCATCATTTGGCACATTTTTAAAGTACGCGCTAAATTTATCATTTACTGAGAAACCACTTGCAAGTTTGAAGGCTTGTTCCAAGTCTGCACCCATCTTCGTCTTCCCGGAATCGACTCCTAGTAACAACAACGCAATCTTGAAATTTAACAATGATGAATCTACAATTGATTTACCTAATGATGGAGGAATGAACTTAAAAGTGCTAAGTATCAAACTTCTTCCAAACTATTTAACAACACCTGTTCCTGAGAGTAGTGTATCTTATCTCTATAAATTATTGACTAATAGTAAACTGTTGAGATTCAAAGTACATATTGCGTCTGCTTCTGGATTCAGCAAATGGTCAGATATCAGAGCAAAACTTTCTGATATTAGTGGGTTAAAGCTAGTTGCTAATGATTTGCAATCCAAGAAACTGTTCATCAAGTCATTTCACAGCGATTAGAACTGGATGGCAAGTATTTCTTTTATTTATTTTCTTGTAAAAGTTATACCTCATTAATAGTAATGCTTAGATACATTTCACGTGTCAACACTTGTCCCATAAATATTTGTAGAAATCCACAGGATTACCGTTTACCATATTTCTGGTATCAGCTTAGAGAATCATCTTTACATTTTTCCACAATATTGTATAATCATCGTATGTAAGCCCTGTTTATTTTTTTACAATAATAAATAGGAAAGAGACAACAGAGTTTTCACGCATCCACGCAATAAAAAAAAATACACTAACTGATCAATCTGGCGCTTAGAGAAATGAAACAAAAAAAAAAAAGAAAGAAAAAACGAAAACAACAATACTTTTAAAATTAAACTGGAATATTGATTATTCAAGTTAATTAATCCTACAAGATATCTTCGAACGCTTGAAATTTCTGCGTCATATCCAAGTATTACAATAAACTGTATTCCTATTCAGTAGTCCTATAGTTTTAGATTATATCGCTCGACAGTTCTTATCCTTCTCCAAGTATACCTATATATAAATATAAAGTTTACTGGGAACCATTGATTTTTATTCTTTTGATATTCAGAGGAGAAAAATATTTAAGTTATAATATAAAAGACGAAGAAGCCATAAAAGATGCCAATTTGCGGTTCTGATAAAAAGCCAAGTATGTTTTATTTCGATAATTACACTCCTTTTCAGTAATCGGTTTCATGAATTACTAACTCATTTTTTTTTCTTTAGTTCAACGTAAGATCGTTATTTTAGGTGATGGTGCCTGTGGTAAGACATCGTTATTGAATGTCTTCACTAGAGGATATTTTCCACAAGTATATGAACCAACTGTTTTTGAAAACTACGTGCATGATATATTTGTTGACAACCAAGCTGTTCAGTTATCATTATGGGACACAGCAGGTCAGGAAGAATTTGATAGATTGAGATCGTTGAGTTACAGCGATACGCATACAATAATGCTTTGTTTTTCAGTGGATTCTCCAGATTCTTTGGAAAATGTTGGAAGTAAATGGATGGCTGAGATTCAAGAGCATTGTCAAGGCGTTGCATTGGTCTTGGTAGCTTTAAAATGTGATTTAAGGAATAATGAAGACAATGAAAATGGAAAATTCTCCAATTTAACATCATATGAACAGGGTTTGGATATGGCTAAAAAAATAGGTGCTATGAAATATTTGGAATGTAGTGCCAAAAAGAACAGAGGTGTCAATGAAGCATTCACTGAAGCTGCAAGATGTGCTCTTACTTCTCACCCGAAGAGTGCAAGTGAAGAAGCAGCTGACGAAGCTAATATTTGTATCATCATGTGATTTTGTTAAACTGAGCTTGAATTATATCTGACGCAAACTTTAAATTAAATAACATAAGAATCATAATTCCTGTTTGTTTTAATCTTTATATTATATTATAACCCTTGTTTTTATTTTTGAACTCATTTTTAATTATTGTTTTTTTTGTTCTAAGAAAAAGAAAAGTTTTCATTCACTCACTTTTTATTTAGTTAATTATTTTTATATTATCAATTTCTCTTTTTTAAAAATCTTGTAGAGTTACATATTCGTGGAAGAAGCATAATGCTTGGGAAGAGAAACTATTGTAACCGTCTATAAATTTAATGTAATATAATAACCAATATATAATAATAATAATGAAATAAAGTATATCAAATATTTTATTAATGAGACCAAATTCTTACTTGTTTGTCCTTACCACCACTGACGACTCTTTTACCATCCAAGCTCCAGTCAACAGCATACACTTCGTCTTTATGGCCAGGTAAATCAACACTTAATTTCAAAGTCTTCAAATCCCAAATTTTCAAAGTTGTATCCTTAGAACAACTGACTAATAACCTGTTATCTGAACTCCAGCATACCTGATAAACAGGTCCAACATGGCCCCTGAAAGTACCTTTGAAAGTTCCCTGCTGGCCATCCCATAATTTGATGGAATTATCAAAGGAAGCAGAAACTATAAATTTCCCATTTGGAGAGAATGCAACATGATTGACAAGCTTTTGATGTCCATGCATTCTGTTAATCGGTTTATTTTGTTTCTTTGGATTCCATAAGTACATTGTAAAATCATCGGAGCAAGTCACCAATCTCTCTTCTGAAACATTAAATAATTTTTTAGCAATTGCAATTTTCTCTGATAATGATTGTTTGAAAATCTTAGAATTTTCAATGCTATTAAAAGTATAACATCCTTTTCTAAGTAAGAAATCGGTTGATAAAGATAGATGGTTAATCCAATGAGCATGAGATTTAAAGGTTTTCACCAACTGACCATTATCAGGATTCCAGGCCATGATAGTCTTATCATGAGAAGCAGAATAAATATCATTGAAACCACCCCATTTCACGCATGATACGTTCAATTTATGACCACACAATGTATGTATACAAGTCAAATTGGAAACATTCCATATTCTAACCGTGGCGTCTTTAGAACCTGAGCAAAGCATCATCGTATCACCTTGGACTAAGTGTAGCGGCTTCCAACAAATACTCGTAATCCACTTGGAATGACCTGTCAAAGTACCTATCAATTCACCTTTTTCACTATTCCATATCTTGATGGTATTATCCATTGATCCTGTGGCGATATATCTACCACATGGAGAATATTCAGCCGTCAAAACCCAGTTAGAATGACCATCTAAAGTTTTAAAAGGAGTCTGAGTGTCACAATCCCAAATCTTGGCTGTTGAATCACCTGAGCCCGTCACCATTTTATTTGAATTAACAGGAGAAAATTTAGCAGTTAAAATTGTAGCACCATGACCAGAAATAGCAAATGAAGATCTCGTGATTGGTTTAACCTTGAAAATTGATTGAGGAGTAAACAAAATAGTCAAATGATCTTCAGTAGTCTTTAAATTAGGTTTTAAAATGGAAGTGTATAAACTATCCACTATTTCTTTTTTTATCTCTTTTTCATCGTCTAAAACCACATCGAAATCGTATGGTGTTGGATCATCAAGAGAATTGTTTAATTGATTCAATAATTGTTCCAATTGCTTTTTCGTTATATTGGATGGAATACGAATAGAGTTACCAATGGCTTCCTTTGTCTCTGATGATTTAAAAGTAACAGTAACGAAGGTGACATCTTCTTGTTTTTGAATGATGGAAGAAGTAGGAGTGTTATTCTCTTGCAAATCCTTCTTTTGTCTTTTCGATGGCGGTGGCAATAATGTTGACATGGCTGCACTATTGAAGTATGTTTATTGTAGCGTTCTCCTTGAAGTCAGACCGAGTGAAAGAAAAACAATGGAAACAGTTTACCCAAGGAAGTATGCTATGAAAAGCTTTATGTTTGAATTTCATCTTGTTCGATACTGCTAAGGGAGGAAAATATTATAAAAAAAAAAATGCAAATCAAGAGATGAGCATAGAATGGAAAATATAAGGTAAAAATTATGAGCGCTGGTAACTATGCTTTATTTCAGCATACAAAGAATGGAGTGAATCTGATCTCACCAATGAGTAAAACCAAGTCAAGATCCCATATTAAAAGGGCATAGGGAACTGCCTTTAATTGAAATTATGAGTAGGAAC
The DNA here is from genome assembly GCA_010994365.1 of Saccharomycopsis schoenii. Lineage (NCBI taxonomy): Eukaryota > Fungi > Ascomycota > Saccharomycetes > Ascoideales > Saccharomycopsidaceae > Saccharomycopsis > Saccharomycopsis schoenii. The sequence goes on along the minus strand of JNFU01000001.1, from coordinate 640,038 downwards.
ACAAGGAAACAATTGCGTTTGAACTTCTAGAAAAAATGCGTATTGATTGAATCTGCAGGTAGATAACGATAGTGATTCGGTTTATTATTGCTGTTCAGTTCTGTTTTTGATGTCATAAAGTGACTCTTTATTTTTTCTTCATCAGCTTTTTCTTTCTTTGGATATTTCTATATCATTTTTTTTTTTTAGTAATTAGACAATAACACATCAAAATATCTAGATTTATAACTCATTATAGCTTATCATCCATTTAGTAAGACCCTGTAGTATCTTTGATGATATCCCTGGTTGTTATACCAATTTCTGCGATTTTATTGACTCCGTAAATATATTTCAGTAATACATTGCAGTTAGACTGGCTTTAGCATTTATTGAAATTTCCCTATGCTGATAAAATCAAAATCATTTAGCAGGTTTGTTTCTGTTGAGCCAGGTATGACTGGTTTGGTTAGCTTAATATTGTGTCCTTTTCTCACTTGAATAATGTTGATATGCTAATCTGAGAGATGCAGGTTATTTGCATATTTCTATATATCTAGCACAAATCATCTTTCTTGTTTCTTGTATATGAGATATAATCTAAAAATTCCGAGAAGAATCAAGCTTCTTATATTACAATCTTTTTAAATATGAGAACAACCGTGGTTACTAACAGCTTGTACTATTACATCTTAAATTACCTTTCTTAGTTGGAATGATCTTCAGTGATATTCATTATTTAAGATGATCTTCATATATATGAACTGATTCAGCTTTATTGTATTCTCAGTCGACAGCTTCCTTTGAATTTATAAGAAAAAGTTTGTTTACATTTTAATTATTTGCTTCGATTTTAAAATATTTTTACATGCTTTAAACAAATAAAAATAATGCCATGCAAAGAAAAGAAAAATATCAAGTTGAACTTATATAGCATTTCTCACCTTTGCAGACAATGTAGAGTGCAGCTGTCTAATAGCCAAATGTTAAGATGCTAATGTGAAAGCTACATTTTTGTCAACCTAATCTACTAGGAAACAAACACAATTCTTAATGCCTGTAAAAATTGTTGAAAGGTGATTCTTAGCATCCTAACATTCCTTTTTTGTTGCTATTGTGGTTGTTTTCAATAGAAATTTGGCTTCAAATAGGTAGTTACCTATTGAAGATATTTACTATACTTACTGAATATATTTCAAAACAATCTACAAGCTACGTGATAAGCAAGTTATAGAATATTACATTATGAGCACCGCTCAGACTTTTTTTTCCACTGTTCAGCATTAAAGAAAATGGCCAATAAAAGGCTACCAAATGTTAAGCAGAACACAGAAAATTCTCACCGGCAGAAATCTCTAAAAATTTTTTTTTTTTTTTTTGAAGTCTACTGCTAATCTATGCTTAGTAAAGCGCTTTCCAGTAAACAATGCTAAAAAAACATACTAAGTCACTAAATTAGTTAGCTGGAGAGGGAGAAAAAGAAAAATTTTTAAACATTTATACAATATTGCAATATTGTTTTACCTGTTATTGCCATATTATTGCTATACTTATCATACATTATATTAAAACATATATTTTTTTGGTTAACTTTATTACTTGTTATCTGAACAGCAAGCAATCATAGTAATATCTTAATAGTAATATTAATATCATTAACCATCCAATATGATTAGTAAATCAATTGCATGCAAGAATAAGATAATAATCAATTCCACAAGATCCTTGGCCACTGTTGCTGATCCTGCAGCCAATCCTGTTCGTCAATATGGTGGTTTGAAAGATCAAGACCGTATCTTCCAAAACTTGTACGGCAACTATGGCCACGACTTGAAATCCGTAATGAAAAGAGGTGGTTGGTATAAAACCAAAGAACTTGTCCTTAAAGGTGACAAATGGATTATTGACGAAATGAAGAAGTCCGGTCTCAGAGGTAGAGGTGGTGCTGGTTTCCCATCTGGTCTTAAGTGGTCGTTCATGAACCCTCCAAACTGGGAAAAAAATGTGGGCCCAAGATACTTGGTCGTTAATGCTGATGAAGGTGAACCTGGTACTTGTAAAGATCGTGAAATCATGAGAAAAGATCCACATACCTTAGTTGAAGGCTGCTTGCTTGCAGGTAGAGCCATGAACGCTACCGCTGCCTACATTTATATCAGAGGTGAATTCTACCTTGAAGCAGTTACTTTACAAACTGCCATCAACGAGGCTTACAAGGCTGGATTAATTGGTAAGAATGCATGTGGCTCCGGTTATGATTTCGATGTTTTTATTCATCGTGGTGCAGGTGCTTATATCTGTGGTGAAGAGACAGCTTTAATTGAAAGTATTGAAGGTAAGGCCGGCAAACCAAGATTAAAGCCACCTTTCCCAGCCGGTATTGGTTTGTTCGGTAGACCAAGTACCGTTACTAATGTTGAAACCGTTGCTGTCTCTCCAACCATTTTGAGAAGAGGTGGTGACTGGTTTGCATCTTTTGGTAGACCAAGAAATAGTGGTACTAAGTTATTTGGTATTTCTGGTCACGTTAACAAACCATGTGTTGTTGAAGAAGAAATGTCTATTCCATTAAGAGAATTGATTGATAAACACTGCGGTGGTGTCATTGGTGGATGGGATAATTTGAAGGGTATCATTCCAGGTGGTTCTTCTGTCCCAATTTTACCAAAGTCTACATGTTCTGATATTCTTATGGATTTCGATGCTCTTAGAGGTGTCGGATCTGGTTTAGGTACTGCTGCTGTTATTGTAATGAATGAAGAAACAGATGTTGTCAGAGCTATTCAAAGATTCAGTTCTTTCTATAAGCATGAATCGTGTGGCCAATGTACACCATGTAGAGAAGGTACTACTTGGTTAGACAAGATGATGACTAGATTTGCTGCTGGTCAAGGTACTGAGAAAGAAATCGATCAAATCTGGGAGGTCACCAAGGAAATCGAAACACATACTATTTGCGCTTTAGGTGATGCTGCTGCCTGGCCTGTACAAGGTTTGATTAGACAATTCAGACCAGATATACTGAAAAAGTTCCAAGAATTTGCTGAAAAGACAGGCAAGGAAGTCAGTCCTGGTGGTTGGATCAAAGAAGGTGACGTTGTTGATGGTAAGGTCATCAACAATCCACTCCCACCTAGTCATTTTTAAGCATACTGGGATAATAGAATAATTTACTCCATAATGGTGGAAAGAAGAAAAACAAACTATAGTCTGAATTATCTTTCTCTTTAAAAGAAGCAAAAAGTTAATCAACAAAGATACAACTAATAATAATCTACAGTTCACCATCCTTAAGCATAATTGAAAAATGAATACAAGCCAATCCTTCAATTATTTATCAATCACATTAATTTCTCCTTTTTTCATATCACTCTCTGTCTGTTGCAGACGCATAATGATAACTCGGTTTATCTCTCTTCCAGGTATTTAATGAAATTTGGTTTACCAATTTTCAAAACAAATAACAACTTATATAAAATATAAATAAAAACAATACAATAAAAACTATCTAAAAATTAAAAAAAAAACATACCTCGAGTAATATACCAAAAGGCTACTTTCGTTTATGAGCAATATAAGGATTGAAGATCGTATATAAGAGCATCGTTTATAACCAGTACTTTAGTAAGGGCAAGAAATACTCCCAGCATTAAGTAACAAAGAAAAAAAAAGTACAAACTTTTTTTTCTTAATTGTACATTTGTTCTCTGCCATTTTTTTCTTTCAGGTACAAAATCTGTCTTTTTTTTATTGCAGCAGAATCTACTTCTGGTTGAGCAGCACCTTTCCAAAAATTCTATTTCACACCATTTATTGCTTATAAAATTTGGATTCCTTGAGAAAATAGAGAAAAAAAATTACAGAAAAAGGAAAAAAAAAGAGACCAAACGAGAGCAGACATGGAAGTCAAATTAAGTTAGTTTGACTAAAGTTTATTGAATTTAAATATTGAAATAAAACCAACCAATTGCACCTTTGATATTGAATCCACATCAGTAAAATATACATATATATATATATATTATAACAGCAACCTACCGATTAATTGATTGATAAAAAACCATAAGTAATATTTGATATAGGAATATCGCATTCTGCATAGAGCCACTTATTGCTTCGTTCTCAGATAATTACTGATATGGACAATAACAATAGTAACAACAAAGAGGAGCCCTCAAGGACCCAGAATCAACACGGTCTGGGTTCTTTCTCCAACGCGTCATCTAGTATCGCTAGCAATCAGAAAAAGAAGCCGCCTTTGTTCGCCAGGTCACATAGTCTTTTCACTAACAACAAGGTCAACGACAGACAAAATAAGTTACCCGTAGCTAATGCTTTCAATATTCAAAGAACGCCACCCAATAACTTCTACAATAAGAGAACAGAGAGCTATTCTTCCTCGTCCTCCAGTTTGAGCAGGGTTCCTAGTTTTTCCGTGGATAAATCCACAAACAATCATTTGGCTTCCGAAATCTATGATAATAATAATAGCATTAATAATAATTATAATCCTTCCAGCAACCCCATTAACAAGAATGATATGAAAGGCTTCAAGCAGCGATTGAATGCAGAAAAGTCTCGTTATAAAGTTCAAGAGAAGGCGTATCTTAGAAGAATGAACAATGAATTCACTGATGATTATGCAACTAAGGCGATCAATACAAGAAATAGTTCTGTGTACAATACAGATCATGAAGATGATAATATGTTGGATGTGGCTCGCGGTATTGAATTTGAAGATGAATTCGATGAAGAGATTGATTACGATGATTTGGATGAAGCCTTTTACAATCATAGTGATTCTTCCGACATTGATGTTGAAGATAAGTTTGAACAGATGGATGACAATATTATTACAGACAGACAGAAGAAGTTATTCAACTCCGAATATCTAGACTCAGATAATTTTCATGAAGTGTCAGTAAGGAAATCTGATGATGTAAGGCAAAGAGCTGAGTCTTTATCTGCTAATCCTTATGATACAGACGTTACAAGAAATTTGGAAGACAACAAACATACAGAGATCCTTTCAGATACTAGAACGTCGATGAGTAGAACTAGTAGTGGGAAGATAGATACAACACGCGAAAGCAAACCAGACAGTCATAACGAGGATGATGAAGTTGAGATCACTTATCCGACAGAGATTGCTTCATTATCTACAGATCCAACAAACATCAAATATAAAATTGATGACTCTATTATATTTCCAATTATCAAATCTCAATTGAAGCCGGAATTACTTGACGATGATGAATTTTTAGAAAGATTTGAATGGCAGACAATGTTGGGTGTCGTTGTGAATTCAGACATTGTGACTTCTGAAAAAAATAAAATGATGCATAAATTAAACGCCACGGATGATAACAATGTGAATTTCGTTAACGCTCATGGTGGTCAATCTTACCTCTCCAATTTCTTTGTCACTCAGTACAAAGAAAACTTGTGGATTTCTCTCAAAGCTAGAAAATATGACAGAAGTATTCACGAGCAGCAAAAAATCTTAGGATATAGCAGAAGTTTGGTAGATGAAGTCATTGAGGAAATAATGAAATTTAAGTATAGCTCAGATGTAATTAAAAGCAATTTCTATCGGGAACTTATTAAAGAGGGTAAAATTGAATCAGAAAAAGATGATTTATCAAATGAATTAAAAATGAAGTTGGATGGGCTTATTTATTATGATGCGTCTAATGTTGTTGATGCTCTTTTACACAAATATGAAAAATGTCAACAGCTATGGATGACCCATGAAGATATGTATATTGCTAAACCTATAATGAAATCTCCAGATTTCAACAATAGATTGGAAGCCTTGATCAGTTGGAAAAATATTGTCACAGGACTTCATTCAGAGAGAAAGTTATTAGTAAACTGGTTCAAGAGTGATTATTATTCTAGAAATTACACTAATGAAATGATACATAATAGCCATAAGAAAAATCATTCCAGTTCAAGTTCAAGTTCTACATCAACAGTGTCTTCGTCAAACAATACAATGCTTTCTTCGACATCTTTGAAATACGGCCAGAAGTTCAAGTACAATCATGACTCAGTCCCGGGTAGTATTTCCAGTGGTACTTCGTCTTCTCCAGTTGCAAATACCGCAATTTCAGGATTGGTACTTTCAAACAATAACAGTGCGATTTTGACAAATTCACCAACTACTTTATCTGGGGGCAATGTAGAAAATAATAATAATATCCCAGACGGACACTCTCAGCATGATCCGTTTATTCAGAGTGGCATGGATATTTCCATTCCTCCATCTCCAAAGAAGGAGGCCTATCCAAGTATTAATTCAAATAAGAACAGCAACAATGGCAATGTCAGCACTAGCATTGACAATATTGATGATGAGTTAAATGTTGCGTTGTTTGCGGAAAATATCTTAGCATATAAGAATATTGATGAGATTTTTGAAAGAAAGATTTTCCGCGTGATTAATCCATGGTCGAAGAAGACTACAAAGACATATGTGGCTTTAAAAAAGGTGTATGATGATGTGAACTTGCCTTCATTTTTGCCTATGTTATTAACATTGCTGAAATTTCCATCCAATTTAATCAGAGAAATCATTTTGAAAAGATTGGAGTATGCTAGAGCTATTAGACAATTAACATTGATGTCTATTGACCAAACCATTGAAGATTTTAAAACGATTATTAAGATTTTCTTTATTATCAAAAACAATTTATTGACGTTTCTTAAAGGTATTCCTGACGTTAATGCTTATGATTTGCAATTAGATTATGCTGAAGCTGATCAAGTATTCTTAAATTTCATTGATCATTTGATAGTCTTATACGGAAAGAAACTTTTGGATAGTTCTAAGACACAATACACATTCACTACATATAAAGAACCAGCATATTTGGAAGCACAATGGCAATATTTGAAAAATATTGGGTTTTTCTTAAATACAGGGTTCGCATATAGAATTTTTAGGAAATTTGCATATTTGGTGTCCACTTTAGTCCATAGATTAGTCAGGTACATTGATCATCAATTATCATATCCTATGTTGCAGAACAGAATTAAATTGGTTAAGTGGTATACTTCGACATTTGATAATTTCAACAATGTTAAACGTCAACTAAATGCTTTATCTAACGAGTTTCTCAGTAATGTTCAAAATGCAGAATTATTGAAATTGTCGTTGAACAAAGATTATTTGATGACTAAAAGTATTATGTCATTTTTTATCAAGACAAATCATTCTTTGTTATTTATAAATGGAGCTTCCAATTTTAAAGACTTATTATATACCAATAAGATTAGTCAATTCAATGATGGCCTTCAAAGTCAACCAAATTTGTCTGCGGAGCCACCAAAAAAGGCGCTTCGATACCATATTTTGTTAAGTGAAGAAATGAATGAATTAAGTGATCAAGAAATTTTACAGACTATTCAAGGGTTTAAATTAGGTTCTGATCTACAGCAGCCAAATATTGGGGACTTCAAATTCTCAGCTAGTCCCAACTCTAAGGATAAGCTGTTTCTGCTGACAAAGAAATCTAATTCTAAGGAAACGGATGATGAAAGCTCAATAGACAATGATAATAGCGGTGTTGATAATGAACCAGTGAAGAGAAATCCTGGATATATTTTGGTTATTCCTGTTATGAGAGATATCAAATGGACCGGTACTGAAAGAGATATCTCTGTAAAAGCTGAAGAGATGTCAATACCTAGATATGTGAACATCAAGCATGGTGATATATTGTTGGTTGCTGAGGGACAAGCGTTGAACTTAACTGCAGCAAAACTTAATTTCATCAATAAGTTGAATCAATATTACAAGGAAGAATATGAACCAAGTATGAATGAAGATGAGAAAATGTCAGTTAGTTTAATTTTTGACCGTTTTTATCGAAATGATTTCAGGTCAAACCCGCCAACTATTAACAAGGATAATAAGTTCATAAAATTGATTAAAGTTTTGAGATGTAAAAAACTTTGCAGTTTTTCGCATCTTCAAAGAGAATTGATTCGAATGAGCAAATATTACAATGAAATGTCTTTTGTGCTATTGGAAAAATCGTCAACATTGAAAGATTATATAGTTGAATTCATTAATGATAATCAATCTGAAAGAGGTTCATGCTTGGAAATCATAAATAATCTTTATTATAATATTAGAGATAGTTCATTATCAGCTCTTCAAACAGTTGAGTCTGACAAAATGAGAAGATTTCTTGAATTGTTGATTCAAATGAGTATTGATTGGATCACAGTTATAGTTGATGAATGTATACCATCCTCTCCAAAGACATTCAAGTGGTGTGTTTCAGCATTAGAATTCGCCGATTTGATATTCAAGAAATTCAATGTTCTTCTCTTGAACGAGGAACAATTTAATCAATTAAAGATGAAGGTTTCTGGTTGTTTAGCCCTATTGATTAGTCATTTTGATATCATGGGTGCTAGATCCAATAAAGCTAACCAAGTCTTATTGTCGATTTCCAAGTTGCAGAGAAAGACTATTTTGAAAGAAGACAAACTAGAATCCACCAAGAATATTGAATTGAAAGAGAAAATTTCCAGTTTGGATAAACAATTGGAACAAAGGCTCATTGAAAGAAAAGAAATTGGTAAAGTATTGGATAATGCTAGATCCGAGAATAAAATATTAACATATTTAGCATCTTCATCCTCCAAGTTTTCATCAAAATGGCAGAAAGGTGACTATGTGGGAGGTGGTACTTTTGGATCTGTTTACACTGCTACAGATTTGACCAAAGGTATAGTGATGGCGGTTAAAGAAATTAAGTTCCCTAATTTTCAATCTGTGTCTAACATTGGTAAGATTATCAAAGATGAAATGACCGTTTTAGAAATGTTGGACCATCCAAACATTGTTCATTATTATGGTGTTGAAGTTCACTCTGATAAGGTTTACTTATTTATGGAATTTTGTGATGCGGGTTCATTAGGATCTTTATTGAGCCATGGTAGAATCACTGATGAAAGATTGATCCAATGGTATACATTCCAAATGGTTGAGGGGTTGGCTTACTTGCATTTGAAGAATATTGCGCATAGAGACATTAAGCCAGACAATATTTTATTGAACAGGTTAGGAGTTGTGAAATTTGTTGATTTTGGTGCTGCCAAGTTGATCGCTACTTCTGGCAAGACGAGAGTTACGGGTATCTTTGGAAACAATACTGTGAATAGTCATAACAGTGCAGAGGATGCCAATGATAACAATTTGAATGAAGGTGGAATTGCAGGTACACCGATGTACATGTCACCTGAAATTATTTTGGGTAAGAGAAACAGCGAATGTTTAGGAGCCGAAGATATTTGGGCTCTTGGATGCTGTGTTTTAGAAATGGGTACTGGGCATAGACCGTGGGCAAAGTTGGATAATGAATATGCGATCATGTTTCACATCGCTGGTGGAAATACACCGCAATTACCAGGGCCTGAAGATTTGAGTGACGAAGGGGTAAGATTTTTAAAGAGATGTTTTGTTGTTGATCCTGAAGAGAGAGCGACTGCTGAAGAGTTGATTAATGATCCTTGGTTAGAGGAAATTCGTAATGTTCAGCTTGGATTTGAAATGAACAGCAGTGCTTCATCAGAGGTATCTGATTATATTTGAAATGTTATAAATAAATTTTGATTAATTTAAAAAAAGTGTATATTTAAAAGTTAGAGATTATTTTAGTAAGCTAGGTAATACTAGTATAACTAGTTATTGTTTTTTCTAAAGATAATATGTAAGTAAGCACTGACTTGTATTCTGCCATTTCGAAGATATGTAGAAATAGCAGGCTTGATTAAAAACGGTATGCCACAGAGAGAAGTCTGGCTGCCAAGTCCGCTCGCGTTCAACATGAAGAAATTGTTATTTTTTTTCCCAGTTCTGCATAAGTAGCAAGACTAACGGACAAAATAAGCGAAGCAATTTATAGATACAGAACAAGTAAGGGTTACAACAATTGAAAAAAAAAAAAAAGAAAAAATTTTTTTTGTTGAATTCTTCATTGACAGTTTTTGTATGTGTGGAAACCGGTTAGCTACATACAGCAGCCATCCCATCAATTCATTCATGGATTAAACACTCTGATTAACACTTACTACTAACATTTATTACTTCATTTAATTAAAATTATTAGTATTTGCATCGGAATAGATATAGAAGTTACGAGAATATAGAATATTAATTTAAGTAGCGCCATAAATGATGAATAGATTGAAAGATTTTATAGTTACAGCCCCACCGCCCCCAGTTGTACTAGATGCTCAGGCTGTTAGTGGGATCCTTGGTGCAATTTCAATAGCATGTTGGATAATTGTGTTTGCGCCTCAGATATATGAGAATTTCAAGAGAAAATCCTCGGATGGATTGTCGTTACTGTTTGTGATACTATGGCTTGTGGGAGACATATTCAATGTTGTTGGTCTGATTTTACAAAACGTGCTACCCACTATGTTGATCTTAGCGATATATTACACTTTGGCAGATATTGTTTTGCTTTTGCAGTGCTTGATGTACAACAAGCAGAATGAAGAAGAAGAGGAGGAGCGCGAGAGCGAGCACGAGCAGCTTCTTTTCAATGGCAACACGCAGGCTGGCGCAGCTGCCCATCCTCAGCACAAAAAGAAGAAGCATATGGTTGATCCGATCCACTTGTCGCCAGCAAACCCATTGAACGAGGACGTGTTGGACGAGATGATCATCCACCGCGAGGCAGATCCGCTACTAAGACGCAAGAATGCCGATGAGGAGGACACAAGTGGCGCCAGCAGCAGTCTCTACAACTTGATTTTGATTCTCTTGGTGTTGATCTCCGGAGTTGGCGGCTGGTACATCTCTTATGTCAGACACCCTCCACACAGAGGCACCCAGCCACATGATCCGTTGGATGACGACTTGAAAATTGACTTTATGGGCCAGTTTTTTGGCTACTTGTGTGCTGCCTTCTACCTTGGCTCGCGCGTGCCGCAGATCTTGCTCAACTACAAGAGAAAGTCCGTTGACGGCATCAGCTTCATGTTCTTCTTCTTCGCCTGTATGGGTAACTTGACCTACGTGTTGAGTATTCTCAGCTATGGCATAAGCATGAGGTACTTGGTGATTAACTTCAGTTGGTTGCTCGGCAGCGTGGGAACGTTGTTTATGGACGGGGTGATTTTCGTGCAGTTTTTCGTGTATAATGAGAAAAAGATTGTCGACAACAGCCAGAGCTTGGATGATCAGGAGGAGTATCCAAATTATGTGTGACTCTTGGTAGATTATATACATTTATAAATAAATTCATGAACTCCTTTTTTGGCCGAAACATTTATATGTATTGTGCTCATGCACGTGCTATTCACGTGCACAAATTTTTGTTGGCATTTGCGAGTACTTAGATAGAAAGGTTGAGTCAGAACCAGACGTGCGTTTTGGTACATACACGTGCGCTACATGACGCGCATATGCATTGTCGCAGTACCATTGCACGGAGAAAAAACGTTTTGTGTTTTTTTTTTAGTGCTAAACATCTGTGACGGTACTATGGCCAGAATGCTGGCAACGCTAGTGATGTTGCTCCCAGCATTATATTCCAGTACTACTCCCAGTAATATTGCTAGCAAGCCTTCTGATCTCGCTGGTATTCCAAATGCGATGAATTCCCTTGATTTCCGACATGTGCGGTAACGAATCAACGACTTACTAGTACTTTTAGCGCCCCTTGGACTCGTAGCACCGGGGTATCTAACCTGGATAGCCTGGGCGCGTTAGTGCGCATGGTCAGCGCTGCTATATATGCCTGGTTGTGGCCACTTGGAGGCTTTTGTTTGTGCGATCTGCTGGGTCCACTCAAAGTTTTTTTCCGGTGAAGCGTGTGCGTGGAAATTTTTCTTCATTCCCAAACTAGTAAAAAGGTATCCCCTTAACAAGGTTTTCCTGACAATATATAAATAATAGCCGATCTGTCTGGGTGTTTCGTTTTGCATGAATATATACCTTGTTCAGCTTCCTTCCACATCTCTCCAAATCAGGTCACCTGCCAATACTACTCTTTGTTGTTCCAGTATCCAACAGAGCCCTTCTTGCTACAGCAGATATTCTCCCACAGACCCCACGATGAGCGTCACTCCCAGAAAACATAACAAGTCTCAAAGCGCCTACGTATGTGTATCTTCAAGCCTAATGTGTGGCGCCACCGGTGGGATGGCCCGCCACTTATGTCTTCTACTACTTCTTCTTTCTTCTCTTTCAGTGTTTACTAACTGTCAATCAACTTTGTTGCAGGCCTTTGACAATACTACTACCTCAATTGCGGCTTCTCAAATGAGAAACCACTTGAACAAGCTTTCCGATACCTTGCAGACCAACGATGAAACCGTGCAAAAGAAGTTTGATAACGAAATGGACTCTTTCTTTGCCTTGTTCAGAAGATACTTGACCGACAAGGCCGCCGGTGGCACCTTGGATTGGGACAAGATCAAGTCGCCAAACCCTGACGAGGTCGTCAACTATAACTCCTTGAACGTTGACCTTTCTTTAGACAAAAGCAAGCAATTGTTGTCTAAGCTTGCTGTTTTGAAGTTGAATGGGGGCTTGGGTACCTCCATGGGTTGTGTTGGTCCTAAATCTGTCATTGAAGTCAGAGACGGCAACACATTTTTGGATTTGTCTGTCAGACAAATCGAATATTTGAACAGAAAATACGACTCTGATGTTCCATTGTTGTTGATGAATTCTTTCAACACAGATAACGACACTCAGCACATCGTCAAGCAATACTCTGGCCATCGTATCAAGATCAAGACCTTCAACCAATCTAAGTTTCCAAGAGTCTTCAAAGACTCTTTATTACCAGTGCCAAAAAGCGTTAATGATCCTTTGAAATCCTGGTACCCACCGGGCCATGGTGATTTATTCGAGAGCTTAACTTCCACCGGCAAGTTGGATGAATTATTGAGCGAAGGAAAAGAAATCTTATTCGTTTCTAATGGTGATAACTTGGGCGCCACCGTTGATTTAAACATTTTAAACCACATGATTGAAACTGGTGCTGAATATATCATGGAATTGGCTGACAAAACTAGAGCCGATGTTAAAGGTGGTACTTTAATCAATTATGATGGTCAAGTCAGATTATTAGAAGTTGCACAAGTTCCAAAAGAACACGTTGAAGAATTCAAATCAATTAAAAAATTCAAGAATTTCAACACCAACAATTTATGGATCAACTTAAAAGCTATTAAGAGATTAGTTTTGGAAAATAAAATTCAAGTTGAAATTATCCCAAATCAAAAAACTATCGATTATGATGGTAAAAAGGATGTTCCAATCTTACAATTAGAAACTGCGGTTGGTGCAGCTATTCGTTTCTTCAAAAATGCTCACGGTGTTGTCGTTCCAAGAAGTAGATTCTTACCTGTTAAAACTTGCTCTGACTTAATGTTGGTCAAATCAGATTTATTCTATTTGGAGCATGGTGCTTTGGTGTTAGATCCAAACAGATATGATGGCAACCCTTTGATTAAATTAGGTTCTTACTTCAAAAAAGTCAATGATTTTAACTTGAGAATTCCACACATGCCAAAAATTGTTGAATTGGATCATTTAACTATTACTGGTAATGTGTTCTTGGGCAAGGGTGTCACTTTGAAAGGAACTGTTATCATTGTTTGTAATGATGGCCAAAGAATTGATATTCCAAATGGTTCCATCTTGGAAAACGTCGTTGTTACTGGTAACTTGAAAATCTTAGAACATTAAAAATTATCGCTTATTTTGTTTGAGGAAATAGTTGTAGCTATTAATGTATCTTATCTTATTATCAGATTACTCAGAAATATCAATTCACGCACACAATCATGCATAGATATATTATATCAAATCAATTAATATTGCTTCCCAAATTGTATTTTATCATAAGATTAGTTTTGTAGTTTATTTTATTCGTAAGATATATAAATCTACAGAGAGATGAGTAATAATCATAAATGATGAATTTCAGATAATTTTATATATATATATATATAGAAGATCATATAACAATGAGAATCTGATCTATTCTGTATTTTATTTTTTATATTGTTTATTTTGTTGTCCCTTTCAAAGGATAAGAATGAAGTGTGATATTAGCAATGGAACACTACTATTAGAGAGTGTTGAATGAATTATGATAATAGGAAATGAAATTTCATTAATTTGAAAGAGGCTTATTCATAGTTATTGCATGATTTATTAAATGAAGATACAATATGATCTTTTCTCCCACTGATAAGGAATCCAGCGAAATACTATAACAATGAATACGTAGGTATAATTGGATCCATCCCATTCTATTTTGTTTCTTTGCTATATCGTTCAAATATATAAGGTTGAACCCCTTTGTTTTCCATAATTTTTATTGGTTTCTTTCTTTTATTTGCCTTTCTTTAAAAGCCCTGTTACAATTTTGAATATGTATAAGATACTTGTAATTCATTCATGTGAAACAATTTAGAGTTTACCTTCAGATTGAGCAGCCTTGTAGGCGGCCTTAGAATCATAGTCTTCAACATTTGGAACATATAACGGATTTTTCTTCAAATGAATTGGGACTTCATCTTTTGGAACACCAGGAATGGTCTTAGCCAATTTCAAGTTGTCAAAGACACATTTATTCAATAACATTTCAGCCTTACGACAGTTTTTCAATTCGTGGTTATTTTGTTCAAGACATTTCCAGTGCAATTGGAAACTATTCAAACAGTATTTGTTGATATCATCTAAAACAGATGCGGCACATCTAGTCACTCTTCTACCTTCTTTTAAACAGTCAAATTCCCCATGACCCTTGGAGGCATCTTTACATTGCATGAAGTCATCATTGTATGGTTGGCATTTGCTACCAATGAAATATGAAGCACTTAAAAGTGGGGCAGAAGTAGCACCAATTTCGTTGACCTTTGGAATATGGGATGGTAATGGCTCGGCACTTGTTTCAAGGTAGTAGTTGACCGAGGTTTCTCTATTGTTGGACATTCTTTATGTGTGTATTTTTATGCTTCTATAAATCAAATTCTAGTGGACAATCAAATTTCTCTAGTATCTATCTCCGAAGATAAATAAAAGGTATATTTCAAAACCAATATACAAAATCAGTATTTCTCTGTTATTAGGCTCTGCCACACAATAATACTCTCAGTAAAAAAAAAAAATGATAGAAAAAATTGTACAATTTGAGAGAAAACAAAAAAATTTTTTTCCTGTATATAACTAAAAACTAACTGCACTCTCTTTGCTTGTTCATACAGGTACTTATATTATTATTTATTCTGGAAAAATGATTGGCTGTGGGTTCCGTGGTTATGAAACTCCGATAATAATGTATGGGTTAGCGTGCCCTGTTTATACAATCTTAAGATCAGCATTTAGATGTTTAGAGAGAAGTACCCATCAGATTTGCATGAACCTTTAAGCTTTACCTGATCAGGGTACAAATATCCTGATATTTTCCAACGTTTTGCTGCTTCATTTTTTATCCACATGAAAATCTAAAAATACAAATGCAGGACATTTGCCTCATTTTTGAACTACTTGACAATAGACAGTATAATATCATACAATAATCTTGCATAGTAATGAAAACGCCAGCCGTTGCGTTAGTATCCAAAACCCCTTCAATATTCTCGTATTACAATCAAATAAAACTCATCAGGACAAACGAGTACAAAAATGTCAAAGTTGTGAGCCTTCTATCGTCGTCAACTACACGAAATGATGTGATTGGCTCCAATGAGATTCTTAATTGTATTTATTCGTACAACCGTACTGTCTTGGAGAATGATAGAAACGCACAACCCATAGTTATTGGTTATGATAAATTCAAAAAAATGTTTTACAATTGTTTACAATTTGACAATATTCGATTTATTGAAACCTTTTACAAGAGGAACAAGGAAAGCGGCGAACAAAGTAATTTACTTATGGACTCCAATCAAGAGATGCTTTTCAACAGTGAAAATTATGGAATAACCAATCAACTTAATAGAATCCTAGCTAACTACGATAACGAAGAGATGTTTCTAAGGTTTTTGAAAATGGGAAATTTCAATAAACAAAATTATAAAGATATAGCTTTGAATATGTTACAGTTTCAACTAGGGCAAAGTTCAAATTTATCTGAATTTTGGATGAGCTTGGATACTTATTTCCTGACACTATTTGAATTTGAAGAAGGTGATTTTATTTTCCTAATCCACGATCATTATTCAAGGTTGATCTTTAATTATGAAGATTTACGAGAATTGTTCAATTCAACTTTTTATAACTTAAAAAGCGAAAAGACTCAATCAATGTTCTTGAATTATTTTGTTAAGTATTTTTATTTATCCAAGAATGGATTGTTTAATTTAAATATGTCATCCAACTTCTTTATGAAATTGATTCTTATAGAAAATTCTCTAGTTGTTCATAATTTTCAAAACCTAGAGTTAAATTTCTTAAAATGCTGTTTAAATACGGATTTTGGATATCATAGTGCTATTCAAATTCTAAAATATTTAATTTCAAAGGATAAATTGAGGACTAATATTAAGTACTATCAATTTTTTTATAGAATTTTTTTCAGAAAATTTCAAAATTTGAAAAAAGCAAAGTCTGCTGTTCTTTCTTCTTCGATCAAACAAGTAAATGATACCATAATATATCTCATAAGAAAACAGTTATTAGATTTCACATATATTGATCCTACTTCTCAATTTTTAATTCAGCAAAACACAAACCGTTATTTGAGTCAAAATATTGATTCTTTAAAAATTAATGAAAAGCAGATTTTGGAACAGCCTTTGATAGTGAATCACAATGATTTGTACAATTTTGAGAAGAGAAGTAGATATAATTTTGAGAAGCTTTTTAAATGTTAACATGTGATATCATCTCCATGCGAATTTAGTGAAGTCTTGTGTTGGCGAGTTATTATTGAACTTTTTTGAAACGGCACAGAAACACTAACTAAGAATACAGCAATACCAAGTTGAGTAGTTTTTATTTAAGTATCGGATTGTTTTCCGAACTTCCTACATCTTGTGCTACTACGTCATCTTGTTAAGGCATCCCCTTGTTGGGTTCCAAAGTTATTACCTTCTAAAACTAGCAAAAATCGCTGTAGTTGACTTGTATGCAATTTTTACTTCGATGTTTATTTTATATGAAATTGTGATGTAATTATCAGATATCACAGGAATCCTCTGAGTATTTATAGCTCTTCAGGAAATTCATCAATTAGTCTATCAGTAGTGATGTTTGCTTTTTTTATGTGATGAACATGTTACATGATAAAAGAGCCTTAAATAGATCCTGGATCTTTGTTCAACCCTTCTTTTAAAAGCTGACGGTATTTGCTAATGCATAATTTTGAAATAATACTAGAAATAACAATGAAAACTATTATAATGCTTCCAATTAACGCAGAGATTGTGAAATATAAGAATGGATGAAACTAAATTAATTATAGATATTAGCTCAATAATAAAGATATGATATATTAATAGGTAATAAATATATATTTATGTTAGAAATGTAAATTTAATAATAGACAGTTTTAAATATTCACTAATTAATAGTCCTTGCTGGATAATAGGAAATGTGACAAAAAGCCGTGTGTGAAGTATTATTATTATTATATTCTGCATATGAGCACTCGCATGTTTGCCAAGAAAAACTTTTCTTTCTTTTTCTTTAAAATAGAAGAATACCCTTTATTTTCACAGACTTCATATCAATAAACAATTCTCATCACAGACTGTAGCTATAATTAATAGCCTAAACACATTACGTTATGATTAATGTATACTGGCCATTGACAAATAATGGGTCTCCGTTTATAGAGTATCTTCTCCTTCCATTAATATTTTGCTTTTTTAGCATGTTGGCAACTTTAACTAGAATAGGGTCTGTTTTATTATCACAATATCCAGGATCGTATCTCCAGGGGGTAGTATGGGCCAACTTTATAGCATGTACTGTGATGGGATTCTGTACACATACAGATCGGCCTTGGAAATTATTTTTTCGAAATGGAGTCAAGAATAAAAAACAATTAACTTTGTTTATTGGATTAACCACTGGATTTTGTGGTTCTTGCTCTTCTTTTTCTACTCTCATTAGTGAACTATTTTTATATACTGCAAACATTAGTCCTACAGGTTATTATGATTTTCCAAACAGAGCTTATGGGCTTCTTCAGTTTATGTCTGTTCTCATAACCCAACTTGCAATATCATATGCAGGACTTTTATTCGGGACTCATATAGCTAATTTTATCGAACGTGATATTCTCTTCAGAGAAGGTAATCAACTTGAGCATTTAATAAATCAAGAAGAAAAAGGTCAACTTCCCGTTCAAAAAAAATCAACCTATCATACAATATATAATTACGTTGAACTTGTCCTTGCACTCCTTGGTTTTGCATTTCTTATTATCATTGTTGTCTTAACCATCGTCAAACCCACGTGGAGGTATTGGACCTTTTCACTATTATTTTCACCATTTGCTTGTTTTTTAAGATACTATCTTGCTAAATTATTTAACAATAATGAAAGATTCTGGTTGAATAGAATACTCCACATAAAGTATTCAGGGACTTTTTTGGCTAATATTATAGCTTGTACACTTGGCCCAATTACGATTATTTTATTAAGAGGAAAATCTGGATCTTCGTATGATTCTCAAGCGAAATCATCATTATTGATTACCAGCGTTTTGAAATGTCAAGTATTAAATGCTATAGATACCGGCTTTTGTGGTGTCCTTTCTACAATTTCAACATTTATGTTGGAATTACATACAACTAGATTTAAAAAATCTGCTTGGTACTGTTGGATATCTATTGGTCTTTGTTTTATTATCAACTTGCTTATAGTTGGGCCATTTTCTTGGAAAAGGGGATTGGAGTTAAATGCAGTTTGTTGAAATTAGAGAAGTTAGTGGTATCATAGAAAGGGTTATGTGATTCTCTTTCTATTTTTTTTTTTTTTAATTTTTAAGTTTCTTTCCATTTTATTTTTATTTATTCAAACCTAAGATAGGGTCTTTAAAACTACATAGAGTATTTGTTTTAGTTTATTTGATAATATATAATATTATACTTTTCTTGAATCAGAAAATGCAAGGTGTGTTTACTGTCTCATATATCATCTGAAGTTTTGCATATGGTTTTTTTCCTTTACATCGCCTATTTGAGCGAGTATTTTTTTTTTGCGTGAAGACAGGGACCCTTCTTACCAAGAATAGAAACAACTGAAGCATGCTCAAAAAAGTACACTTATATTAACAACTTACAAGAATGATTTATCTCTTTTTGCAAATATTTATTATACGAATACAATACTTTTTTTTCCTTCTCAACAACATTGTGCAAGACCTTGCTTTTGGAATGTTAAAATATTCAGGTAATTCTTTAAGGCTAATATATTGTTCAATCTCTTTTTATGATGATTTTTCCATTAGAATAATATTCATTGTCATTCTTATAAATACGCCTAAATTGTAACCAAAGACTTTTCAACAAAGGTCTCAACTATCCGTCCATTTCAATTATATGTAATATAAATACAATTATATGTAATATAAATACAATTATATTTACTATTAAGCCTTTGAATGAAACAATTGAGAAATAACATATTCACCAAATATATTATATATATGTATACAACCTTATGATTTAGTTTTATATCATACTACGTTTCTTTAATTATCGATTTTTCTAACATATAATACGCTCGAAGTCTATTTCTTATTTTCTACTTTTTTTTTCCTTTTTTATATGTTTCCAGAAAGTCAGTTATTTCCAACGTTCTCATCCATTTTAATAAATATACAAAAGAAAGCATGCAGATCATTCATATGCTTTAATATACAATTAAACGAGACATATTGGATTATTACTCTTATTACATAATGTGTTTACCATACTATGCCTGTCATCTTATTGATTATTATTACTCGACTAATGAATGCAGCTGCTTTCGCTTCGGTTCAAACTAGCGGTTCAAACTAGGAAATTTGTAAATAACGGACTAAGTTTTTGTGCGTGTGCGAGATTTATTGTGGTGCGTTAAAGAAAAAAGAAATTTAAGGTGAGAACAATATTTCAGAAGAGAATATAATGAATTCAGCATTAAAAAATAGAAATTATTTTGATTTAATTTCAAAATTTTATTGCTGGAATAATTAACGTTTATGTATCTTGTCATTTATTAATATTTTTGACTTGAAGTATTTTAAAAATTATTTAATAAAAACTCGGTACACAAAAACAGATTACATTTGCTTTTTTTCTTCCTTTCTAATTACTTCTGGAACATTCAAGAATCTCTATAAATAAATCTATGACAATCATTATAACAAGTGATTTATTTCATTTATTTCATTTATTTACTTTATGATATAATACTTATTTATGAATAGCAACATGCTGGAAAATAATAATCTAGTTGAATCCATGGCAGAATTCTCAAGGGAAGAAGTCAAAGAGTTGATTCATATTTTGACTTCCGAGATTAAGTCCAGAGGTTCAAAAGAGCCATATATATATTTACCATTTAGACCAGAATTGGAAAATAACAATAAAAAATTGTCATTTTTCATACAGAAAATATTCCAGAATTTAAATGATTTATCTCTTTTAAAAAAAATCATTAGAAAAACTGATGTTTTTACTATCATGTCAACTTTAAAATTTATTTGGTCACGATTACCTGATGGTTGCATAATAGGTTGGAAAGCTTATTTAATATTTAAAAACTTGGAAAAAGAACAAAATTATCCTAAAAATGCCTTTTTGGAAATAATGCCTACTTGTCTTTCATCTGCTGAACATGCTTCTATAGTTTATGATTTTGTGGACTTAATGATTCGTCTCTGTGCGTACTCAAATGAGAACCAAATGGATGGTAAAAAAATCGCTAAATTGGCAGGCTTTTGGGCGTTTTCAGGTACACCACCTTCTTCTTCTGATAGTTCTTCTTCATCTTCTGTAAATACTACCACGTTTCATAACTTTCAAGATGGGTTAAATGATTGGCTCCCTGCTTCAGAAGCAATGTTCCATCTTTTATTATCATTTCTTAGATCCATGCTTCGTTCAGATTCCAAAGTGAAAATTCAACGATCTTTACAACTTCTTTTAGCGGAGAACCCATATCCTCCACCAGAATTTGATGTTACTACATGCCGTCAACAGAATAAACATTTGATTTCAATGCCATTGCTTACAATAAATGCTAGATTCCCATCTAAAGATGCTGGTGAATTATTGGCTAAAGCCGCCAAATTATTGTCCCTGAAATTTAATGACTATGGCTATGATGACTATAATAATTTGAATGAAGATTTCATAATATTGAGGAATTTATTTATGGATCCAGAGGAAACTATAATAGATAAGTTGACTGCTGCCTCTAGGCAATTAATGGATAAACTTTGTTCAGATAATGAATATGAGCTACTAAATAATGGCTGGCTATTACAGCAAATGAAACATGTTCTTAGCGATAGTAACAAAATCCATTCTTTCGATGATAGTTGTACAATATCGAAAATAGCTATAGACGATTATTTTATCTGGGCATGGATGGCAAGTATCTCTCCGGAGACAAGTGATTATAAGAGAGGTCTTTTTGGAAACTCTTTGATCGCTGAATTTAATTATAGATCCTCTCTATCATCAAAAGGCGAAGTTAAATGGATAATAATTCAAGAAACAATAATGAGTCATAGTATATCTGCTTCATCTTCATCTTCTGCCGGTGGTACTTTGTTCGTTGATAAAAGTCAATCATCATCCTTTTTGAGACAAGAATCGTTATTTAGTGAAAGTATGAGCAGTAGTATAAACTCCTTTGATGCGGAATTGAAGGAATTAAATACCAGGAGAGTACCTCCTCCTTCTCAAAAACTCGAAGTGTCTTTATCTACGGCTTCTTCAGAGAAGAGGATAATGCCTGTGGATCCTGCTCTTTTAAGAACTTCTCCTGTGGAACGAGCTAGAAGGATCCCACCTAGTTCACCTGAAAAATCTTATGAGAACCACAGAAGGAAACCGTCATCTCCGAAAGTCTCTTCTGTTGCCCCACAAGAAATTGAAGTCAATCAAGCTGAATATCAAAAGTATAAAAAGCAAAGTCAAAATAGATCTTCACCTTCTCATTCTCCACAAAAAAGATCTCCAGAAAATTATAAGAGACACAGTCGATCGATCTCACCTCAAAAACCTCAACCTCATCCCCATCCTCCTTATGGTGCTCCCATTTATTACCCTCCAGAATATTATTACGGTTATCCTCCTTCTCAGGGCTATGCACCATTACCAGTTGGTTATCCAGGTGCTCTAGCTCGTCCAAATATGGCTCCACAGTACAGACCAGGTGCCCAACTGCACGCAGCTCCTTTACCGCAGAAACAAAATCAACAACTGTTACCTATTTCAAAATCTACGGAACTTGCTCGTGCAGCATCTCCTGAGCCAGTTGATTCTGAAACTGTTCCATCTTCTAGGCAACCACCGCCTGCGGCTTCCTCCGTTCCTCCTCCACAGCATATACAAAGACAACCATACTATCCACCAATCCCTCCTCAGGGATATTATCCACCTCCCCAAGGATACTATCCACCACAGCCGATAGCTCCCCCACAAATGCAAAGAGGTTATTATCCACCTCCTATTCAGGGTGGATATTATCCGCCAGTTCCTCCTCAAGGATATTATCCACCTCCCCAAGGCGGCAGGCATGCACGTCTGCCCACATCGCCTACTGGAAGTGGTCCACAGGAGAAAAAAACTAGGAGTGATATTGCTATTGCTGCTATGCCCGCTGCTCCTGGGGGTTTCAATAAATTACATGGACCTGGTTCCAAACCTGCTGATAAGAAAGCACTTAGAAGTGCATTTGTCAGTGGGGATTTCGGTATATAGTAGCGAGATACCAGCTGAACTTATCCCTGAATTTTGTATTATTATTTACTTATTTATTCTTCATAGTTTAGATCTTTCTTAACAAATTATATTATATGAAATAGATGGTTTACTTATTTATTATTATTTTCATGTATTGATAATTATATGATATTACTTAAGAAATTATACAGCAGCAAATAAAAAAAAAATATTTTGGTTAGCCAATGAATTCGATATCACTATCATCCTCATTAATATCGCTCGAAGACATATCATCTTTCACAAGTTTCCTAGATGATCTTCTGCTGCTTGTTTTTCTTGCAGAACTTTTTAACGCTTTGGAACCCATTGACATATTAGACCTTCTAGGTTTCTTTTTTGACAATGAATTAATTACCAAATGCTCAGAATCAAGTAAACTTCCTGATCTTTTTGAGCCTCTTTTTTCATTTTTCATTTGAGACATATCATCAGTTTGCTGCGTGGTGTCTTCTACAATTGGATCATCATCGTCCTCCTCTTCGTCATCATCACTATCAATTACAAGTGAAATTTTTTTAGCTTTCTTGGAAGGTTTAACAATATCTTGGGTATCGGCATCAGTGATAAGTTCATCATCGTCGTCATCACTGTCAACTACATTCTTTTCAACAGATATTCTTGGGTTGTTTGTATGTTTCTCACTAGTCGGCTCTTTTATAAATTCACTAGCTTTTTTAGCTTTTTCTGCAATATCAATATTATCTTTGGAATCAAGTATGCTTCTATAAAGCGGACCAAGCTTTTCCTTATTTAAGTATAATCTGACAATATCATCTTTTTCCAACAATCCTATATTTCTCAAATCCAAGATTTTCAATGTATATGAAACCAATTCGATCTCTTTTAATACAAGCAATTTTATTTTTGTATCATCCATATCTCCATTATTATTCTTATTACTCTCATTATTCACTACATAACCGTAATTCACGTCTTCTTCATCAGTTCTATCTAAATTTGAGTCCAATAAAATAGCAACATTATTTTCAAAATGTAAGAATATGTTCATAATTGAAGTTTTAAATAACGAACTAGTAGCCATTTCACGAATTATAACATCTTCATCAAGCAAAAACGAGTCAAAATCAACAAAGTAACTTCCTAATTTATTATTATGTATCAATCTTTTCTTAAATATGCTGAATGAAATTAAAATATTTGCAAACATCTTAAAACTTTTAGATCTAAGAGTTAAAGAGAACTTGGTATCATCATCATTCTCAATGAATGACTTAAATTGGTCAATAATTAACGATAATCCTTTAAAATATTCTTCGGTAAGAGATCCCTTTTCATGTTGATTACTCAAATTACTTTCAAAAGAAAATAAAGAAACATTATTATTTCTAGCAAAGTCATACAACTTTGATATTTTCAAACTGATATAAAGTAAGTAGAATTGAAGTAAAGCATCAAAATATTGATAAAATTGCTCTTCTTCTGAATTTCTTCTATCTATATCTACCGAATCACTGTCAGTTCGCAATGGCTTGAAAATCTTTTCTTTTAAGGATACCAATATTGAATTGCTAGTATATTCGGAAACGTTGAAAAACTGACCAATAATTAAGATTTTTTGAATATTTTTAGATGTTAGAATAAGTAAATCTTTCGCCTTTTGGAAGTCGCTTTGATTAGTCTCACTAGACATATTCAAAGTTTCAGATAGCTCTAAAAATAATTCAATAATCAAATTTTGAACCAACAACTTTATCTCCTTAGATATCTCATCAAGTTTGATAGAACCATTAATTAATTGGAAAAACCTAGTAAATTCAACCTTCAAAGTGGAAATTTCATCAATCCCTTCAGTCAAATTAGTTATTTCTTTGAAAATTGTCAATGAACGCTTTACCAACTTTTCACAAATGAGTGATTCTTCATTTGCGGATTGGAAAATAGAGCTTTCTTTAATGACAAAATTAATGAATAACTTGAAAACGATTTTGAAACTATAAGATGTGTGTTCAAACTTATTATACAATGTGGGCAAAACATTGATTAATCTAGAAATAACGTTCTCAGGAGATTCAGGTTTTTTTTCATCAGATTTGGCGATATTAAGAGTTACATCACCTTCATCTTCTTCAGAGTCGGACAATACAACAACATTATGTTCGTCAACTGCATTCATTTTAAGATTAGTTAGTATACCCTCATTAGCAGAAGCTGCTATATTTTCTTCATTATCTGCTTGGGCTCGCTTTTTCATTCCAAGCTCTTTCTTTGATAATCTTTTCTTTTTGAAATAATCATCAATATAATAATTTAAAGGCTCTTTGGTTAAAACACCGTATAAAACACCATAAAGTAAATTCAATAAAAAGAATTCTTCGATTTCAGAAATTTCAAATAATTTTTTATAATCTTCATCATCCAAGACAGATTTATCAACAGACGACATATCAAAAGTTAAACAATTTAATAAAAATTTCCAGGAGTTAAAGTAATCTGGAAAATTCTTATATAGAAGGAAGCCAATCATAGATATCTCATTTAGTTGGAAATATGAAGCAAACAGATTTTTCTCTGAATTATCATTCAGTAAAAAAAGTTTCTTTAAATTTGATGCTCCCAAAATATTTTCATATTCATTAGACGAATGCTCACCGATAGAATATAATTCTGCAATTGAACTGAAAGATTCATTTTCTAAAAGATTAATTTCAAATTCTAATTCATTCTCTTTTGAATCTTGCTTGAAAGTCTTCGACATATGAATAATCTTAATCAACATTTTGAATTTTATCAAATCATGAACATTTAAGTGAAAATTGGAGTTATCTGATTTCGATATATTTAATTTAAATTTTGCTTCCATTTCATCAACTTTTTCTTGTTCTATAAAATTCATGAATCTCATCATTTCATTAAGAAGCTTAGAATCATCCTTTAGAGCTTTATGAATCTCGGGAACTTTATCAAACTCGTTAAATATATCGTTTGTACCATTTTTCAAAATTTTGAAAGTCATACTGTTAACTTGGAAAATTTCAAAATCTTCTAAAAAACCTAACCTATTTATTTCAATCAAAAGATTCAAACAAGCAGATTTGACATTGTATTCATTATCTTTCATTAATAATTTAATGATATCCAGTTTAAATCTTTCCGTAAATTGTTTTAATCCACTAATGATATTATTATTATTTTTCTTGTAAAGCTTATTCAAATTTTTCAAAACCTCAACTCTGACGGGAGTGTTCTCATCAAATAATAACCAACCAAAATATCTTAAAAATGAATTATCAAGGAAATACTGTGGATAAATTTCTATCCAATGATACAAATTCTTTATGCATTCTGCTCTAATCTTAGGATCAATATCCTTAAATCTATGTATAAAAACAGTATCAAAAACATCAGCAAGGTATTCTTGTAAGCTATTCTTTACATCAGAATAAAAATCCATATTCTGCTTAATAGTTTTCATGTGTTCTTCATACTTTTTCAAATCTCTGGTATGCTTTGTGGTTTCACCTTTAGTTAATGCTTTTTTTAGTAATTTTTTGGTTTCTTCCAATTTTAAGCTTTCAGCATTAAAATTATTTTGATTCTTATCAAAGTGTTTCACACATTTTATCAAAATTTCGCATAGAGTTGTTTCGATTTTTAATAAAATGTTAGTGGATATGTATCTTAAAGATCTAATATTACATGTGGACAATGATGATAGCCAAATAAGTATTATTTCTAAGAGTTCAGAATCCTCTTCATTTTCATTTTCATTTTCATTTGTTGTAACCAATAAATTTCTTTCGTTAGACAATATAATAACTTGGCCAAAGAATTCAACAAAATTGTTTCTGAATATACCACCAGCCTTCGTTTTCGAAACAAATGGATATTGGTGCATTCCTTGTTTTTCAAATACATTTTGAATTTCGTTTACAGTATTAACTGCAGTATCAACGTTAGAAACATCATGTTCCTCGACTTGACTTAAGCAGCCACATGCACGTAAAATTAGGTTTATTAAGTTCTTCATTGCCAAAGAGTACTTATCTTGGTAATCATCGAGCCAGTCGCTGGCTAACTCAATAACAGATATAGATTCTTCTTGTAGCGATTGGAAAAGTGGATTCTCTATCAAGTTTTCTTCCAATTCCTGATATAACCTTTTAGAAGAAATACCAAAGGTAACTTTCTTTGAAGTTCTAGTGTATTTTGTTTTGGCGGATTGTGACTTTTTCATATTTGATCTAGATTTGGATTTTTCTTCTGATGGTACATATTCATCTTCATCTTCAATTTCATCATCAATATGTATATCAGAGACTCTTACGGAAAATGTACGTGATCTCTCTATAACAGTTTCTTCATGCTCAGATAGAATATCCTCCTCATCAGAAGAATGGTCTTTATAATCGACTGGAGCAATTGCTCGTCTTGATCTTGAACTCGAATTCCCTGTTCTCATTTGTTTGGTGGTCGGCATAATATGTTCTCTATTCCAGCTGATTAAAATGTGATTACGTTATTTTTCTCAAGTTCAATTAAGTAATTGGACTATATATATATATTGTTTGCATCTAATCTGAATACTTGGGAATAAGGAAAAAAAATATACCTGAATATTTGGAAGGAGAAACAAATCAGAAAAACAAAAAAAAAAAAAAAAAAAAAATGTAATGAAATAAAAAAAAAAAAAAAAAAAAAGTAAACAAAAAAATAAGTAACACGCGTGCCCCCATAAACGCGTCAGCTATTTTTAATGTACCAAAAAAAAAAGACATATCTATAGCTAAATACTAAACTATAGAAATTATATATTATAAATAATAAATAGGAACAAAAAGGGACAGCAAATTTACTATACCTAACATTGAAAATGCAGAATGGATATTAGGAATGAAAAGCTAATTATAATTTAAAATTAAGAGCGTCCGGTTGTCAAAAAACACGCCTAAGGGCATCTGAATCATAACTTCTTGTCACAATAACATTAGAAATTATTGAACGTAGAAAATGCAAATCGTCAAGAATGTGAAATTATATAATGATAATAAAAATGTAAATATGCATGTATGTATATATATATGTAAGTTGTTAACTTCTAGGTTTTTTGGATAAAATTTCATTCATTTCATCATCGTTGATTTCAAAAGCTTTTCTTTTATTATTGCCGTTATCAATATTTGCAATTTCCGATCCATTAGGAAGTGGAAGATCAGGAATATCATCAACAAGTAATGGATTCAGATTATTCATTTTTGAATGCAAAAGATCATCAACATTGAAATTCAAAGGGGTCGATTTACTTGTTTGAGTACTATTTGTTCCATTACTAATTGTTCCATTACTATTAGTATTTGAATCATAAGCCGGAAGATACTTATTCAAAAGCTCACTAAGAGCATTTAAAGATTGGTCTTGTTTTGAAAGATTGTGCTGAATATCATTTATGGTATTTGAACTTGGAGTTACTTGGTCCAATGGTGCGATTTCGGATGGTGAAGACACCTTATCCGATTCTACAATTTCTTTAACTCTAGGAGATCCACTTTCCACGGTGCTTGGAATACCTGGAATTGGTAAATATTGAAGATTTTCTGCCGATGTTTGCTTCCCGATTTCGGAAATATTATCATTACTTGTAGAGTGTCTCTTAGAAGCGCTACTCTCTGGAAGTGTGTAAATACTAGCAGGCGAGGGAATATTATTGTCATCACCGCTTCCCATTAACATTAATCTAGGCCTATTCGTTTGACTTACCGAAGTTCCGGGAGTAAACTTAAAATCACTTGAGGGAGAAGAATATACCATACCGTTCGAGCCTGATGCACCTTTGTTATTTGTTGTAGCTGTAGCATTATTTGCACTTTCAAAAAGAGCATTCATTAAAGCAGCTGACGTATTTCCATCAAACGCTATATCTCTATGATTGAAATTAGAATTATTTTGAAACACGCTAGCAATGAAACGTAAAATAGTATTCAAAGTGTCATTTTGCTTAGAATAATGTTCTCTAGTAGTGAATATTTCTTGCCATAATAATGAGTTATCTGATCTGACTCTTTTCAAGTCATCTGCAATCATAACTTGGTTAGCTTTTATCTTATTCAACTCATTAACAACCAAATTCACATCCAATTCATCTTCCTCTTTAGTTTGCTTTCCTGATTTGTGTCGAACAATATGATCTAATAAATCCTCTCGGCCTTTTTGAAAATATGGATTCTGAAATTGCCAAACCTCATCACCACTCGTATTAGAGTCCTGCTTATTATTAACTTCTTGAACTTTATGCCATCCATACATATTTAATTGTCTAACAAAACTGGAGAAGTTGGAATGTTTGAAATATTTAGGCAATACATTTTTCATGAACAAAAGTCTATTTAAAACTTTAAAAGATTTACCATCATTTGACCACTGGATGTATGCGTTGTTTGAAGGTTCGTTCATCATTAACCATAATTTCATAACGAAAATAGGCCTAGACTTATGATGGGTGGTAGCGGTGGTTGTCACTGCCTGTTTTTTGCTGTGGTTTTTCCTTATAAAGTTGTCACTCTCCTCATCAAGGCTGGTGGCTGGAACATCCGTGACATTATTGTCTTTAGTGGGTATATTACGTTTAGAATCCTGCGACGCAGAAACATTGTTGCTTTTAACTTTTTCATCTTTTTTACTTTTAATTAAATCCGAGGATTTCAATTCAGAATTAATATCATTTAATAAGTAATCATCAAACATAGAAGTGTTCATGTTGTTGGCAATACCATTGGACTGATTGGAAAGCATCAATTGCAAGTCGTTCATTTGTGAGTCCGTATCATGTAAAAGTGTCAATTGGTTGGATTTATCGGGATTTTGAGAACCAGCAAAAGGCGTAACACTGTTCATTTCCATATTATTCTTGCCATTGTTTAGTAAAAAGTCCTGATCATTAATTATTTTATTTATGTTATCGGCTTGTGAAAAAAAAGAATCATTATTCATACTGTTAGTAGTACTCATATTATCCTTAACATTGCTACTAGCAGTTGATTTGTTGTTGTCCATTGTAAATGCAAGTTAGACCGTTCAAGCTATACACAGAGAAAAAAACGCTAACGCTTCAGATAAATATACTACTAATAGCAAACAATTGGACAATAGATATTCGAAATATCTCAGTATATAATCAGTAATAATAGATATCACAAAGTATATATGCAATGTTGAAATCTTGCTTGTGCTAAATAAAACCATATTGTAATTGAAAAATAAACCATATCCATGGCAAAAATGGAATATTCCAGCAACTTTGTTGAATCAGAAATGCGCAAAAACAGCTAACCCGAAAAAAAAAAGTTAAAGGAAACATCTATACATATAAATAACCATACACCAGATCTTGTGAAATATAGTTGAACTTCGGGAAAAATATAAAGATATGAGCTTTTTACCTTGAAAGATCATTATAAAAGGTATAACATATAAACGAATAGAAAAATTTCTCTATAGGTTGTTCTAAGTTTAAATATTGAAACCATGAATTTAAAATGGTGTAACTATATGAATCAAAAGAATCAGCACGTGATTTTATGAGTTCAATTCCCTTTTCTATTTTGCGCTTTTCTTATATTTTTTTTCTTGTGAAGTAATTTTGTTTTGCTTTAAATTCAACAAGTTGCTAATAATGTGGAGAAGATTATGAGAATTGCAATATCGAATTCATAATTCAACATAAACCATAATACAATGTTTGGAACGGCTTTAAAATCAGGAGAATTAATCAGCTTAAGATTGACGAGACCAATCAGCTTAAGGTGCTTGCAATTCCCGAAAAGAGGAATTGCTTCATATAATTTACGTAACATACAAAACACTTGGGATAAATTGAAGCCAGAAGAAAAGGAACAGGTCATTGATTATATCACAGGATCCCAAGAAAATGATTGGAAAAAGTTATCTAAGGATCAAAAGAAAGCATCCTACTTTGTTTCGTTTGGAAAATGGGGTCCAAGAATGGGAGACGAAGCTTTAAAAAGTCAGAAAGCATACGCTTCAAGGCTCTGGAAGATATTCTTTGGTTCGGTAGTTTTGATATCTTTTGGCTTGCTTAGTTACAACTACTCTATTGATGAGGAAAAAATGAATGATTTTATTGAATATGAGCGGATAAATCCTGAAAATTAATAATTTATAGTTGCTGGCTGTTTAGTTCAGCCTTGAAATTTTTATATCTCCACACATTCTATATATATGCTTGATTTTTTCAAAATTGTAAATAATAATAATAATAATAATAGTATGAATTTTATATATGCATTAGTGAAGCCACCATCTTGTAAGCTAGATATAGGTTAACCAATCATTGATCTTTTTCTGCCTCTTAGTCTTACTGCTTCCAACCTTTTGAGAAATTCACAATATTTCAATTTGTAAATTTTACTAGCATTATCACGTTTCCCCTTCATGATGTAACTTTGTTCATATCCTTCTAATATCCACTGGCTATATTTTTTATGAAACAATGGATGTGTACTCTCTAAAGCCTTTTCCAACACGTATAAATCAACTGCTTTATCTTCAACTAGTGTAGATTGATAGGAAAGTCCAAAGTCAATTAAAAATGGTTGATAATTTGGTTGTAGATTACCTTCATCATTGTTATCTTTCTCACTCGGTACCTTCTTCAATACTATATTCGACGATGTTAAATCTCCATGAATTACATCAAATAAATGCAGATTACCAATTACTATTCCTGCATTAACAAGTGTTTCTTTGGTTTTACAATTCAATGCTAAAACTTTGTTAATATCAGAAGTAGCTAAAAATTCGTCACATGTTTGAACATTCAACTTCTGTCCTTCCGGTAACATTTTCACAATTTCCTTTTCTAATAACCATAAGTAATTTTTCAATGAAGAACTATCGCCATTCTTCAATGTACTATTCACATATTCCATAAAAATAAGACCATTTCTAACGTCAAGTTGAATCAATCTTGGACAGTTTACCCCTCCATTCATTATAGTAGTATTTCCCTTACTATCTTGGGAAGGTATTTTCTGTTTTTTCAATTCCTGTATCGAATTTTGAAATAATTTGAACATGATTCTTGATTCAGAAATAGTTCGTTGTTTAATAATCTGCTTATCTAATATATGATACCTATAAGGTTTCTTTGGTCTATATTTTATAATCGTCTTAGTATTTGAATTTCTATCCAATGGATGCTTGTCAGCCAAGAATACAATAGCTTCCGCACCTTGAGATATTTTAGAACATGTGATATCACCAAAAACCGACCCAATATTCTCCTCAGGCATTTTTCACTTTTCTTTTCTTTTCTCTTCTTCTTCTTCTTCTTCTTCTTGTTCTTCTTGTTCTTCTTTTCCTAGAACTAAATTTTTTTCAGATTAATATTGAAGTTGACTTTGTATAATTCCTTTATTATGGTATTAACTTTTAGGGGTTAAATAAATATATTTGATAATTTGATGTTTATCTTTTAATTTTTAGTTTTTTTTTTTCTTTATTTTTTTTGTGTGCGTATTTTGATTATTTTTTTAAGATGCAAATACGTGAATTTGGTGTTCAATTATTATATTTGTTATATTGAGTCAAAGATTTAAAACATTACCATTAAGATAATAATATATATATATATATATACAAGGATAGGTTGCTAGACATCCTATTTCCAGTTACTGCTTCACTGCCTCTACCTTATAATCAAGAATGGCTTTTGTTATTTTGTGGCCTTCTATTTCCCAAAACTTTTTAAACTGCTCATATTTATTTGGAATATTCTTATAAATGTCAAGTTTAACTTTACTTAAATATTTGCTATTATTATTTGATATTTCGGCATCTTGATATAGAGTATCATTCTTATCATAAATTGGAAGTTTCAAACCAACTTCTCTTAATTTCAAATTAGCTTTTCTTGAAATAGAAATAACAACATCAATTCCAGAAACACCCAATTTTAATAATTCAAAAGTCGCCCCAAGATAAACTTCGTAATTTTTTGCTTTTCCAGACTCTTGAATGATAGATTGTAACGCCAAAATTTTAATCTCATTAGGCATGTACAATCTCAAGTCTTTAATGTCTTCTTCTGGTTTGCCAAATGGTATGAGCATGAAATTTTCTGAAAATTCATCTGCTTCAAAATCTTGAAGATTCACATTCCTCATATAATTTGATGTAATTTCATTTTGTGAAACATTCTGTGTTCCCGTTTTAAAAAAATATGGAACATTCAAATAATCAATATCGCTATCCTTATCAAGTACTGATCTTTGATATATTCTGAGTACTGTCGCCGGGTTATAAGTTTTCAATAAATATTTCACGTATATCATCGATAAATATCTTAACTGTCTTTTATTATCAAAACTGATGGCCTCAATATCATAGCATCTGTAAAGATTATAAATAAATTCCTCAGCTATTTCAACATTCATGTGTGAATTGGAATTATTCACCATAAAATTGAGAAATGAAATGTATGCAAATTTTGCGATCCTTATATCCTCTTGCAAGGAAATTAATCTGTAACATCTATCAAATAATTCTAATTTTGAAAGCATAATTATTATAATTTCATTAAATTCACTAGGTAAGAATTGAACTCTAGATTTATTAAAAATTAATTGTAAAATTTTTTGAGCAGATACATCATCATCATTAACTAAAAAAAACTTCAATAAACTTCTTAATAATACTCTAGGAGGTGGATTTTCCACAAATTTCAAAAGGAATCTTGCAAGTTTTAAGTCTTTTTCATCAGTAGAAAAATCTAGTAAGTGTTGAATAATATTAGAATTTTTAAAAATATTGGCTGGCAAAGAACCTATAAGTTCATAAGCAATTGACTTAAAAGCTGGATCTTTTCTAAATGACTTAATCATGGAACAAATCAATTTTACGTCTAAAAAACTCCATTCGACATTCAAATCTTTTAACGACATCCAAATTGAATAAGTTGCAGCTAAATTCTTATTCTTAATATTGATCATCAATAGATCTTTAGAAGCATTTACAAACGACGAGAAATTCATACCATCATGATATTCTTTTATTAAATCTGTGGATTCATCAGCAGTTAAATTTCTGTTCTTAATCAATTTCATAAATTCTTTATTTTCACTGAAGTGCTTGATAAGGAAAAAGTACACTTTATTGTTTATCAATGATGGTGATTCAAGCCTAAGATTTAGACTTTTATAAAAAAGATTTATACCTTGTGTCATGGTTAAATTAAAATTGAAATTTTCTACAAGCTTTATCACCGCATCAATGGATAAAATATCTGACTTTGGGTTAATCACTAATAATGAATTGATTAATGCATTCAATGTTGTTTCTGATTTGATTTGATATTTTAGTACTAATGATGCTGCAACCAAATAATTATTTTTGAGTAAATTGAGTTCTATTAAAAACCTTATTATGAAATTCTTGATGAACTTATGGTTGTTTTTATTCTGAAATAGATTAACAATATTTGCTATTAATGCTATAACAGTTCTAGATTCTTCTGGGTATCCTTCTATATTTTCCTCAAATTGCTTTAGCGAATTGATTAGTTGTGAAGCTATCTTATCATCATTGTTGATATTTGCTAATAATAATTTTATAAGTTTTGTATCAAAGCTCACAATTCTTAAGTTTATTATATTAATTATAACTGATTTCAAGATATGAAATTCTTTATTTTGTAAAAGATGTAAAATTTCCAAATTTAAAAGGTTCAAAAATTTTTGATTATTATGCATACTTTTCAAGATTAATACACCTATCAATTTATATAAATCTTTCAGGTCCTTACCATTATCTTGTATAAAAAATTTGTATTGTAAAATTAACGATGACTTTGCTTCATCCAACGGCAAATCATTCAAGTAATTGCTTAAAACCAACCTATTTTTCATATATGAACTCCTCAAAAAATTAAACTTTGTGAAAAAGAATAATTGATTAGAATCTTCAAATACTAATTCTGAATTTTCATTATTTGCACGTAAAGATAGTAAATAATAATCAAAATTTTTTGAATAAAAAATTGAAATATTATTCAGATATTTAGAATCAACGATTTTGGATATTTGCTCAAAATCATAATTCTGTATTTCTTGGAATTGTTGAGAACTAGATTTTTCCGTATTATGTTTTATTTGTGGAATAGTTTCTTTGCCAATCACTGAAGATTTGGTGTTATATCTATTTAAACTATATTGGCTTTTTTCTAAGCTTACTATCGGTGATGTATTTAATTTTCTATTTATATGAATAATTAATGGATTATATGATGACGCTGCACACTTCTTGTTGAAGTAGATATTTCGAAGTAGTAGCTGCCTTCCATATATTATCATTTCTTTTTGTGGTTTTATTTTACTGAAGAATAGCTCCACCTTCAACTGTTATTTTAGTTTGTATTATAAATTTGCATGAATACATATTATAAGCTATAGTTTTATGCTTATTCATTGGTTCACTTTTTCATATATTTCATGTAAATAAAATGATTTCAAAAAAAAAAAAAAAAAAAAAAAAAAACTTACAGGAAACTGAGAAAACTTGATGCACAGATTACTATTTTGTTTTATGCATCCCAGATTTTCAGTTTTCAGCATTGGTAAATGAAGTATAAGGTACATTATATATTTAATAGTAGTGGTAAACAATTAATAAGATAGTTATTTAGTTCTTAAGAGCTTTTTTCTTCATTTTATGACGAACATAAATTTGTACCACAGGAATCAATATATTACCGAACGTAGCCCAGGCCACCAATATACCAATATTTAATCCAAGATTGCCTTTGTAGCCATTACAAAACACAACTTTCAAGCATTCATAAAAATTATGAATTGGCATAGCATATCCATATCTATAGAAAATAGGACAAAGAGGAATAATAGAAAATGTAGGAGAAATATTTAAAACTGTCCATGTTAAAAGCCAAGGACCTATACTGGGGGGAAAAATTGAAAAACAAATCATAGCAACCGATTCGTTGATTGTACCTACTGCGTTCACTGCCAAATAAGTGATTGCCCAAAGCACTAAGAATCCGGCTTTTCCAAACGCTGCATAATAAGGAACATCAAAAATTGCATTCAAGCAACTATAAGTGAGTCCAAGAACTATATAAATGGACTGTGATGTTAACATTCTATAAATTATAAATTTTTTACCTTTAACTTTCCCAGAGACATAAGCATGAATCTTAGAAGAGATTGCATACCCAAAAAATGCAAATAATAAAATGTATACCATTCCCAATTGTAAAACTGGGGTAATCATTACGGTTGTAACTGGTACTAAATCATGCATTATAATCTTTGGCGGGTTAATTATAAGACTCATTGAATTCTGTGATGCTAGTACAGATCCTAATTGTTCTTTGGAAATGTATCGATTAAGTATTGGATATGAGACGTTTTCAGGAATCACGCTGAGATATTTATTGACAAATGCGGTTCTCAAGGAAACAATATATGCAGATTCTGCTAAGAAATCTCTGGCAGTTTCATAATATAACACAATATTAGAAGAATTGAAATTTTCATTATTTCCTTCAAGGATTGAATTGATGTATACTGAAGTTAAATTTTCAGGAATATAAACAGCACCCCAGCATTTGTTTGTTTGAACATAATTGACAGTTTCTTGCAATACTGTGTTATTATTCTGTTTTGCTATAGATCTGAAATGAGTCATATCCATAGGTTCCCAATTTCCTATCGATAACGTCGAAGGATCAAGACCCAAATTTGTGATAGTATCGCCTATCAAGGGTTCAATTCCATTTGTTAATTGATCTTCGTTGATTATGTAAAACTTCAAGTTTTTATATCTTGAAGTTCTATCATAGTAAGCACCTGTATAAATTGAGATAACCAAAGTAAAAAGAAACATCATGCCCAAAAGAACAAATGACAAACTTATAAAAGTTTTGACTCTATAGGTTTTGAAACTTGTGTCCCAAAAATTCAATTTATCTGAAACATATTGAATAGTGGACATTCTCCTTATTTTCTTCAATACTGGAAGCGTACTCACTTCTTCTTCATCTTCATCAATGATCTCGTCACCTCTGCTGAATTGTGACACCGCATCCTCGTCGTCTACGTCATTATTGCTTCCACTTGATGAATCTTCGGAAGAATCATCCTGGATTGCATGGTTGTTCTCATCATCAGATTCAGCTCTGCCAGTTCCTGCCAAATACGTTTCATTGTCGTCTGAAAATAAAGTTTTTCTCAATTGCAAAGCACCAGCAAAATCTGGCTCTTGAATTTTATTATGAATGGAGCGTTTATCAGATTCCAAAGTTTCTGAATCATTTAGTTCTTTAGTAAAAAAAGAATTCACCGCAGAACTGGCTCTTCTTCTTTGTCTTGTAAATGCGTCTTCTGGTGGTTGTATTACATGTGACCTGAAACCTGATTTAGATCCTGATCTGGATTTTGGATCTCCTGCTTGATATAGTATCACACTATTGCTGGAGGTATCACCTGTATCCGATCTCAGCACAATTTGCCTGTCATCAATTCTATCATTTTTGTCATATGCCGCGCCATCAGTTCTTTTGTCCGTTATTGTTTGGGGCTGGACTTCTTTAAATTTGTTTAGTTTAGTGGTGTTGCCTGGAGATATGTCACTATCATTACTTGACAAACTCGTTATACTCACAGCATCATCGGGATTATAATTAGTATTATTTTTATTATTATTATTATTATTATTATTATTATTATTATTATTATTATTATTATTATTATTATTATTACTATTATTATTATTATTATTATTATTATTATTATTATTATTATTATTATTATTATTATTATTATTATTATTATTATTATTATTATTATTATTATTATTATTATTATTATTATTATTATTATTATTATTATTATTATTATTATTATTATTATTATTATTACTACTACTATTATTATTATATATGTGTTTATTCATTTTAGAAGTCTAGCACTACATTCGTTTCTTGATCTAAGTGTTCTCAAAGGGATAACTCAATAAAGTAAATATAAGACAACAAAAATCACCACTTTATTCACATTGAATGAGGAATTTGATCAAAACACTAAAAAAAAAAGAAATCTACAGCCTTTCTTTCTTTGACAATATAATGCGGGGGATATCCAAGGAACTTCTTTTCCGGGTTGCTTGAAGAAAATATAGATAAAAAGATTTCTTTGATGAATTAATTACAATCTTTTTAATTATGAAATCTAAAATAGTGAAGTTCAACGCCTTTAATATTTGAATCTTTTTATCAACCAGATTGTATTCGTACTGAAATTTCTGAATAATTCATAATGAATAAACATCTGTGGCTACGCAAGTGACTTTTCTCATTAATTTTTCCTTTTTTTTTTTTCTTTTTTTTTCTATTTTTTTCCTATTTTTTTTTCTGGAAGGCTTGTAATGCTAGCTGTTAGTTGTCTTTGAATACTGCACAATCTTATTAAGGTAGATTTATTGCTTTACCTTGTAAATTATTCATCTTTTATTGGCGTTTAATTATCATCCGCTGGACTTCATTCCTTATTTTTTTTCTACTGCTATCAATTATCTGTTGATTATTTAAGGCATTATCAGTTTACAAAACACAAGTAGGCATGATGTTACAAGTAGTTAATAGATCATCTAAGAAAGTGGCCACCAAGTTCTTGAAGACTGCTCTTTCGAAAAGAAATTTCAATCATAATACATCTAGTTCTTCCTATTTTGGTTTTAAAAGGTCTCCATATATAACCGCTGCCTTATCAGGCATTTTATTGGCTATCAGTTATGCTTCCATTAACAGCAATCAAATTTTGAATGACAGTCGTCGTCTTTTCTCCTCTTCCAAGTCGCCAAGCTCTCAGCAACAAATGAAACAACAAATCACATTATTAACTGATGCACAAGAGGATTCCAAATTGAGACAGAATGAAGAAAGTTTCACTATGAATAGAAATAATGGCGTCGTCAGATATGATATTTGCCAATTACCTTCAAATAATCCCATAGAAGATGATAGAAGCGAAGAAGTGGTTGAGGTGCCAATCAGAGACCATGATACTTCTAATGTTGTTGATAGTGATTGGGCCTTTTGGGGAGTCTATGATGGCCATTCTGGTTGGTATACCAGTGCTAAATTAAGAGATGATTTAATTGGCATTGTCGTGTCAGAGTTGAGTGCCGTTTATAAAAAATCAGAAGATGGTAATTCAAGAATTACCCCAACTTCAGAAGAGATTGATTCTGCTATTAAAGGCGGATTTCTTAAGCTTGACAACGAAATAATTCACAGCAATGTTTATAAAGCTTTAGATAACTTAAACAATAAATCAAAAGCCGCTGAAAATCTAATGCCGGGCCTTTCTGGTTCTTGTGGCTTATTGTCTTTTTATGATTCTAAAACTCAAATGTTGAAAGTCGCGGTAACTGGAGACTCGAGAGCCTTATTAGGCTCTTTGGATGATAAAAATCAATGGACAGTTGAGGCTTTAACTATTGATCAAACAGGTTCCAATTTAGAAGAAGCCCAAAGAATTAGAAATGAACATCCTAATGAGCCATCTGCTGTTACTCGAGGTAGAGTCTTGGGTAGATTAGAGCCAACTAGAGCTTTTGGTGACGGAAAATTCAAATGGTCTCAAAAAACTCAAGAGAAGATCCATGAAAATTTCTTCAGTTATCCTCCCCCAAGTAATTTAAAGACTCCCCCTTATGTCACTGCTGAACCAGTCATTACTACCAGGAAAATTAACCCTGCTAAAAATGACTTCTTGATTATTGGTACTGATGGATTATATGAGCTATTAACTAATGAAGAAATCGCAGGGTTAGTCATTAAATGGGCAGAAAAGAAAAATCAAATCAATGATTATACTTCAACGACATTCCAATCTATTTTTGGTTCTTCTAATTCCAAAGAATGTACATTTCCTAAAGTCATCGATATTACGAAAGATAAAAAACTGTTGAAGCCTCCATATAGAGAAAATGTTCAAGGTCCTAAAAAAATGTTGATCGAAGATGAAAACGTCTCTACTCATTTGATTAGAAATTCATTAACTTTGGGTACAGGTAACAAAGATTATGGGAAAATGTTACTTAATATTCCATCTCCATTATCCAGAAGATATAGGGACGATTTGACTGTTGTTGTTGTTTTTTTTGGTGAAAATGGAATCGTTGATGAAACAAAACAATTAAAGATTAATCTTGAAGCAACTGCTGGTGGTAGTAAGTTGAAACCTAAATTATAAATATGTATTCTTATTTGAAAATTTCACAATTAATATTTTTTTGTTTGTATTTTTTTTTTATTATATACTTTTGCATTTATTTATATAGATGATCTATATTACTGATTTAATATATCACATTTAGCGTAATATATACTGGTAATTAGGCCTGGAGATTGATATCCAAAAGACGTGAATCATTTAGCTGCAGTAAACCAACATTTTCAAGGCAAAACTTCCCACGATGAATAAAATTTAAGCCTAATCTTCTAGATACAACAAATATTGGCACTTTTTAATAATTTGAGAGTTGCTTCAAATTAGGAATTTCTAAGTGCGAATTTAGATCTGCTTGTATCTAATGACTTCAAAACATGGTCAATAAGCCCATAAATCTAAATTTCTACATATTTTGGATTAATATATTTATTTAATTGTACTATATATATATTTATGTATATATACCGTGGTCTTTTAATTTTCATAGTAATCTTTTTTTGCAATTTTTAGTTATTTGATTATTCTTTCTTTTATAATTCTACTTTTTCAGACGAATTAACATACATACAGAAAAAAAAAATAAACAGAAAAAAAAAGGTCCTGTTTGGCAACAAACCAAAATCAATCGATTCAACTAGTTATCTAACGATTTTAAAATATTATTATCTTCTCATTTTCATTAGTTGAACATCATTAAAGAGTATATGCCTTTAAGAAGAACAATAAGATAACGAAATAAAATGAATTCACAATATTATGTGAAACAATCTCTTCGATCGAATATACTATACTGCTTAAATAATGATCTTCTAGACACTGCTGAATTTACCGCTGAACGATTAACTGGGATTTCAGGATCAGATGACTCTGAATCGGCTTATTTATATGCATTAACACTTTTCAGACAACAGAAATATAAATCAACATATAGGTTAACTTCAAAACATGTTCATGTAGGTTGTTCATACCTTTTTGCTAAATGCTCATTAATTTTGGAACTACAGAATGAAGGTATTAACGCTCTTATGCAAACTAAACATTTATGGAATACTTCCAATAATAGTAATAATCTGCAGCAACAATTTTGCAATAATTCCA
Organism: Saccharomycopsis schoenii; assembly: GCA_010994365.1. Taxonomy (NCBI): domain Eukaryota; kingdom Fungi; phylum Ascomycota; class Saccharomycetes; order Ascoideales; family Saccharomycopsidaceae; genus Saccharomycopsis; species Saccharomycopsis schoenii. The sequence goes on along the minus strand of JNFU01000001.1, from coordinate 598,795 downwards.
TTAACTCGAGATCATATGGAAAGAATAATAATGACGAATTTCTTGATGATAATGAATCATTTGATAGAAATAATATAGATAATTCCCCTTTAAATGGTCCTGACAAACCAGCAATTTTTTGTCTTTTAGGTAAATTGCACGCTTCAATAAATGATATTAAAGAGAGTGCGGCTTATCATTCTCAAGCTTTAAGCTTGAACCCTTTATTATGGGAATCATATGAACAACTCTGTCAATTAGGTGTCAATGTCTCAACTAAAAAAATCTTTAAAGTTGCTGGAAATGGTTTTTCTACTAAAGATAATCAGATTTCAAAAAAGAAATCTACGACATTTGCACCAATTCCACCAAAATCATTTTTTGGCAAATCAACATTTTCTAATGATATTTTCACCAATACGGATAAAAATAATGATAATGGGTCTAAAAATATTAATAATAATAGTATATTGGGAAACAGCAAAGATGCAGATACAACTTCTGATGGTGTGATTCATCATCATCGCATCGATAATAGTATTAAAAATAATAATAGTGATTTTGATATGTCCAATATTTTCTCAACTCCTAAATTGAAGCATGCATCCTTGCCTGATGCCCCACTCAGAAAACCAATTAGGAATGGTAACAGTACAAGTGCAAATGAAATCACTGATTCTATCAAGAGAATCAGTCAAAGAAATATTTCATCGAAGATTAATTCAAGATTAATTCAATCGACACCCACGAATAGCAATATTAATACTATCAATGTTAAAATTGAAAAAAGAGGTAAATCATATCAAAATTCAAATTCATTGAACACTAATTTCTTGAATAACAATAACGGATTGGATCTTAGAAAGAAAGAGCATAAATCACAAGCTGAACTCCAGTTGATGGCTTTATATTTAAAATTTGCAAATGCACTTAAAGCAATGTATAGATATGATTGTTATAAGGCTATAAGACTCTTTAAACAGTTACCGAATGTCCAGGTTAATACACCATATGTTCTTGGTAAATTAGGAAGATTGAATTTTGAAATAGTGAATTATGAAGAAGCTGAGCAATATTTTATTAGGCTTAGAAAGCTAGATAGAACAAGAGTTGAGGAAATGGAATATTACTCTACTCTTTTATGGCATCTTCACAGAGAAATAGAACTAAGTCACCTTTGTCATGAATTATATGAAGTGAGTAAAAATTCTCCACAAACTTGGGTGGCTATTGGTAATTTGTTCTCGTTACAAAGAGAAACTGATGAAGCTATTAAATCTTTTCAAAAAGCTGTTCAGATAGATAAAAAATTTGCATATGCTTATACATTGCAAGGCCACGAGTATGTGGCTAATGATGCTTATGAAAATGCTTTAGACAACTTCCGAAATGCTTTGCTTTATGATTCGAAACATTATAATGCATATTACGGTATCGGAATGGTGTATTTGAAATTAGGAGATTTTTCTAAAGCGGAATTTCATTTCAGAAAAGCTAGAGACATCAATCCTGTAAATGTTGTTTTGATTTGCTGCGTGGGTATGGTTTTAGAAAAATTAGATAAAGCAGATTTAGCTTTGAAACAATATGAATTAGCTACAGAATTACAACCACAAAGTCCGTTAGCTGTTTTCAAAAAGGGTCAGTTACTTTCATCTTTACAAAAGATACCTGAAGCTATTTGTGAGTTTGAAAGTTTGAAATCAATAGCTCCTGATGAAGCAAGTGTTCATTTCTTATTGGGACAGTTATATACTGTTGTAGGGAGAAAGCCTGAAGCCATTAAAGAATATACAGTAGCTTTGAATTTAGATCATAAAGGAAGTCATTTGATTAAAGAAGCACTTGAATCACTTAATGAAGAATAATATTGAGTATCTATTTACATATATATTCATCTATTTTATAATTCATTTTGATTTTTTCTCATATTTTTTTTCAAGGTAAGACTGGTTGGTAATCCACAACTTATGAGGAAATCGAATCTAATTTCAGTTATACCTTGGCGTTTCTTATTCTCTGTTTTTGCACTAGTAAAATAAAAATCAGGTAATATTGAAATATTCGACTCTTTCAAAAACTCTTCAAATTCTTCGATAGATTTGGAAAGACGTTTAATACCACTCTGATTAAGCTGATCAATTTTTGTAAAAATTATACTATACGGTAGTCCATTTGTTGATAAAATGTTACCAATTAATTGGTAATCATTATCTATGAATCCATGAGCTGAATTAATAAGTACATAAATTTTCTTTAATTCTTTTCTATTAATTAAATATTTCAAAATTTCTTTACCTTGCTTTCTAGTCCCCTTAATCCCATAACCAGGGGTATCTATAATTCTAAATTTATTCCCAATATTGAAACAGTTGATAGTTGTAGTAAAACCTGCGGTTTTAGAACTGTAGGCATATTCCACTAGCTTACTCTTATTTATGGAATTGCAAATTGAATTTAATAAACTGGATTTACCAACATTTGTCTTCCCTATGAAAGTGATCTCTGGTAATGATTGTAATAGTTCAGGAGCAACTCTTAATTTCTTTGTGTGATACTTTTCTGCACTCACCTTCCTAATTTGCTGTTCTAACTCGATATTTTCTTTTCTTATTTTATCCAAAGCTTCAATTGATAAATTGTGTTTACTTAATTTTGCCTGCATTTCAGACTTCTCTTGATCAACAAACTCAAATTTTGAAGTTGGCGTAAACAATGATGCGTCTTCAAAACTTCTTTCCTGCTGTAACTGTTCTTCTTGAATCATGGCATTGTATTTCTCGTTAGGAATATCTTGAAATCTTTCTACCGACCATTCTAATTTAATCTTACAATTATTGAAAAAATAGTTGGTAGAAGTTTTCTCATATTCCGTTGTTGGTAATATCTGAAAATCAGATTTAAATTGACAAAGTAGTTCGGAAGCTCCTACAGTGAATTTCTTCATTTCTTTTTGCTTTTTATTTTTGTTTTTAGAGGGGGTATTTCTTTGTAGAGATTCTTTTTTTGTATTTACCTTTGGTTTCGTTTGTTTCTCTTCTAGAAGTCTTTTCTTTAATTTTATAATTGAACTCAACGCAACATTTTCTTGATAGCTCGGGGTACAAGAATGAAACAATCGTACACCAGCATTTGCAGTAAGTCGTATGCCTTTAAACATTTCAAGCACAAATCTCTCCTTAGGTTATATTAAGTAGTGTTAGTGATAATTTATGATTTTATAATAGGAGTAAATATTTTTATCCTTGTAAATAATCATTTTTCACTTTTATACTTATCTCATCTATCAAGTTTGACGCTCAGCGCACAAAAAAAATCAATCAATCACAGATGCACTTTTTTTTTTTGAGAATTTACTACTGTTAATGTATATATACAAGCTGGTTATACACTTTAAGGTACTCACAAGTCAAACAAATATATCATACTATAATTTGCTAGAATAATTACTTAAATCTATATGAATTCTTTTAGCTCTAGTAATATATTTCTTTTGTCTTTCAGGATAGTTTTTCCATTTCCATTTTTCCGACCAACCATGGCTTAGATTTCCTTCCATTCTTTGAACAATATACTTACCAATATTAGGGAAGAACTTAGCCCCGTGGCCACTATCTCCTGAAGCAACGTATAACATTCCTGAGGAATTTGGTACTTCATCTACTAAAAAGTTGAGATCAGAACTATCGGATATCCAACAGAGGTGATGATCAATCAACTCGTGGTATGCTAAGTCAGGAAGCATTTCATTCAATAATTTATAAGCATGCTTCGCAGCATTGTAAGGCAATGTTTTCAAAGTAATATGTTTAGCAATAGATATCTTTTCTGATTTATTCATAGGGTTTAGAATGGAATGTTCAAAATCAATGAACGTCAATGCCACTTTGATCTTTCTATTCTCTTTATCTGGAGGAAAGAAATATCCTTTCTCACTACTAAAAAATATAGGCATGTCCGCATATTTCTGATATTCTTTTTTCGTCAACTGAATATGAGTTGTCAATAAGCCAAGAGATTCTAACTGACCTTTACAGTCAACAATATTTGCAGTAAATGACCCGCAACATACTAAAATCTTATGCTTACTGATATAAGTGTTTGTTCCTGCAATAACTTTACATCCATTTATTTTATCAACGCGTCCCTTTTTTTCACCAAGCTTAAACTCTATCTTGTTGTCTGATTTCAAGATTTTATAAATTTTCTTCATTGATTTCGCTGTGTAGATGACACCTGATTTGTTATTGAAAGTGGCTTCGCTATCATCTGGTAGACGATTATTTGCAAACCACCTATTGAAATAAGATGATATCTCTTTCTTGGATTTAAATAAAGTGATATTTGATGAGTCAACATATCCAAACTTTTTCATATTTTCATTTCCCTGTAACTCAAATTTTCTTCTATCAGCATTTTCCCTTAGTTGTGGAGTGAGTAATATTCTTCCGCATTGAGAAAACTCACCAGAGAAATCAAAATTGTTAACCCAATCATTGTGAGCTTCAATTGACAACTTAGTATACATTTCATCGGAGTATTCTACTCTGAATATTTTGTTTATATCATTCGCTGCAGAAAATGTCGATGGAATTGTTTCGGAAGCATCTAATGCTAAAATTCTCTTATATTTATTAGCATACTTCTTAGAAAGTTCATAACATGTTGATAGGCCAAAAATACCAAGACCTATAATAATAATATCATATTCATTACTCATATTTGGTTTTTAGATAATAGTTCCAAATTAACAATTACGATAATAACTCACGAGAGTATCAAACTAGAAAGTCGAAACAAATATGAGTAATTTATTTCACCCGTTCATATAGTTAAGCAGAAAAAAAAACGACCTCGGTGAGGATTGAACTCACGATCTTGCGATTAACAGTCGCACGCCTTAACCAGCTTGGCCACGAAGTCAATTTGAAAACTTTGCTTTTGAGTTGTTTTGCGCTTGAACTTACAAGGATTAACAGTTTATACATATATATTTGTCGTATTATAGATAATACTATGAGGCATTTTACAATTGATTACTAAGAATGTGCCTTATGATTAGTAAGAATGTCCGTGATGCTACTAATACAAAGCCGTTTAATCATTGTGAAGAAGGATTGGTGTTTCCGATGATTTGGTTAGGATCATCTGCTCTAGTAGAAACACTATTCTTACTTTCATCAATAATAACAATCGGAATTACTGTTTAGGTAACTCGAGAATAAGATTGTTAAAAGTAAAT